>OU015500.1:106929469-107029469 GCA_907164885.2 Dolomedes plantarius
GGATCCCTTCTTTCATGATTATACTATTTTCCAGTTTCATGTTAGAAAATACATTTGAGAATTTTTGGAAAAAGCTTGAAGTTACTCACATCTAATGGATAATTATCTTTCCTTGCAGGCAAGGGAAAAAGATGCGACAGCTGGTGAAAAGCGGCTTGGCACAGAAATGGCTGAAAATCTAAAGTGTCTCATTAAGCCTTACTTTATACGTAGAACAAAAGATGAAATATGGAAAAAGAAATCAAATGAGGATGATGATGTAGAGCAGTTAGGAAATGAAATGGAGAAAATGACGTTAGTAATCAGAAATTCTGGTTAAATTATACTTTATAAATTATTGAGAGGGAATTGAAATTTCTTATTAACAGGAATAGCATTTAGTATTTTGTTGCATTGATTATGTTTCTGTATGAATATTTAATTTTTTGTCTTGTATGGCAGCTAGCAGCTAAATATTGTTTGCATGCAGTTGATTAAATTCTTAACAGCTTATTGCTGTTAATGCCAAACCTTCCAATTTATGTGGAAAGTATCAAATTTTCTTGTATTTTTCTGATTTTTCAATTAATATAGGATCTCTTCCAATTTTTCTGTTTTTTTTTATGACTTTAAGACTTTAATTTTTGTGACTTTAAGAAGACGAATCCCAAGAGTTTCATATAAAGCATCATAGGAAAATTTCAGCAAAACACTTAATATTATGAAATTGTATTTGGATATCAGTTTTTGAATAAGGCAAAATCTTGCCAATGATATCTAAAGTCTAAACTTCTATGCAAATTCCAAAATTTCTGGATTTTTCAAAATATGGAAATATAGGCAACTAATAGAAAAACGAGAAATTATGCTAATGATAAAAATATTCAAAAGTCAGCTGCAATTCATTTAACAATGGAAAACACCTTAATTTACTGTATTGGCAGATTATACAAAATCTTTAAGACGTTAAGTTTCCTTGAGTTTATCCTGTTTAGTGTAACATCGCTGGAAAGCCATGCTTTAGAAGGCTTAAACAAGTTACCTAAAAATTTACAACAATTTATACTTATCACAATTTATACTGTGCACTTTAATAATCCATCTTGGAATGCCTTGTCATGAATAAATAAAAGTTTTAGGGCAGGTTCTTATTGATACCATGGGCATCTCTAACAGGTAATATAAATATAGGAATATACTATTTAAGAGTTACACATATAATTGTTATTGTAAACATTGCCTATTTTGTGGGAGAATATATATATATATATTGATTCCTTGAAATTTTTATGAAAGAAGGCTCTTAAAGGTTTGTATAGAATATTTTTTCACTTGGAAAAGGATGAGAACCATGTAAATGAAATAACTATGTGTTTAAATGAAGTTGCCTAAGAAAAAATTATTGCTCCCATTAGGCTTGGAAATGGGCTGTAACTTTTATTTTTATTTGAGTAAAATGAGTGCTTCATGACATTATTATGCATTCTGATCAAAGATAGTATTTTTAAAGGTTTTCTTAATTGACCTAACTTCATAAATAGAAATTATTTATACAAAATATTTTTTTTTGCACTTTAGAAAAATTACAGTATTTTAATCTTTAATTGCACCCTTTTTATGAGGTTTGATGAAAAAAAATTACTTCTTCCCTATCTTAACTAAAAAAAATTATTCTGGTTTACAAACACATTATTGCTGAATTTGTTGTTAGGCATTGTACAGACAAATTGCATTTGAGTTTAGGGAGTCTGGCCAATTTTCTGAATGAATAGTAGTGACATTAGATTTTTGTATAATGAAAAGTAAATGCCCTCCTTTGTGATAATTGATTGAATATCTTGCTTTATTGTGAATATTTATCTATAAATCAGCTTGACTTTATTACAGCTCTAATTTTTCTTCTAAATTCTAGAATCTCTAAGCTGAATGCAAAGAAAAATGATCTCATTTTGTGGACATATATGTCTGATCCTCAAATTGAAATCTACAACAGTTTTCTACATTCGGATGCTGTAAAATCGGTAATTGTTTTAATTTACTTGCAGTTATATCTTAATTGTGTGAAATCAACTTTGAATTAAGATTAAGTTTTTGTGTAGAGTGTAAATGAAATTCCACATATTCAGCTCTTTGCATTTAAGATTTTGTATAACATAATTTAACATTCGAGTGTTTTTCTTATTTTTTTAAAAAAAGATTTTAGTCTCTAAGAGGTCTCCTTTGGTTGAATTGACTACTTTGAAAAAAATTTGTGATCATCCTCGCCTCTTGAGCCAAAGAGCCTGCTTGCAGTTAGGACTCAATGGGGATTTACAGTATGTATTGCATGAAATGTTTTACTATTTGTCAAGCTTTTTTTAAATCTGTTATTTATCTAATTTTATCCACCTATAAATTTTGACAGAAACCTGCAGTTTTGATCATTTTCAGTATACAGTAAAATCTTGTTTATCCGGCCCTCATTGAATCGGATCAGATTTGTAGATATTTTTATTCAGAAGTCCAGGTGGGTCTTTCCAGCTCAAGCCTAGAAAATATCAAACAGCCCTCTCACGCTTCATGAGTGGCCGTATTAGAGTACTCACTTTTCGGCAGGGTCAGAAGATCTTCCTGGAGTGTCACTGGTTTTCTGCCGACATGGCCTCCCCTGCCCATCTTTTGGCTTGTTTGGGTTTTACAAAGGACAAGGTCCTACGGGACCCTCTACTGTTTTTAGACTTTTAGAAATTTTTGGTTTCATGGAAATTGTTTAGCCTTGCTAGACGATCTGGGATTAGTTAAAAAAAAAAAAAAAAAAGACTTTTTTATTTAATGTTCGCATTAGATAATTTTTAACTATGATAGCAAGAACATAACTGCAAGTATGCCAAATATTCGCTTTTTAGTTGGATCCAATTTACAGTTCCTGCATAGATTGTACAATAAATTATGGTAATAAAATGTTTTTTGTTGAGTTTAAGAAAGCTTTACTAGACTTACCAATTCTTTGTTAAGAAATGATGTGAAAAGTTATTTTTAATTTTTTAATGTCTTGTAAACAATACTATGTAGTTTTGTTACAAAACATAGTTTTTTATCATCATAAATGGTAAGTTTGCATAGTTAAGGATTTTGTTTTGTTTATTTGCCAGATTATCCAGATTTTTGATTTTCCGGATTGCCTATGGTCCTAGTTAGTCTGGATAAATGAGGTTTTACTGTATTTTCATTTAGAAAATACAGTATTGTACTGCACCCTGTTAAAGCTTGATGTTAGTGTTTTTATATTTTTATGTCTCAAATTTAATATTTATGTCCTGTTAGGTTCATGAGAACCTACAGTGATAGTATGCTAGGAGCAAAAATTGAACTTGCTTCTATGGAAGTCCTAGCCATCTGAGGAAATCTCATGTTTGGAATTTAGTTTTCTTAATGCTAGATGCTTAGAATTTAACATTTTATATTCTAATTAAAGTCAATCATGTAATTTCTTTTACGTTCCTCTCCTTTTGAATGATAAGCACAGCTCCTTTTAAATGATAAGCACAGAAAAGAACCAAGCTTTAAAAAATTATTAATATCAGTTATTTACAATATTATACAATTGAATAAAGTTATGCATTTATATCTTTTAATGCTGAATTTAAAAGAGCTAAAGCAATTTCCGTTAAGGAATCAGATTCTAGGATGACATTTTTCTAATATCTCTAAAATTGTTTCATATTTTTATAAATACATATGTTCATAAAAAAATATATTCAAATAATAGGCTAAATAGAACAAAAACTCACTCTGGCAATTTTTCTTACTGAGAATTATGTTGAATTTTGTAGAGATTCAACTGTGTATAACTTCAGAATTTTTTTTTCTACAAAAGTAAACACAGTAATTTCTTGGCAACAAGATCTATAATTATTCTGGTATTGGAAACTCAGACTTCTCAACTGTTCATATTTGCTTAAGTTAACAATAGAAACATGCAATGAAGATGTTTTCAAAATAATTGAGCTCTTAAACTATCAATTACAATTTTGTTTTCTTATTTTATTGTCAGTGACTAACAAGTTTCAACTTTACTTCATAAACTAATTAATATTGAGAGTAACATTGCAACCTTGTACTATGAGTTAATTAAATCGAAAGAAAATAATCTGTCAAATCTCCAAGCAGTGATATGTTTTACCAAAGAACAAACTGAATTTTTGTGCAGATTTAATTACTACTTTATAAGAATTTTATGTATGTAGAGTACAAATGAAATATTTTTTCTTGTTATTAGAAGTGAGGATTTGTTACGGGAATTAGAGGATGAATCTACCACAGTATCTTCCATTGATAATGTATCTGATGCGACCTTGCTACTTGAATCTGGAAAACTAAAACTTGTTATTCAGCTACTTGAAAACTTGAAAGAAACTGGTCACAGAACATTAGTTTTTTCACTGTCCAGAAAAATTTTGGATATGATTCATCGAATACTAGTAAACAGGTAATAAATGCTTGATTTTCTTTGAATTACCATACTTTGTTCCTTTATCATTTTTTAGAGAATAGGGTTTAATCTGTAACAATAACGCTGAAATATATTTTTATCTAATTACTGGATAATTTAGACTAAAATTATAATTTCTTATGTGCTTTATATTTAAAATGTATTACATAAATTAAACAACTTTTTTTTGGGTGTGTGTATATTTGGGTACCCTGTTTCTCTTTTTGTTGAATGTATTAAATAAATTCCTCTATTTCAATTATTCTATTTTTTTAAACACAATCTAAGTTATCCAAAGTATGGTTAATTACATTGCATTATTTTGTATACCTACAAAAATACATTGTAAACCATTATAATATAAAAATTATGATTTGTAAAATTTAAAAAAAAATTATATGCCTTCCATGAAATTTATATACTTAAAATAACCTAAACTTCTAAATTTAGTCAACCCTAATTTGGAGGGACTGGTGTACAGAATACCCCAATGCATTCTTTTTGGCTATGAATTTTTAACCTCTTCCTGAGCAGTCAATCCCCCATCTATCCTAATGGGAACATCCCCCGAGTACAATGTGTCTAGCCTATCCGTTCAGTCTGGCTCCTGGCGTTCATACTAGATCTGTTCTTGTGCGCATGTCACTTTGGCGAACTTAGTACGCCACCCCTCCAAGTATGTCAAGAAAAGTAATAGTGCCTCCTGAAGATTATCTTTGGGTTTTACAAGAAATTTCGGATGAAGAGGCTCTCGAAGCTGAGGACAATGCATCTGATATCGATGAATCAGAGTTCATTGAACATTCTGATCATAAATCTGACTCAGAAATTAACATAGATGTTTCTGACTCCCATCAAGCTTCCTCTTCACATCCTGTTTCTCCGACACACAGTGATTCTAACGATGTTGAAGATGATGTCAGCGATTCAGGTAATGCCGATTTTTTTGTATAAACAATTTACAAAAAGAAAAAGGGGAGAGGGAAGCTTTTGAAAGAAATATGCGAAGTTTATAAATGGAAGAATAAT
The DNA here is from genome assembly GCA_907164885.2 of Dolomedes plantarius. Lineage (NCBI taxonomy): Eukaryota > Metazoa > Arthropoda > Arachnida > Araneae > Dolomedidae > Dolomedes > Dolomedes plantarius. The sequence continues at coordinate 106,934,949 of OU015500.1, forward strand.
CCCCTCAGGTCCAAATTCGCAAAAATGCCTAGTAAAAATGTGTTGAAAACCATTCTTCTGTTTTCCAAAAACTGTGAGGATGTAAATGATGAGCTTTCTGCTTTCCATAAAATTATAAACACTGATATGATTGATGCCCCTGTGGAGTATACAAATATGTATTTTCAACGCAACAGGACCGCGGATGTCCGTAAAAAAAAATTCTAAAAGAAGCATGTATGACACCAATAGAGTAGAAATATTGGCCTTTATAGGTATTTTATACTTATTGGGGTACAAAAAAATGTTTAAAATCAACCTGGAAGAAGCATGGGCGAAAGATGGCACAGGAATTGAAATTTAGCTTTACTGTTGCACGAAAAACGAACAGGTGGACAATGGCAGTTTTTTATGCACTACTAAATGTAGCGGGCATAAATTCACAAGTTCCCTTGAATTTCTCCAAACCTGTTGCATCGCCCAAGTTCAGAAGATTTTTCTTGAAAAACCTAGCGATATCCTTGATGAAACTACACCTTCAAAACTTCCAAAACCTGCATTTTCTCCAGATACATTCCAAAGTGATCATTAAAAGGCTGATACCAAAACCGGTGGACAAACCTGCTGAATATGAGGAACCGCCAGCAAAGAAGCTCAAAGGACAGTGTATAGAGTATGGTAGGAGGAAGAACAATTACACCACCATAATGTGTTCCAAGTGTTCTAATTTTACTTGTAAAAAGCATTTGGGCAAGATGGTGCATGTTTGCAAAGTGTGCTGTAACGAACAATCAGAAGAGGAGGATTAAGGTTCCAAAAAGTTTTCAATTTATTATATTCATGATATATTTCAAATTTTCATAAGATTCGTTATGTGTAAATTAATTTTTTTTCTTCTCTTAAAATGCAGAATTCGTTTCAGTTTTGTAAATTTCATTTTTTGAGTTTATAAAAATTGCTTTTTTGTTCCCCTTATGTTTCTAGTTTCATTTTTTTCTTAATTTATTTCTAATAATGTTCCTGAACAGATTAATATAATTAACTAGGAAAAATAGGTGGAAACTTGAAGTAGAGGAAGAAAAAATGACATGGTGTACTGCATACGCCATCCCTCTCAAATTGCACTGTACGCCAGTCCCTCCAACATAGGGTTAAACTTATGAATTTTTTAGTGTTATTTGGCATTTTATTTAAAAGAATATCTGTTAAAAGTTGACTACTTATTATTGGCTGGCTTCGTTGGCTATTGCAAACAAAGCTACAGTTGCATGTCTATTAATAACTGTCTTTGATAATGCATTAAGTGCTATTTTTAATTATCTGCCCACTTTCATTTATTTGAAGATGTTCAGTTCATTAGGTAACTTTTTATTATTTTAACATTAGAAATTGGAAGGTCATGAGATTGGATGGAACTATATCTAAAACAGAAGAGCGTGAGAGGAGAATACAGAGGTTTCAGACTGATTCATCCTATCCTGTATTTCTTCTCACAACTCAGGTAAAATTTCCTTCACATCAAAGTTTACTGTATCATAGGACTTATTTTATGAGGGACCATTTACAAACTGTGTATTATTGTTTTACCTTGTTCTAACCAGAGCATTTCTGCTGTTACCATGTAGGAATGATAGTTTTTTTAAGCATCTCTCCGGTGAAAAAATTTTTAGAAAAGATCAAACATTAATTTGTTTACAGTTTTTGACATTTGCTGTCAAATGCTTCAAGTATTGCACATATATATATATATATATATATATATATATATATATATATATATATATATATATATATATATATATACACAGTTGGCTCTCCGTTTAACGACGATCTCTATTTAAAGACGATATTTCCCAGTCCCGGCCCCTCTGACGTTATGGGAAATATTATTCTTTCACAAATTCTGTTTAAGGGCGATCTCTACTTAAGGATGATTTTTCACGGTCCCTTGAAAGTCGTTAAACAGCGAGCCAACTGTATATATATATATATATAATCACTCTTTTTTAAATTTTTTATTTATTTATTGAAAATAATTTAATATACATGAAGTATTTGTTCACCCATTCCCAACAGATCGAGTTGCATATCATTATGATGTCAATGATGTATGTTGATTTGAATGCTGAGATTGCATGAGTGTGTGCATACTGAGAGAAAAAAAGAAACTAGTTACAGTGCTAGGAATTTAAAACTGTAATGTGGTATTGTCCGACCACGGAAGCAAGGTCTCTGGAAGCTGTTACGCATGTGCGAGAAAAGCTAGTCTACTTAGAAAATAGGGGAAAACGTCATATTTTTGGATGTGTTTGTTTATGAAATACGGAATGTATTTCAGACTGCTTTTTGTCCACAATTTTAAAGTTATTTTTTAAAACTTTACTTTTGATCGAATATGTGAATAATAATTTCAAAATAATAAAAAGAAAGAAGCAAATCTATTTAAAAAAATAGGAGTTTTATAGGAGTAGATATTTTCGGATTACATCACAATCAAAATTATCTAAAGCTACGTTTTCGGTGGTTCTTTTTTTTTCTGACGTTTCCTCGGAGATTCAAATTTTGGAGTTTCTTCACCCTTTGCTTCTCTACGTATTCTTTTTACACTGGACATTGATATCCCAGTCATTTCACTAGCTCGCTTTAGGGATTGCGAAAGTGGAACAATAACATTTCCTTCTAGTGCTTCTTTATCACACAATTTATTTACATTGTGTATTATACGTTTACAATCACTACGGAACGGCTTATTCCGAGCAGTTGTGTCGGGTAAAGGATCCATTAGTTTTAATATACTAATCAAAATAACAGACGAGGAAAAAGCAAGCAAACGCAGTTAGTAACCAATTCTAAAGAATGTCGAGAGAATAAAGACTTTTTCCCCTACTTCCTCAGTAGCCTTACCTACAGCGTGAATAGAATCGTCTTGGCACTATGCCAACCGTGGTTCTTCGTACTGTGGTCGGACAGTAACTTCTTTAAAGATGATTTGCAAATTATTTTTATAAGACATCACATCTTCTTCATTCATTCAAAATGACTCTATGTAAATTGAATTTGTCTATGAATATGTATGCTAGTTTGTTCTTTTAAAAGAGTCTACTTGAGAAATCTACATATGTATTAAAAATACATTGAAGTTACGTAGGTAGATATTTATATAATATTTTATAATTCAGTTTAGGATAGTAAGAAATATTTTTGTAAAATTACAAAAAATTCCGGATGTAGTCATTAATACATATGAAAATATATCTTGAGTAGCATGTGACCATGAATCTGGGTCATTATGTATACTTACAGTGGAATTATAAGGGTCCATTTTCTGCCAGTGATTTGAATTGCAATATCTTAACATAATCAGAATCATATTATGAATTATTACCTAGAAAATAGGAATATGTAATAACACTTTTCTTAAACCATTGTGATCAGCACTGGTTTGCAGAAATCAGTGAATGAAAGTAATTGTAAATCAGTTTCACTTATGAATCTAGTTCAAAAATACTTTTTTTTTTCTGTCCATTTATTTTTTTTACACTGCATACAAAATTTTTAATCTGTCATCTACAAGTAGACAGAAACTGAAAGAAAAGTTAAGTTGTAATTGAAACAAAATTCATACAATCTTAAAAATCCTTAAATCAAAATCCTAAAAAATCCTTCACTATTACAAATTTGGAAAGGTGATAGTTTTGGAAAAATTTTCATAAAACCTCTTTTAACTTTGAGGTCCTTGAAAATGCTACCTCAAAACATCCTTAAGAATTCTTTTTTTAAAATTTCTAATAATGTTTATGAACCCTGTAAAAGATTCTGTGCTTTAACCAGTTTCTAATTAAAGGATTTTTATTTACATTTAAACTAATCTGTTTTCATTCTCTGATAGTCCAAAATATTAGAAGAAGAAAGAGAGCATAAATTCAAAATACAATATGGATGTAGATATTTTGAATTTATGCTCTCTTTATATTTTTTCCATCATAATTTTTGTAAAACATAGCTGTCTGTTTGTAGTTTCATCAATTGATCTTTATTCTGTAATAACAGGAATATGAACTAAAACATCTCATTTTTAACTACTGGCTATGTTCATTTTTAAATAGGCACTTCATTTACTTAAATTAAATAATTGTGATAAAATACTTTATGTAGGTGAGAATTTTCTCTTATTCGTCTTTTCTGCTTAAGAATGAGATTTATTTCCCTTTTGTTTACTATTTTTGTGAAAATCATGCCTGATTATACAGATGCAAAAATCATTGTTCATGAAGGGTAATAATGAAGAAAGACTCATAAAGTGTTGTTACACTGCTGACATCCTCAGAAAAGATACTATTTTAAAATTTCTACATACTTTTTAAATTAGATTTTTTTTTTTGGAGAAGGATTAGGAATATTATTAATGTGCTGTAAATATTTTAGCAGATTTTTTTTTCATTATTTTTACATTGTATCTATTATGTTTTTTAGGTAGGTGGAGTTGGTATCACTCTTACAGCTGCAGATAGGGTTATTATCTGTAAGTTTACTCTGTTGTTACATTTCAATGAATATTATTTTACTGCACATTAGATGATAAACTGTAAGTCTTGGAAACTGACTGTAGATATCTGTTATCAGATCCTATAGTATGTTAGATAAAAGGACATGTCTGTGGTATAACATATAAACCTAAAGCCCCAAATAAAAACTAAAAATGCATCGGTCAATCAAATACTAAAAGCATGGAAAAAATGGCTTTGTAAAATAACTTGGGAGAAAATTTAAATTTATTATTGTATTATTTTATAGTTTTTTAAAAGCAATGTATATAATGCTCTGCATCTATATACATTTTCTGTAAGTTTCTGCCTATAATCCACAGTGACATATAAATGGCAACCATGATTTCACTGATAGGAAAAATATACTTTTTTGCTTAACAAAACTGTCAAATGGTATACAAGTGCACATGGCATGGGACCAGTAAAATGATAGATCTAAGTTATTGAACAAAACTTCAGGTGTGATTTGAATCACAGATACTGAAATTAACAAATAACAGCATGGACATTTTACATGAAAACTGCATTTCCTTATTCTGTGATGAAATACCATTTATCGCACACTTAAGAGACTATCTGTTCTCAATGTAGCTGTCATATCTGTTTTCAATTAAGAAAAATATTTTAGAGGCTTGTTTTCACAGCTAAAATCTTCATATATGTAGTGTATACATCTACTTAAATTGTTGATCATATTTTGTTTCCTGTTAAATAATTTTGACCTTCATTGCATTTGATATAACTCTCTTTTGCACTGTTTAATTTTCCAGATGATCCCAGCTGGAATCCTGCAACAGATGCTCAAGCTGTTGATCGGGTTTACCGTATTGGTCAAGAAAAAGATGTTGTTGTGTATCGTTTGATTACTTGTGGTTCTGTAGAAGAGAAAATATACCGCCGACAAATATTTAAAGATTCTATTACTAGACAAGCCACTGGAGTGGCTGATCCTTATAGGTAAGTAAAATTTAGATTTTCAGATAAAGGGTAATCTGTACTTTTCATAATTTTATTTTAAACTAGTTTCTAAAAAGTTGAATAGCATAAGTGTAAAAATATGCATCTAAAATGTACCCAATAACCATGGAGTTTAATTTCAGTCGTATGACAGTGTAACTGAGTACCTGGAGGCAAAACAATTTCAAAATGGTGTCAACTTTTGAACTAGTTTCCTTGATGTAATGTACAAGGATGTTTCATTACATCAAGAAAAATTTCAGACTGAGAGCACCAGCAATTGGAAGATCTCCTAGCTATAAAAGTGCTTTACAATAAGTCATACAGAATAATAGACATAACACCATAATCTAATAGGAACCTCCAGGTTGTTAAAATAAAATTCTTATTAAAGAAAGACAAGATCTTATCGTTGGACTTGATTGCAAACTTCATACTTAGGTCAAAGTATGTGCCAGGCCTTTTAGGAAATGAAGTAGCAAGTGCTTTAGAAAAGAAAAGTCTACCCAAGTCTTGGAGCAAAAGTGCTTATCTCAACATTCTATTTTAAGAAAATTTTGCGTAATTGGACTGTAACAAAATCAGTGGAGGCATTTGGAAAAGGTAAAAAGTATCCAAAACTTCTTACCAAAATTCTCATGTAGACTCTCTGTCCATGGCAAGCAATAACTGTTTTGTACAAGACATGGGCTCATCCCCCATACATGTTGAGAAAATTAAAGGAAATCTTACTAAGCAAACTGTACATGTATGGACACTGAAGCATATCTTAAATAGCCCCTTAGACAAACACTATTGGCTAAATGTATGCTATAACAAGAACATTGATGCCCTGGAGTGATTTAATCATAGTAAACAAACAAATATGCACAAGGTTGTTAAAATTGGGCTGTTCCCACTGAAATAAAATGAAATGCTTACTATTTGCCCTAAGTAAGGAGTTTTACAGCTCGAAGGGAACAAGACTGCCACATTTGTCAATGAGTACAGTAAAGCATAACTATTAAACTTTTTCCCTGCTTAAGTTAATTTTAATTTATGAAATCCACTGAATAGAACTGTTGTTTATATGAAAATGTTATTAAAAATTGTAGATCTATATGTAAGGCAACAGAATTTATAAAATTTTGTATCACTATGCAGTAAGGTGAAATAAAAGAAATAGCAACCACAGCAGTATGCAAATCTATGCTAGAAACCCCAGTATTCTGGCATAATACGGTTAGAAATAATGGTGGTACTATTTTTGGTGAAGTATGCAAGGTAAACTCCATGTAGTACGCTGCAAAATAAATCTTATTTGCAACAAACCTGTATTATTTTCAGTAAACTGTTGCTAGGTTGTTATAGTTTCAAAATGAGTGAGAAAAAGAAAACATTCAAGTAATTTTGAAAGATGACTGTGAACTTACTAGAAATATGACAAGTCATTTTTCAAAATTATCATGATAAATTAGTTGGGATTCTTGAATTATCAATTATACAAATAGTTTAAAATAATTGAATTATCCCAATACAATTTTTTATTTTGATACCCTATCAAAATGAGCTTTAATTCTTCGTAACTTGTGAATAATGGGTGACATAGCAGACTACAGATCCCCCTACCCCCCATTCTCCTTTGGTTATATATATTTATATAGAATTTTTTTTAATGTGAAGTAGAGTATAATTTTCTCAGATATTTTTAATGTAGAATATTTTCAAGAATATCAGATGTATTACATACTATGTTATCAGTAGTATATTCAAGTTTAGAGAAACTCACTAAGATTATTAGATTATATGTTATGTACAGGGCCACCAAGAGAGGGGGGGGGGCAACTGGGGCACTTTGCCCCGAGCCCCTAACTGCTGGGGGGGCCCTCAAAAAATTTTAAAAATTAATTTATTAGAATTCATCCAAAAGAAAATTCTGAAACTTGTACCGTACTTCAAAATTCAAAATAATCTAAAAAAAGGGGCCCTCCAAAAATATAAAAAAAATTATTTGATTAATTAGATTTCTCTTAATCCAAAATAATCCCCTGAAAAATATGCGATTTAGTTTAAAATGAAAAGTATAACTGTTTAGTCGTAACTGCTATAAAATTACATTCTCTCTAATAAATTGAAGACAGTACTAACTACTATAATAGATAGCAAAAAAGCTTTGTGGATGGAAGATGTCATGTTTATTGGAGAATATAACCAGAGAGCAGTGCAATGAAATATAATAATTATGTTAATCATTCATGTAATAAAATTTTAAGTATGAGTAACTTAATTTGAATGTGTGTTTTCATCTCTTTCTACTTTTTTATTTTTCTTGGGGCTCCCAACAGAAGTTTGCTCTAGGCCCCATAAAGTCTCTGGGCAGCCCTGATTATGTATATAATTTTCTATGTATTACAATATTTGTATAACTATGATATAATTATAGTATGTGAGAAACAATGTCTGATAAATTAATTCTTTAAAACAGTCTTAAACCATCTAACCTTTCTATTTACTTTTATTATATTATTATACACAAATAAAAAACTATATAGCCACTTAATATATATTTATATTTATTTTTTCTAGATATTTTTCTAAACAAGAACTGAGGGAATTATTTTCCCTTGATAATCCTCACTATTCAGCCACGCAAGTGCAGCTCTCTGAAATGCATTCTTCTCAGCGGCTAACTGATAACCTTCTAGAAAGACACATTCAATATCTTCAGTCACTTAATATCTTTGGCATCAGTGATCACGATCTGATGTTTTCAAAGAATATACAAGACCATTCAGAAGATAATGATCAAGCAGCAGTTTCAGAAGATTTTATTAAAAAACAGGTATTATAATATCACTTTATAAGATACGAGACATTTTCGAAAAGTAAAGATACAATACCGTATACTCACTCGAAAAAATTTTAACTGGTTGATTGTACATAACAAATTACTTACTGGTACATGCCTTATGTTTCGACATAGTTGCCGCCATTGTCAAAGCATTTGTTAAGGGTACAAGCTTTTGTATTCCACAGTCATAGAACTTTGCCGCCTGTTGTCGAAACCACATTTCAACTTCAATTTTGATCTCATCATTGTCGTGAAAGTTTTGCCCTGCAAGATTTGTTTTCAGATAAAGGAATAAGTGGAAGTCCATGACTGCAAGGTCCGGGCTGTATGGCGGAAGATCTAAAATTTTCCATTCGAAACTTTTGAGTAGTGCTTTGGTTTGAAGCGCTGTGTGAAGACGAGCATTGTCATGCAGCAAGGAAATTCCTCTTGTCAGCAAGCCCCTGCATTTATTTTGAATTGCCAGTCTGAGACATCTCAAAGTCTCGCAATATGCATCAGCATTAATTGTGGTGCCGGGAGGCATGAAGTCAACCAGAAGAATGCCTTGTCTGTCCCAGAAAACAGAAGTCATGATTTCTTTGGCGGGAATCCTGTATCCCACATTTGGTGGGATTCTGAATTGACGCAAACATTATAAAGACGTGCTGTTCAAACAAGACACCGTAAAATTAACAAATGACCTTGAGGGGAAACGAAATGTTCAAGGTTACAATCTGTGTTGCCAACAGGCTCACAGAAACTTTTCCTTTGCTGCTATCGGTGAAGTATCTTTACTTTCCGAAAATGCCTCGTACTTTTCTAGCATGCAATGTAGTAAGTATGCCATCAGAATTTCTGAATTTGCTTGAAATATTACTATGTTAGATTTCAGGGAAAAGGTTTGGGGGAGGGTATGTGCTCCATTAACCTGATACATTAATAGAAAATAAAATATCTAATTTTTGGAAGACTAGGTATAAAAACTTTTATAATAAGGCTTGCCAAAATAAATATTCTGAGGCAAAAGCATCATTGTTCTTTAAACAAAATAAAGATTATAATCTTTTAGGAACAATATGGATGCTTAAAAATGTTTTATTGTTATTTTATATATCTTGTATTAGTATATTAACTTTCTTCATAAAAAGATAAACGTATATTGTCTTCTGTCTCTAAATATATATATATATATATATATATATATATATATATATGGTATGGTCTTTTTTAATCATTCTTCTATAACTTTGTTTTAGAGCACTTCTGACAAAATTTTATTATGCCTTAAAATACATTAAAACTATTAAATAAAAAAATTTGGGATCTAAAAAATAAAAGTTTGAAAAATCGAAAGTTTTAGAGTTTGCTCCACATGAACATAACATTGTTTATTGTCTATGTATAATAAATTAAAACAATTTGATTGCAATTTTCCCATTTTTTCTTGTGCTTCTACTTCAGGGCATTCTATTTTCAGAATGCAAAAAGAACTTGTTGCAAGTTCATGGTGATGTGGTAAAATGTATTTATTGTCCAACAAATTTAAAAAACGAGCCCCTTTACACTTATCCCATATGATTGTTGAAATATAGAAAATATTCCAAACTTTATGAAAAAATTCTTAATCATACTAAAATTAATTTTCAAAAAGTTTTTTATATTTATTTATTTATTTAAATTTATTTTATTTTTTGAGATGTGAAATCTGTTTAACATATTTTACCCCTCTCAGATACTTGAATTTAAGCTTGTTTTTAACACACAAATATATATATGTATGTATGTATGTATATATATGCATGTATATAGTGCCTAGTATAAAGGGCTTAAGTCAACAACAGTGATTTAAATATCAAGTTATTGGCTTTTATACCAATCACAGAAATATAATTTCGACTTGAGTATTTTGTACAAAGAAATGTCCTTTTGTATACAAAATTGATAGACTTAAGCCTTTTATACAAGTTAAGATTTTAAAAAAAAATCAATACTAACAAATATCTAAAAAATCACTTTTTTTAATTGAAGCCCTTTATACCGAGCACCATATATATATATATATATATATATATATATATATATATATATATATATATATATATGCAGATACAGTGAAACTTGTTTTGCCAGCTACCCCTCAAAATGGCCACTTTTTTTTCCGAATCATGACTAGCTATCATAGAGAAGTTTCACTGTATATATGGCTCAATTGGAGTCCAGAACAGGTGGCATCATCAGTGTTCGTATGACCACTTTTAAACTCACTAAACCATCGACAAATGGTTGTTTTCGACAGAGCAGATGTGCTTTAATGCTTTTAGAGTCATTTTTGGGTTTAGACGGTATTTTTTTCATCAAAACGCAATGTTTAATTAAGATGCGAAATTCTTTTTGATCCATGTTTATAGAAAATCAAAAGTAGCGTCACTTACACGATCGCATCTCATAAATAAATGGCTTACATGTCATGAAACTTTGATAGCAGTTTTTGAAGGTTAGTACTAACAGAACATTATATGGATATTTCATTGTGGATGCCATCTAGTGGCGAGTCCTGGGACTTTTCACCCCATGTAGTACTTCAAGCATTGCAAATTTAAGTACTTATTCCATAAATTATTATTAAGATGTACTTATTCCATAAATTATTGTAAAATTGGTATTTCAAATAATTTTACTCATCATAGTAAATCTAACTTGTAAGAAATTGCTTGTGTTAATCAGCAAACATGACTTTTTTTTTTTGTGTTCAGATATAATCTAATCCTTTTTTTTTTTTTTTTTTTTTTTTTTCATTGTTAGGTTGCTGCTGCCAATGAGCTTATTAAAATGGAGGCATCTGTGGTTGCTGAAGGAATACGTTTAGCAGGTTCTTATTCTCGACCCTACCAAGAAACAGTACCTTTAACAAAAAAATCTGTGAAAGGTAACTGTCATCCATTTTATTAGTATCTAGGTGATTAGAAAAAGTTATACATTTTCACAAAATTAATATATAAACTGATTTCTGCATATGACTGGAAGTTATGATTTTGTTTTGGTAAAAGAATGAGTGATTAGCATCCAAAATTTCAAAAGGTCTTTAAGAAAAAATATTTCTAAAACCATGTGATAAAAATGTTTTCTCTTCAGAATATCTTATTTACATATTTTATTAAGGACTTGCATGTACACCCATATCATAATGCTAGTTTATCTCTACAGTATATAAACTGTATTGTGCTTGTCTTTGCAACAGTTTAAAATCCCCAAGTTTAATTAACATTTTTAAAAGTTAAATGTTTTGTTTATAAATAGGGTTCTGATTTATGTTTTTAGCAAATGATGGTGAAATTTATTTAACTCTTAGACATACAAAGATGTCTTGGATATGTCATTTGTTTATAATGTTATAGTCAACATGGGTGATTCTGAGACAAGAATTTTAACCCAATCAAATTCTCTTTTAGTGTGCATGTAAAACAAACAGGAATATAATTATATATTTAATCTGTTTAACAGTTAGAAAATTTACAATGCTAAATATATTTATCTTTTATAAAGTTTACATAATTTAAGTTGAGGTATATTAATATATTTTGAACACATTGAGTTTCATTTGTATGTGATAGGGTTAATTATTGTAAAATGAAAAAAATTGGGGAAATTGGTTTTTCAATTAAAATATGTATTGTATTCTATTATAATACAATAAATAGGAAAAATAAGAAGTTTATTTAAATGCATACATAAAACCCAACTCAGAAAAAGGCATGAAAAGTTGCCAAAATCACTGCACTACTTAATTTTTTGCCATTTTGTTTTTAACTATAAGAAGTAAAAGAGTGCATTCATACTTTTTATTACTATGTTTTTATGAACTTGCTTTCTTGTTTGTGTGTTTGTCTGGTACAAATCTTGCAATCGATTTTTAACTAACTTCCTGACTAGCTAGACATTTGAAACTTTTAGAATAGCTCAGACCACGATAACAATGCATTATTTTAATACTTTTAGCCATATTTATTCCATATTTTAAAATCCATTACGTAAAAAGCGTCTGGAGCCAAAAGTAACTGCGCTACAGGCACCATCTATTAACGTAATAGTGAACCAAGCATATTACATTTTCATTACAATGGGATAATTTTTATTTATGCCCACATGCTATTTGCGATATTTTCTCTGCAAAATTCATTGATTTTTTTCCCCTTCAAATTATAGATTATAATTTATAATTTTGAAATCCATAATTAACTATGGAAGATGCGAATTTGTTTGCAGCTCATGAAGAAGCTGCATGTAAATTACATTTCTTTTTTTTTTTTTCAACAGAAAATTTAAAAACATGGTATATAAAAAGTCTTTATCTTGTAATTATTTATGCTTTTAATTGACACCCTTGCTAATGGGGAAATCTTTGAAGTTTGAGAATGCTCAGTAAAAAGCAAAAATTGTATTATTTTTAAAAAGAATGAGTATTAAATAATTTTTTATGTTTGTGTGTATATGTTATAGTTGTCATATTGTCTGACATATTTTCTTTCTGTAAATGTCTTTCAAAACATTGAAATAAATATTACCTGATATTGTAGATGCATACAAACCTCCTGTATTGCCAGAGGTTATTGATGTGACTGAAAGTGCTGTAGATGCGTATCCTTCTCCAAAACAAAGAACATCTTTAAAAGTGAACACACATGATAAGATCCTTGGAGCTTTCTTAACTAACAACAACTACAAAGGTAATAAATGTCGTAACTGGCAGTATTATACTAATATTCCTATGCAAAATGATTTTCATTTATTTGCTTATTCCAATTAGTATTCTATATCAGAATGTGAAATTAAGTTTTAAGATTTTAAATGAATTGCTTTATTCTGAATATTAATCTTTTTAAAAATATTATCATTGTTACTTTTTACTTCAACCCCTTGTTTTTCCTATAGTGGAATAACTTAGTTTATATTAGATGATAATTAATTTTCCTGTCTTCTGTTTTGGTCATGTATGCTGATTAGCTTGTTTGCTCATGATTTTCATCTTTTGAACAAAAAATACTTGTTGTTATCTTCCTATAATATAATATTGAAATATCATAAAAGATGAAAATAGGATAACCTTTAAAATTCATTTTGATGTTTGTGTAAGTAAGTGCTTTAAGCAACTGTTTTGAAAATGGTCTTTTACATGATTTTCCTGAATCCTAGCTCTGTACTATTATTCTTTCCCTTGAAAATGTAATTATTTTTAAAATGCGGGTAAAAATTTGGGTCATCCCTAAAATTCTTCAACTTTTGTGCTCTATCTTCTTTATTTTCATTTCAGAATCTTTACAGCTGTTAAAAACATTTAAAGTTGTGTTACAGTTGAGCAATAAACTATTTAAAGTTGTACACATAATTTGAAATATAAAATAGTTTGTTTTTCAAATTATGGAAAACAAACGGATTTTATGGATTTAAAAAGATTAATTTTGGGAATTTTAAAGTAATTAGGTTAGTGCGCAACTACAATAATAATAAGGTGCAGTATATTATATGCTGGAGTTAATTTTTCATCTTTTGTCGAATACATATCCTAATAGTTAACAAATGATTGATTGTATTTCACTGAGATGCATTTGTTTATGCCTTATGTTTTTTCCCTCATGCAATAATTCTTTAGATAAAAAGTATTATTCTTTCACAACCCACCATTTAACAGCTTCTTTTGGTAATGTATTAATATTATTTTAGTTTGTGTTTTGTCACTTCAGTGGTTTGTATGGATGAAATTGCTGCATTGTATGATAATTGAAATCTATATAAATAAAGCAACAGAGGAGAATGTCGGTGGAGTCTGTCGGCCACGTGACCGTCACAACATGGCCGACATTTTGGTCGAAAATCGGTGTATTTTTTTTTCTCATGAAAGTACATAAATGTTACATATTTGTAAAGAGCTTTGAAAACTGATAATTTTTTCTGCTTACAGTTATTCTGTTACTTTAATAGTTTTACAGATATTTTAATTCTAAAAAGCACTCCACCACTGAGACAAAAGAATCAAATCACCCATCTCCAGTATGGTGCAACCATCTGTTGACTAGCCAGGCGAAGCCCGGCTAGTCTCTAAATATAAGGTGCTGTAAAGAAATTTGCTCAGTCACTCAGATTTTTTTTCTTTCTTGAAACATATCTTAATGAGTATACATAATGCATATTTATATCAAATGTGTATTCTATTTTAATTTCTTTATTCCCATAGATAGATTTGCTTTTCCCTAATATTTTTGTTTTGTACTATATAGGCATTCCTTTAGATAAAAAGCAGTATTCGTTCTCTGGCCAAACAAGAATTGAAAAATTCTTTTTTGCAGATGAACAAGAAAAAGCATGTTCTATCTCATCACCAAAGAAGATTTACAATTCTCCCGTTAATGAGATGGTTCCTACCTTTAAAAGTAATAAATTCATGGAGCCTAGTGAATTGAACACATCTTGCAACATAGAAAAATTGCGAAAATCTTTAGATTGCCTTGAACCATCTCCTGATCTGCAAGATAATGTGATACAAACATTTACAGAGGAAAAAGTTCATACAGATATTATAAGTGATAAGAATACTAGTGTGAATTCAGAGGAAGAATCAAATGATTTCCAAGAAAATGAAGCCTGTATTGATGCTCATTCACTATCATTAAGGGAACAAAATGTATTTGATAAATTAGACACTTCCTTTAAACCAACCTCTGAATTTCCTCAAGATTTTAAAAGTAATTTAACACAAGTAATGCATGATGACTTAAAAGACCTTAGTTTTGAACCAGAGGTATGTATACATTTTTTTCTTAATAAAATTTTTACAAAGATGTTAAAGAAATGTTTATTTAATATACTCTCATGTAATGGTAGATTAAACACCTAAAGCATTTAGGGCCTTACATGCAATAAAATTTTTAGGCGCCATATTTTGTAGTTTTCTACCTTGAAGCACAATCATGTTTTATGTTATATATATATATATATATATATATATATATATATATATATATATATATATATATATATATATATACATACATATACATACATATTGTTTGCACATGCTTGTCGTTTTAAAAAGTGAATGTCAGAGTTTTGAAAAAAACACTAAATTTCTTTGGCAAATGTAAGTCAAGCCCAAATTCAGACTATTTATTAATTATATCTTCACAATATTAATTTTGAAAAAAATATTTTCTCCAAACTTTAAAGACCATTAGTTGAAATATGTTTTTCTGATGAATTTTGTGAATAGTTTTGAACATGCTAAGCATAGAAAAAGAGCATTTGCTCCTAGCATTGATGGTACGGTGTAAAAACAATAAGAAGGAAACAGTTTATGTGTAGTTTGATTGAAATTCATGATTAACAATTAATAAATTGTCTTATAAATACGTCTTATTAATAAGCTCTTTAGTTGAATTTTGAAACCATAGTATTTCTGATTTAAGTGATTGAGGGCCTTATTTATTCTTTGTGTTCTCATTACACTTATGTGGTAATCTCGCTGCTTTTATAAATGTTAGTGCTTAAAAAAACCTGGGGGAAGAGTCTGTAGTTTCTTATGCCCCTGTGCTCACCCAATCCCGGTCTAGTGTTCATATGAAGATATGGGGAGAAATAGAAGCATACATACACAGAACTTTCTATTGACAAACAATGCACACTGGCAATGGAAAATGTATTGCAGCTCTTCAAAGACTTTTTTTGCAAGCAGAAGACTGGCTTTTACTGAGTTTTACATTCATGTCCTGTGTTGAATTCAAATCTGCACTCCCTGCATGGCAGGCTGATGCCTTAACAAATTTGTCATTGGGCAGCAAAAGTTTTCATTTGGCAAAAATGCGAGTAGTTGGTAATGGGTTTAATTTTTGAATAAAATAATTGAAATAGGAAAAAAATATAATAAAAGTAATGGTAATTAATAATTTGCTAAAAAAATTATCACATAATAGTGAACATAACATGAATATGTGCAAAACTGATATTTATATTGCTTGTTTCTTCAAATTAGGCTTTTTTTTTAAAATGAAAATTATTTATATTTCTTTTAGGTGTCTGATAGGTATGTGAGAGGTTCTAGAAAATCCTGTGCAAGGTAATATATTTGCATTTCTTGCAGACATGTTTAGCAGTATAGCTTGAAATATTTTAATGCTTAGCAAAGTTGTTTGGATTATTTTCTTTCTGTATTCTTTATGTTGAATCATTAGAAATGATAATCATGTACAAATCAGTTCCTCTGAGCCTCCTTTCCTGTTGTGGTTGCCAACTCTTTAGAGAGTTACCATGTGTATACGTAATATGCAATTAAAGCCTGATACCAGCCCTGTTGTGGATACCAGTTCTCTAGAGCAAATGAGTATCAATTGCCATCTAATGTCTCCAAAGTTTTCAGTGCAGATATAACACATGAGAAATTCTGTCTGTCACTGTCACAATTCCCTCAAGATGATTCTACTCTTAAAAAAATAATTAAATTTGATATCTTTTTGCTGTTATCAGTTAATGCTTAGCAATAACATTAAGTCCTTTTTGGAAGGGTTTGCTATGAACTAGAATACCATAGGCATGAGCAGAGAGACTGGTTTGTGTATGGATGTATGCATATTTCTGCTGTTCTGTTTGCTTTAACCCTTCATGTTGTAGATTTTATGAATTATGCTTAACTTTAGTTCCAGTGTAGAATAAAGATCATAGCTGTTAAACCATTCAGTTATTTTTATAAGTTTTTTTTTCTCCTTTTCTATACCTCTTAGGTACTTTATTTTATATTGTAACTGTAGATTTTTTTCTTTAATTTTGTTTTAGAAAATCTACTTTCATGATATCTGATAGTGATTCAAGTCATCATAGTTCCAGTGAATCAAAATTAAATGCTACAGCTAATCTTGTTGATGATGATGATGCTGCCTCTGAGGCATGTGATTCTTCAAACAGTGCCAGTCTATCCTTTGTACCTGATTCTTCACCTAACACTCCAGAAACTGTCAAACTTCCAAAAGCAACCCAATTTGTATCTGAAACACCACCTCCAAGAGTATTTTCCTTTGATCCAGAATCATTGCCTGGAAACTTCCCTCTTAAGTCTGATAATTCTTCATCTCTAAGAAAACGTGAAGGCAGTGTTAGAAGAATCACACCCTTGAGGATTGATAAAAACTTGACTCCCCAAAATTCATCTTTTGTTGAAGCCATGGCAGCAGCTGTCATTCTTACTCCTTATAATTCTCCAGAAAGAAATGAAAATAAACCTATTCAAACTGCTTCTACTGAGAGTTTACTTTGTTCTGTAGGAAATAGCCTTAAAAAGCTTAGATCAGATGAGGATGACAGTCCTCTGAAATTCATTAGGAAAAAGAGGCCTCAACTACTTAATTCAGATTCAGACGAATCTGATAATGAACAGGAAAATGAAACAGATCTATCTTCAAATGAGGGAAATAATGAAATTTTTTTAAAAAACCAACGTTCCTATTCCAACTGTCCCAATGTTAAGGATCTAGGAAATGATGAGTGTGGCAGTTCTGAAAAATCTACAGAATCTTATGATGGTGACAGTGATGCTGAACTTTCTTATTTATCTGGTAATGATGTACATGAATATGGCAGAAATTCTGAACATTCTAATAAAGTTGGTAAAGAAATTGGTCTCAGTGACTCTGAATATTCAAATGCATCTGGGGATGAAGAGTGTCTCAGCAACTCTGAAGATCTATCTAGCGATGAAAGTGGAAGTGTGTTTAGTCATGATGGGAAAGATTACTCTAATTTTGAAACTGATGAAGAATCTGATGAAGATTAAAAGTGCCAAGAAATTAAAAAAAAATTAAAATGAAATAAATTGTATTTTGATGTAAAATTTTCTAATGCAATTTAAAATATTTTTATATACTTTTAGCTAATTGTTTTTTAACTGGCAGGAAAGATTATTTCATGCAGTTTGGATACTGTTGTACTAAATATCTATGACTTGTGCTATAAGAATTAAAATGAATCAAGAATATGCACCTTAACAGTTTTACCTAAAGATGACAATGATTAATATAAATTTTGTATTTTGCTTACTATATAGCAAGAATGTTCACATCATATATTCCCTTATTTTTGGTCAGGTTGTTTTACATTTCATATGAGACAGTCTAAAAAGTTACTCCATTGTGTTACATAATTTAATTCTTGTATCATATCAACAAAATCTGGCAAACAGTAGCAGTTTTACAGTGCTGGCAACAACTATAGCAACAAATTGTATTTATGATTGTGTTAAAATATTTTTAAAAATGTGTTTTAGTAATTGTACATATTGAACTTTTGAAGGTCTCAGATGATTATTGTTAAAATAGAAATTTCACATTACACTAAGTCTGTTATTACTTTAACCCCCATACATAACACACACCAAACACATATCTTGTTAATATCTTTACAGTAAATTTTTTTTCTTTACAGTGCGTATATATATATATATTTTGGGGGGAGGGAGGGGTTCAAATTCCTCCTGAAACAGTATTTGCATTTGATATATATTATATACACATATATACGTTACTACACAACTTATAACCGAAATAAGTTAAGTTTAGTTTAAATTAAAGAATTTTGGAAGTACAACTATAAACATTTGTTTAATAAACAGTACTCTTAAATTTTTTGTTATGCAATATCAATCTAACAAAATTGCTGACACAAAAGGGATTTAATAATGTTACTTGTTAAAAATTAGGCAAAAAATGTCATCCAAGATGCATATATATATATATATATATATATATATATGGGTATCAAAATAATGGAAACACCTATCAGTATTAGTGGTTTTTATGAATGTGCTTCGTATTCCTTAAAAAACAAACCTGGCCACTGGTATTTTTTTTTATAATAATGTATGTATTAGTCTACTCTCAGGTAGCAGTAATGAAGCTAAGGGCATCGTGATTTTGGGGGAACAGCGTAAAATGTCAAACCTTGCAAAAAGGGCAAATTGTTGGAGCTTGTTTAAATTGGAGTATCTGTTACTGCAACCCCCAGGCTAATGGATGTTTTTCAAGCTATGGTATCGAAAGTCATAATAGCATACAGAGTTCACGGAAAAACATCCTTTGCCAAACAGAATAGTGGATGAAAGGGAGAGCTGAGTGAAAAAGACGGACGAGGTACTGCAGCGGATTGTGACATGAAGAAATAAAACAACTCCAACCAAAATGACCGAAGAGCTCAATCTGCATCTCGGTGTTCCAGTATCAACCATTAGAGGTAGAAGGGAACTTCACAAACAAAGCATTTACGGAAGAGTAGATATTCCCAAGCCACTTGTAATAGATGCAGATACAAAACATCATCCACAATGGTGCCACGAGTGCAAATCCTGGTCGAGTAATATGTCGAGAAACGGCATTTGGTCCAACAAATCATTGTTCACATTGTTCATCGCAACAGGATGTGCGTATGTCTAGAGAACACCTACACAAGCATAAGATTCTGGCTGTCTCATCTCAACTGTCAATCATGGACGTAGATCTATCGGGGTTTGGGATGGTATCTCATGGTTTTCTTCAGGCCCTATTGTAACCCTAAAAGGGAGATTGAATAGGAAGGACTATGTCGAAATTTTAGCTCACTAGTCCATCCTATGGTGCAAACATTGCTTCTTGCAGGAGATGTCGTTCTCCAGGATGACAATCCCCCTATACATACAGCTAAATTTATCAAGTATTGGTTTAAAGAGCATGAAAAAGTCAAATATCTTATCTTGCCCTGTACAATACCTCGAACCACTGTGATCTGTATAAGTGGATAAAGGTATCGATATCCACCACAGCATCTCTACAGGAACTTTCATGATTTTTCCCTGAAGAATGGTATATATTCTTAACCACTATTTATGACTTGTATAATCAAATTCCAAGGGGAATCAGGTGGTATTATATGACAAATGTGATCCTGGGCCGTATTAATAAAGGTTTTCATGATGTCTTAAGTGTTTCCATTAATTTCATAACCACTTGTGTATATTTATATTTTGATCTGGCATTAATTCAGAATTTTGCCATCTTTCAACAATTAAATATGCAGGCTGCTCTTTTAAAAAAACTTGAGCCACTAAGCATTTTTCTAATCAATTTTAAAACATAAATGAAGGAACAAATATTAATATTGAAGATAAAAATAGGCGAATCTCATTTTCACTGTTTATATATATATATATATAATATATATATATATATATATACTCTGGTTACCTCTGAAGAGACGATCCCAGAGAAACTGGTCACTCGGGGAGAGTTCTTTTTTGATGAGGGGTGGAACATTAAAGCGAAGGTCAACGAGAGAGGAAGAGATTATCACCAAACATCCCCCGCTTTTCGCCAAATATCGGCATTTGTCGCAAGGAAGAGTCAAATAGGTGTTTTTCTGCCGATTGGCAATGGTTTACTCTAAGAAAGGGCAGTGTTTACAAGAAACACATGGGGAGAAATACACATCTGCAGTTACAATTGAAAGGTAATTTTAAATGCTATATTACCTATTGGAACTGTTATACCTTTTGGAATATTAACTGCCATGATGTGCTGTATAATCTGAAATGTTTAAATGCTGATTTCTGAAGTCTATTTTTCAAGGTATAAATTTGCAACCAAGCAAAACATCTTTCCCGTTTTTATTAACTTTTAAACTGGCCAAAAATATGGCTAACAAAAACCAAGTTATGAGAAAATATTTCAATTTGCGGAAAATTGGAAAATTTTAGTGTTGATAAAGTTAATTGTGAATTTTCATTAGAAGAGGTCATTAGGGTAGCACACTTTAAAGGGCAGGGCCGACCTTGCCAGTTGAACCTATTTGATCTGGAAAGATGGGAGAACTGGAGGTTCGATTATGAAAACACGACATTCATACGAAAAGCGAACTAAAAACAATTATGATAGAAGAATGGATGAACATCGATGCAGAAATTACAAAAGAACTAGTGCAATCTCTTCTCAGACATTTAAAAGCTGTTGTGGATGCTAAAGCATATCCCACTAAATATTAATTTAATGAAAAATTAGAATATTTACTAATTTGTCGAGATTTTTTGCAAGTGTATGGTGACTTTTGTGGGAAACTTTGTTACTTTTTGATTATTGGTTTCTTAAAAATAAAGTTTTACTATGTTTTTAAAATATTTCATGTAGTTTTGCTAAGAATAGACTATAGATCATATTATTAAATACCCATCCTGAAATATTCATTTTAATTAATGGATAGACCCCTATTTCATTGAAAATCTTAAGTGTACAAACACTTTTGGGAGCCACTGTATTTCTAAACTTTTCCACACTAATATTTCTAAAATACTAGAAAGAAATATTTTAAAAGGTAAATATCTATTTCTTATTATAGTTTATTTATATCATATTTATAAAATTTTGTTACAATTTAATCTCTAAATGCAATTTTCAGTTTGTAAAATTTTATACTTTGCCGCAACATTTCTCAGAAACTGATAAGGCAATTTCTACAAAACTTGGTAAATACGTTCATTTTGATGCAAGGAATAATGTATACTTCAAATTTAGTATTTTTAATTGCATTAATTATTTAAAATTAACATTTTCAATTAAAAAATGCATTTTTCAATGTTTTGTAGTATTAATTTAAATTTAAGTTTTTAATTGCTTAAAAGTGGAGTATACGTTAAATATACATTAGTTTTACATCATTATCAATATTTTTTGGGACTCTAGAACCAATAGTTTTGCTACAGTCTTGCGCACAATGGATGCAATACAAAACACAATTTTAAAATTTTCATCAAAATTAAAAATTAATTAAAATACCAATTGTAGAACATTGAAATAATTATTTTACATAGAACATACATTAAGCTTTCAGTGGCAAAAATTTCATGTATTTATGTTTTATAGGGAATGAGAAATAAAACTAAATGTGACATGATGCTAAATTGCACCCTTCAGTAAAAAAGAGACTCCTGAGACCCCTTAAATGAAAACAAAATTACCAAAAAAGATTTTGTCTCCTTTGGCGAAAGAAAAAATAACAGTTGTAAAACACAAATACCCTGAAATCTGTATCTATAATACTAAATTTTTGTATGATCCAGTATTTATAAAAATAAACATGACTCTAAAGTTTATTGAGGTTTTCTGGAACTCCCTTACATTACTTCGGGAAATAGTAAGTAATACGATGCAGGGTAAAAAGTCCCAAAATATGTTGATTACATGAAAATGGAAATCAAAACATGCGACGGTTTTCTTAAAGCGTAAATAGTTAAAACCTTCATAATTTTCTTAATGCCTAAAGAGCGATAAATACTTTCCGCAGGAAATGGTACTGGGGTGTTGATTATCCACGACCCCTCATTTTGAAAATCGACCTCCCTGAGGCAGCAACCTTAAAACCGGTCTCAGGTCTCTTCTGAAGGGAGGTCTGCAGTATACGTGTGTGTGCGTACAAGAGAGATAAGCTAACCCATGTGTCAGTGTTTGCCTATTGCTACAGTTTTTAAATGAAAAGTCTAAATTTGCATTGTGTTAGAGAGCAAACTAAAATTTAACAGCTCCTACACTGGTTCTTTATGCATGTGCAGTAAATTTTTTACCATAAATTGGGCTTGGATATTTTCAATAAATTAGTAATTTCCTTGTTATGTCATTTGTTTTTTTAGTCTATTATCACCACCAATATACTTATTTATGTAGATATAGGATTTCCATTGAACATTGCATTAATATGTAAATAAAATTAGTATCTGTTAAACTGTTTCTTAGCTCTTTATTATATATGGCCATTAAAAAAGTTTTAGCCCCAGAATATGAATTCATTGTATAAAAACAAAATATTTCAGTTAGATCTCAGTTGTATTTTAATATAGTGTGTTGCAAAAGGATAAATACTAATTTGGGGTTGTCAGTCTTAGCTGAATATTTTATAAATCAAAGAGTTGAAGAAAATAAATCCATAGGTGTGCAAATAAATTTTAAGCTACACCACATTTTAAAACTTTGATCATTAATGCCTCAAGTGTTTTGTAATAAGTTTATCATTTTTTAATAATCTTGGAACAGTTGAACAGCCATTTTTTGAGTGTTTTGAAGTAATATATCGGGAAAGGCTAAACTGACTTGCAGGCTGCACATGGCTCTTTATCACTTTCTATACAGCTTTCTGATAGAATTTCATAAGCTTGTGCCAGAATCAAAATATCCAAAATAAAATGGCATGCTCAATAACTTATGGATGTGAATCATTTTATTCTGCATTTAGATTGATAAAAAATAAACAATGCTCACTTTTGAAAAATCATTTAACTGGATTGCTAAAATCTGCATCAACTCAAAATATGCCAGATTTATATAATTTGGCAATATAATTAAAAGAAAAATAATTATTAAAATTATTTAAGAATTTAGAAGTATTAATTATAACAATTAGAATGATATATTTAATAAAAACATTTAAAATTTCTTTCATATCAAGTATAAGGTTTTTCTTTTAGGCTCTTCTATGTAGACATTCCTAAATGGCTCTTAACATTCATTATCTTGGCCACCCCTGTAATGTATAATGTGCCATGCCATTTGACAGAGAAATAATCAATGTTACAAGTGAATGAAAGCCAGTTATGCATGCATATTAGTTGGAAATTGGATTCTTCTAAACATCAGAAGTAGGGAAATAAACGTACACATTTTGTTCTTTAGAACTGATTAATACTTCATGATTTTTATAAAGAGACAAAAACAAATTTTAAATTTTATTAAAAATTAAAAACCAATCATACAATACTTTTGAACACAAATTTAACAAAATAAATAAACTTTACACAACTCTTCTAACTTCAAAAAACCTTTTCAGGTAATAGACTTGTCCCATTGTCATAGCAACAAGTACTACAGCTTCAAAGAATGCCCACATCACAACACGAGAATTCGTACTTTCATTAACTGAAAAAGAAATCGAGTAAGACAATGCCAGTAAAGCAATGCCATATCATAGAAGACATGCTATATAACTTATTTTAAGTTTAGTTTTGCTTGAAATTCAAACTACTTTGTAAATAATAATAATAAAAAACAATAGCAGTTGTTAATAGTTATTGGTAAATCACCTTTCTTGCTGTACATTGATCTAAATTGTAAAATTATTAGGCATTGTTCTCAAACAAATATTTTTTTTTACTCAAATATATATTTTTTTCAAATCTATCTTTTGAAAGTGTACAAATGATGTTATCCAGTTGGGTTATAACAACCTTCTCATAAGTTCAAAGTAAATCTGACACACAGAAGTTATTTTTAACTAAACAGCCACCTCAAAAATTAATATGTACTTGTGTGAAGATTGAAATTCAAACAAAATGTAGAGTAATTAATTTTGTTTTCTCCAATACAGCAGTCACATTGTCTTTTAACATTTGCCCATACACACCATGAAATTGTTTCTTGTAAAGGGGGGGGGGGACATTGTATAAGTGAACCAACATCACCATCTGGTGCCACCTCAATTTAGGCCGAACACCCTAAATTGAGGTGGCTGAGGTATCTGGGGAGGGGACATTGTATAAGTGAACCAACATCACCATCTGGTGCCACCTCAATTTAGGCCGAACACCCTAAATTGAGGTGGCTGAGGTATCTGGGGAGGGGGGGGGGGATACCCTTCTCTCATCTCTACAAACAACATAGTGGGACTTGCTGGCCTACAGATTTAACATGTTCATGTGTTCTGGTGTAGACATAAGGGCATTCAGTGCACCTCCTGAGATTTGATTCAGGCAACCTCAACACCAAGTACTAATATGCCAACCATTATGCCTCGGGCCCCATGGAAGAAATTATGTAAATGTAGTCAATATTAAGGTCAACTTGAAGGTTCAAAGAAACTTTTATTAAAAAAAAGTACTTTAAAATGTAGTGTTAGAATAGACGTGAGTTCATTTAACTAAGCTGTATGATTTCCCACTCCTCTATTAATGAGCTGAAAATACAAGTTTTCTAACTCCTTGCTGCTGTTAAAATAGATAATATGGTGAAAGTAATTAACTCATGTAATATAACAGGGCAGTTACATCTTTAACCATTTTACCCTATTCAACAAAAAACACGAGATTAATAACGCTTTCTACACCATTATTATTATTTTTTTTAATTTTCAACAAACTATGATCTGTTTTATAAAATTTATATCAATGAAAATTATGGTCGGGATTCTTATTTATTATTTTTCTAAAGTCTGATTAAAAGAGTTGTCTTTAAATTATGTTAATAGCTTGTCTAATCCATACATAAATAGAAGTATAACTATGAAAAAAAATTAAAAAAAAAAAGACAATTTAAAAATAAAATAACTAACTGATGACTTTCATAAATTAGAAAAATTGTAATTTACTCATAACATTCAGTTAAAAGCAACTGATTAAAAAAAAGGAAAAAATGTAGGATAGAATTTATACACTGAATACATTCTATTGCACTTTAAAAAAAAAAAAAGCAGGCTTACGAAAATCTACAGTGGAAGTACATTAGATTACAGAAAGAAATTTTTTTCAAAACTCATATTCAGTTTAAAGCTGATAAAAAAACAAACAAACATACAAAAAATAAAGGGATAGAATTTATATACTTAATATAGAATAAAGGATAAATTACTAACTTGACCGATGTATCCTGTCTCGGACAGCCATATATTCTTGTTCATGCTTGACAGATGTCAAAGATGTAGATAATTCTTTAATCATTTCTTCTAATTTATTTTGATGAGCTAAATTAAAAACACAGTTATTTAAAATTTGGAGTTTTTATAAAATGTACAAAATTTTAACAAATATATATGCATAAAAGAAAAATAAAATCAGATATTCAAAACTTTAAGAAGCTTTCAATCAAATTATTCTATAAAATATACTGTAAAATATCAGCTATATAAAATTTAAAAGTATGACCACATTATTGGCTCTGGAAATTTTTCATCAATGTGAACTAGCTGTATACATTTTTTTTTTAGATGAAGGAAGCTTTTACTTTATTTGGGAAATTAAAGAAATGTCATTGGAGATGCAATTAAGGAATAAAATAAAATTTCTTAAAATTTAATAAATACAGAAGTTTATTATGAAAAGTTTTGCTCTATGATTAAAAAAATAATAATACAATTCAGAAAATACTGACACAAAAATTATTTAGATTAAAAATTATGCAAGCTTGACCAGAAAATCAAAGTCAAATTCACTCTCTACCTCAAAAATTCAGAGTCGTATTTTAAAATCAGAGTAAATTTTTCAATTCTATAAATTATATTTACATTTAATTTACAAGGTATTGACTTCTATTATATTCCAGTTATGCATTATTTAATTAATTTTCATAAAAATCATCAACCTTTCACTTTTGAATTATAGAATGTATTACTTATTTTAATGTACTGTATAACTGGCCAATTCCATAATGTAAGGTATTAAAAGGAATATGAAGTTTTTTTTATCGATGATTAATAATTACTTGATATTTAATTGTGTGAATATGATTTACAAGAATAAAATACTTCAAAATTTCTTTAAATAAAAGTAATATACAGAAAATTCCTGAAATATTTAAAAAATGAAATAAATGCAAAAATTTTTAAATCAATCAGAATAATATAAGTCATAAATAATTTTGCCTACAATTTTTGAGTAAAGAAAAATATCTGTGTGTGCTCCAGATAGGTAATAATTTTCGTTAATGGAACTCTACAGGAAAAAAATGTGAAGAACTACAGGTGAAGACTTTTCCAAGTCAAAATGCACTTACATCAGTAAAAACAGAGTCCAATTTTACAAAAAGTGTCAAATGTGAGTAAGTAGGAGCTCTGTAAATGCTTTGTACGATATACCAAAAAGAAATTAAAAGTGAAATGAATAGGGGGGTATTAAAAGCCTATTATACCTATAAATCTCCCACATAATACATCATAAGCTGAACAAAAATTAGTTTCCTAAATGTAGACCATAAATTCTGTTTTGTCATATAACTCTTGACAGTCTGCTAATGGAACTTTTAAAATGCATGATTTTACATCCCTATAGGTGCAAAAATAACCCTCTTTTCAAGCTAATGTATCAAAAAAAAAAAAAACAAAAAAAAAAAACAAAAAAAAAAAAAAAAAAAACAACTAAGCAGCAAAGAAAAGTTTTCTTTAAGTTAGAAGCTAAACTTTTGGTTGAAAATTAATTTTAATTATGGTTTTTACATATTCAATCATTAATTTCAACATTAAAATTTTTCTAAAGCATTAATTTAATCTTAATGAAAGATTTGAATTTATCAATTAAGTTAAATTAAAATAATACATTTTACAAAGAATAGTGGTTTTAAAAAAATTTCAATTATGATAATGCTTACTTCATATTAGATTGTACAGATCTGCTGATATCTCCTTGAATCAATCAGAGAAAAAAAATGTAAGCCTGACTAAGTAAAAGATTTTCCTTTATGCCACGCCACATATTTTGTCAAAGATATTAAAAAAAAAACATTTTGCAATTAATTTTAACTAGGAGATTTAATAACTTTAGTTGTAAGTTATAATAAAAATCTTGGAATAATATAACTATGTAAATAAATAAATAAAAAATTATAACTTTTATCTAAAGAATTTAAATAGATTTTTTTAACAAACCTTCAGCTTCAGCATCTTGGCTCTTAGGTGGTTCACCAACATCCATTGAAAACATGACAATTTTAGGTGTCATGGTTGACATGGCATTACTGAAGCAATAAGTGTACACTCCATCAGTATGAGCTGCAAATGTATATTTTCCATTTGATTCTCTTTCACCTTGATAAATGACTTTTCCATCAGGACCTGTGATCTACAATTAAAAAAAAGCAAAAGTTGCATATATCATGTTTTGTATTATGTGGTGGATTTATTTTACTTTTGGTTTAACAATACTACAATAGCAACCAGTATGCACTAGAAAAAAAAAATCTAAATTATAACTCTGTTTAGAGAAATTGACTGAATCTTTATTAGTCACACATGATTTCCTAAAAACATACTTTTGATATGTATTTTCTCCTAGTCATATATGATAATAAAAATACTAAAAAAGAAATCAAATTGAAAATTAGGATAAAAAAAATATTCAAATAGGATGCTTAGGTCCAATGTATATGCTCATCTTACACGTTCAAAGTTCTTAATTCTGTCCCTGAGTGGGTAATTTTTTGTTCATGTGGGATTGAAGTCATTAAAGTTGATACCAAGAGCAAAATATTGCCAAATAACAAGCCAAACCAGTATAAAGCAATACACATAGAATTATATTTTAAATGAAAATGTGTGGCATAGGTCAAAGGGTAGACACTGAGTTATTCCTGACAGACATTTATACACTTCTAGCTGTGAAATTATATTTCCTCAAAAGGTTTGGGTATGATAATGTTAATGAAAACATCATAAGATAGTAATATGTATACTATGGATAAAAACATTTCTCAGGTGAATTATCTCAAATCAATATTAGATTCTCACTCTCCTCCTTATTCTAATATAAAACAGCCAAAAACCCTTATTTCCTTCTATAATTACAAAATTGTTTACAATAAATATATCATCTTAAAATGGCTAAGATTCCTTATTGACCCAATTTCATGCCAATCCTTGTGGCGTGGTTCGTTCTTTTGACTCAGAAAACCTGCCTCGATGAGCTACGTCACAAAGATTGCTGTAATAGTAAGCTAGCCAGTTCAGAAGGTCAAAAGTCAGTTCAGATTTTTTTTGTTTGACCGTCAGTGCAATTGGATTATCGGCTATTCAGGATTATCATTATTGGATTAACATGTTCTGGTGACTATACGATTTTCTAACCTCATTTTTAGAGTTTTTATATTTTATTTAAGCTAAATATACTTATACATTGCTTATTTATACATATATAAATAGCTTGCTATATTAATATATAATATATTTACATTAAATTTTGAAATAGATTGCACTGATTTTTTCCTCGTGAGTAATTTGTACGATATTTTAATCTGATTTTCTTTGGTTTATATATTTTATTTTTGCTCAATATATTTATAGACAGCATATTTATACATATATATAGTGTAATATATTAATATATAATATATTTATATTAAATTAACATAGATTGAATTAGACTGGTAAATTTGAATTTATTTTTACTTCATTTGTAATGATTAAGTTTGTCAATTAGATATTATTTTAGAATTATTTTGTTTACTTTGTAAAAAATTCATAATTTTTTATTACTTTATTAAATTAAACTAAACTTATGTTGGAACAGTTATGCACTATTTTAAGCTGTAGTTCTTTATAAGTAACTTAAATACTATAGTTGTTTTAAATTTTAATTAACAAGGCAGTCTATTTTACTTCTAAGTATAGTTGTAGTACGGTGAATGATAAACAAAAATATGGAAACAATGTTTCCGAGATGTATCTGAGACCATAACTACATAAAAAATATTTTTTCCAGCTTTTTTTTTCAAGAAGAACAATGATTTTTAATAATAAACTTCAATATTTTAAAAATCCTCACCGGATATTTACAAGTAAGTTTTATTTATTAATAAATCCCTTTATACTCTTATTTTATTGAAAAAGTTTAGCAAATAAGCTGTGTTGCATGTTATTGGACGAGAAGCATGAAGGGGCAGAGTTTAAGAACCAGTCCTACTCGCCATGCAGAGGACTTGGGTAAACAACAATGGCACCAAGGTTGGTGCAAAAAAATTGGCTCTTGGCGAACAACCGGGTCATTTGGGAAGCTGTTCGCTTAAAACATATATGTAGTCGTATGGTGGTACTCAACTTCTTTGGGACTCAACGCGAAAAAATTGTTTTGGTACTAGTCACATTTTGACACGAAAAAAGTGTTTCAGTGATTGTCACAAGTTAAAACTACTTTATATATATATATATATATAACACTGACACACTGCTTTATTTTGGAAGAAAATTACAACAAAACTTACATTACTCAAGAAGAGAAGGCAATGCCAGGACATAAGCTGATTAAAGATAGGCTCAGTGTTATTGTGCAGGAATGAAACTAATCTATCACAGTGAAACCCCTTGAGTTTTCCAGAAAGAAAACATGAAAAAAGGCAAATTAAGTGTAATCTGGAGGGCTAATAGCAAAGCCTGGTTAACCAGTAAATTCATCATCGAATGGATGAACCAAGTATTTAGCCCCAGTTCAAAAAAATATTTGCAGGAAAATGAACTGCCTCTGAAGGCTCTGTTAACAATGAACAATGTTCCTGTTGACCCTCTGGGCTTGGAGGACGACTTGAAGGGGGAGTAAAATTTCATAGCAGTAAAGTTCTTGCCCCCTAACAACTCCTCTGCTCCAACCTATGAACCAGCAGGTGTTTTAAATTATGTATGTCTAGTTTAAAGATTTTGTATGGACAAAAACAACCCCATCAATTTATAAATTGCTTTGTAAAATATCAGCTAAATTTCTTGTTTTCAGGAACAAATAAATTGAATTTACATTACTCTTTATGAGAAAATTTGTTTGGAACTTGTTGTGCCTTCTAGAACCAATTAACGACGAGTACCGAGGTACCACTGTACATATCTTTCAATATAGTAAACTTAACTAGATAACAACATTAATAAAAAAATTTTTGAGGTTCATTTAAACAATAAACTTTATATTAAGATAAGGCAAGTCTACTACTATTAATAAAATTTATGAAATGCTTTAACACCTTATTTATCAAGAATTCTTTTGGGGTATGAACAGCATAAGTGATAATTATGCAAACAAATAAGGGATAAAAAACGGAGAAATTTAAAACATTAACTTTTGATCCTACAGGAAACAAGGCACTTTAAAGTCTATGCTCCCTATATGGTAAAATGCCAACATCTTGTAATCTTGTTAACAAGCCAGTCTTTAATGTTACCTTACAAATGATAAACTGTCAATCAAAATTACCAAAAACATTAACAAAATTTATAAACAGAAGAAAAAAAGAAATTTCAGTTTAAAGTGTTGATATTCTCTAATACATTTATGATGTATTTAACAGCAATGTGTTCAACAATTTATATATAATTTTTATATATAAATAATATAGAATACACCCCATGAAAAACTAAACTAAATTTCACATTATCCTTAAAAGGGTATGGTTAAAACAAATAGATTACGTCAGCTCGTACTGTAAACAGCAGACTAGAATTTAAACATATGTGTTAAAGTAACTCTTTACGAACATGTAAGAGTTTTCATGAATTCCCATTCTTTAAATAAAATTTCATCCCCTGATCCTTGAAGTTATATACATAATACTCTTATATTGATTTACCTTTACATCAATGTCCAGAAAACCTCCTTCGGCAACTTCAAATGTCAAGCCCATTTTAGTGCCGGCAGTAACTTTATCAAAAAAGCATTCTTCTGCATGAGCATCTACATTTACGAAATAGCAATTTACAGCCGGCAATAGCACAGCAATAAAAAGGCAGCTTAATATATTTATTCGGTACATTACCGAGCGCATGGTGGTTAATTCTACTTTTTTATTTACAATGTATGGAAATCAATGTCAAGCCACGTCTGTGTTCGTTTACTGGACGGAATTTACCAAATTCGACTTTGTTGCCATCTCATGATTCTAAAATAAGCTTCCTACTCCACAAAGCTGTATTTACACTAGGTCTGCAAGTGCAAGTTAAATTAGTGTTACATAAGCAATGCGTATCAGCAAACTCGAGCTGTGTTTCCGAGGTTGTGCGTGGCGGGAAAATAGCCAACTTGGCAACACTTGTTTGAACTTAAAAGAAAACCTAGCAGAGTCAGCTCAGCTGTGACACACGGTATCACGGGAACAGGAAAACATTGTGAACTGCACATATTCGTGAAATAGTGATTTGACATGTGAGTTTGAACAGGAAATTTGGACTCTCCTTTTAAATAGTATTTGTGTATGCCTTTTAAAATGCCTCATTATTGCTATATGTTCGTATGATAAACTAACTTAATTTAAGGTCAATTCGAAGAGCTAAATCTAGTTGTTAAATTATCATGTTAGTCCGTAAAATGAGGGAATTCTAGGAACAAGTGCCTTTAAAATGGAAGTATTCAACACGGTGCGGTAATGGGCTTTTATTAGCTTTTTCAGTATCAAGATGCTTTTGAATCTTCTATTTTCTAGATTTTTTTTATAAGTCTATAGCACAAAATGTCCACTGCTTCTCTGTAGGCAGCAACCCCAGTAAAATATGGCAAAGTTAATTATTTTTGTTCTTTTAAATCTTTGGTTGTTGACAGATTGAATCATCTGCTTATATTCTTAACTTTCAAATTTTCTCAGTTAGAATATTCTGTCCTCCTCTCCCTTTATTTTTGTGTTGCTTAAAGATTAAGAGTCATGTATGTCTATGTTTTGAGTTCTTTTAAGTTTATTTGGGTTAGAATTAGAGAGCCTCTGATAAAGAAACTTTCACGAGAAGAAAGTTTGTAGCTCTATTTTAATTTCTCTAGCAGCTCTCAAAATATCAGCCATAAGGAATTTTGTTCCAGTTTATTAACTCTACTAGATGAGTTAGGGTATGGGGGGAGGGAAGAAACCGAAATGCAAATTACAGAAGTTATCATTAATTGTATGTAGTAATTATTTTGTTAAGGAAATCAATTTTGATTCGATAGCATAATATTTCTTAAAATTGTAGATACCTGTATGAGAAGGATCAATATACAGCAAATAATTCATAGTAGATTTTGTTGAAATGTTTTTTCCCAATCATTTTTGTATTATAATGTTATATATTTTGACTGACTTTGATTTAAAATTTAAATGCAAATTAAGTTTACGTATAAGTATCGTGTACCATATAAATAATATTTTTAGAAAACATTTATTAAATATTACAATTATATCAATCTACATTTTTTTTTCATTAAAGGAAAAACATTTAAAAGTAGCTTTCTAAAATTTCTATAAAATGTTCTAAGTTCTTAAAAGTACTTTCTTTTTTTTTAACTGAGGAAAAATATAGAAGTCATATGTGATAAAAAGTGAATTAATTTTTTTATTTGATTAATTAGTTGTAGAAATCAATCCAAAATTTTTGTATTTGTTGGCAAGCAAACGTTTCAGAATGCTGAAGTTTATAGATCAGTCCCTTCTAACAGGTCGTTTGTTTTTCTCCTTTGAAAACTGGTATAGAGTTTTTAAATAACTTAATGAAAGTAATAAATCTAGCTGGAACATTTATCAAAAATTTGCTTAACAAACTGTTGACCAGCAATTTTATTTAAATATATATATCACAGGCAAAGATTGAAATTTTTGAATAAAGTACAGCATTTTATTTTTTTGAAATCTGTTTTCCTTTTATGGGGGTCTGAGATTAATCACAGTTTATATCTAAACACAGTTTAAATGAAAAAGTGTGAGATTTGCCTGAAACACATTCAGGTCATTGTAAAGGTAGTTTTCAAGTAAAGCAATGTTCACTTGATCAGAAATTTTTCGAATATGACTTTTCCTTCTCCTAAATTGTCTCCAGCATTTTGTGTGTTAAAACACAAGTTTACTCCATAAAAGTTAACTATTTGTTAAAGTTAATCTGTATTTGCTGTTTAAAAGAAATTCTTGATATAACAACTCAATTATTCTTGAAGTCATCTTCCAGACAATTTAGTCCATTTTATATTTGCTGAAAATCAGCTGGAAAAATTTGATAGGTATATTTAATCCAATTGAAAAATAATGAATTTAATCAGGGACAGTACTAAAATCTAGTGTCCTTGGTTTTTTCATAAGGTTCAGCACTTTACTTTTTTGGTATGCAAAAAATTTTGCCCATTTCTTAAATTGATTGCATTTTATTTTAGAGCTTGTATTAGTAAAATTAAAAATTTTAAAGTTAGTTTTAATTATCTTAAGGTTGTTTAAGTTTATTAAATATGTATCATATATAAATTAATAATACTAATCATAAATTACTAATTGCAGCAAAATTGAAAAATATCCATTTTATTTAAACATTACCTTGTTTTATTCTGTTATAATAGCTTACCGTGAATAACTACACACCCTTATGTATAGGAAAGGGGGGAAATTTATTGTGATTGGAAATGTAATATAGTTAAGTTTGAATGATTGACGTTGCCATCCTAAGGTATCGGATTCATGGTTCCTCAATCAAATTTTGTTTGTTAGATTTTTAAAAAAATATTAAATGTTAATTACGTGAGATATGGTATTTCCCCTTAAAATTTTTTGACTGTTTATTCGTAGATAAAATATTTATTCCTGTTCTTTATCATGTACTAAACTTTTCTTTCAGGGATGGAAATGCTATGAAAATAGTAAACAGTCATTGTAGCAATTTGATGGATAGGTATACAGAATGTGTAAACAAGTATCCAAATGTTTGGTATTCTGCTTGTTCGTACCAGCGCCATGAACTTGCTCGATGCTCTGAAACACAGTAAGAAAATAATTCGAATTTCTCATTGTGAACTGCTTCTGATTGTTTTATGACTCACAAAAACAAGGTGTGGTACTATTTAAATGGGTATTTTTTTAATGTGTTGACACCAATGCTGCAGTTAAAATTCTGATGTATGTAGATGTTTGTCTTCTATATTAATTATGGTTATAGAAAAAATTACAACAAAAAAAAACCTTCCGGACAGTTTTAATTATTTTTATTTATAATTAATCATTGGGATTTTTTTTATTTATCTCAAACTTTTTCTTTAAAAGATTAAAATATTTAAGTAGCATGCTCATTCATACAAAAAATTAGGTAAGGTAATTTGGGCAAGTGCAGACCAAAACTTGTTTGACTGAATGACTTTATGAAATTGCTTTTTGCAGTTAGATATGTGAAAGATTTTGCAGATTAGACACGAAAACCTTCTCTTCCAAAGTATGCATGTAAAAACTTGTTTTCAACCATTTAAAATTTTCAGAATAGAAAATATTTTTATGATCCAACTATGCTTTTGCCCTTCAAAACCAGGGTAAGTGTGTAACTGGCCTCTATTTATTGCTTGTTTTTCTCTATGGTGACTTTGAGATAAGTGCAAATAACCTTTTACTTGGTGATTCTTTTGCTCTTTGAAATTCTTGAATTGAATGAAGATTTATTGAGTTTTGCATTTTTTTTCCATTTTGGGTCTAGAAAAGTGAAGGCAAAAAACAGAGGATACCAAAGTCACCGAAACCTAAGTCCTCAGCTGCTTTAGATTGAAATGCATTCTCATCATGGTAGACTGCCATTATTTCCCTGCGCAAATCCATTTTAAGTTTCATTGTCAGAATCTCTTGATACTAAAAATATTGTCATCATATTCTAAGGAGCTTTCACTCTTCCCTTTTTTTTCTTAGTTGTTTTAGTTTAAGAACCTCCATGTTTATTTTATTCATATCTATGTGATAATAATGACCCTTGTGTATTTCTAATAAATAATGAAGTAATATATGATCAAATAGAAAAAATATGAATTATAATTTAAATCAAGAGGGAAGTGTGTACCAGTCTGCACTTACCTCCAACATTGAGCTTTTATGGGATAAGTGCAGACCAGGGCCTAGTGCTTAAAACTAAAAAGTAAAAGGAACACATGTTAATACAATTAAACAACAATAACATACCAAGAACAATAATATACAATAACATACAATTAAACAACAAGTGTTAACTCAACTCAAAAAAGTCTTGAAACAGCTTCAATTAAGGTAAACGATCATGGGTAACAATTCAGATACACATATCACTTGTGCAACTGACATAAACATGGAAAACTTTGTAATCACCCATGGATGTTTTGTTTAGCATTAATGCACATTGGTGCCTATCAAGTGAAAGAATTTAGAAGTTATGTAGGTGCTATGCACTACCCCCAACTCACCTTACTTTCATTTTATAAATATTTGTTATATATTTATTGATTTTTATTATGTTAAGAAATGATTATCTGAATACTTTGTTAGTATATTGCTTAACCTTTAGGACCATCTGCTTATTGTAATTGTTAGTTACTATTTAAAACTTATGGAATAGAAATATCTAATTAGTTTATATTAAAGAAGGAAAGTTTCATTCTAATGAGAACTGCTATAAATTCCCATGTGCATGTACCTGTAAATATTTATATAGAATCTAAGAAATATTTGTGTTTAGTACTAGAAAGTAAGTCTTTTGTGTATTACTATTTAGTGTTAAGGAAAGCTAAAGGGAAAAAATTGACCTAACTATATTTAGAGAATAACTTCTGTGTTTAATTTTATCAATAACAACTTGCTTCATGTCTAAAAGTGTATAGACTATGGTTTTATAGGAGTAACTAGATACCAAAAAATTAAAGGAAAATGACCACCAATAACTTTGTTTTAAGCCATTAAATAGGATAGATAAGCATTTTTTTTCTAATTTCCATTTTTATTTTGTATAACAGTTGGCGGATGATTCTGTTTCCTTTGTGAGTTGCTTTAAAAACTTAATAAATCTTGCTTACAAAAAGGAAAAAATTGTCATCTTATGTATAAACTAGCTGAATACCCATGCTTCGTTATGGAGTACATTCAAATGGAATACAAGGTCAATGTATGCAATTAATACCAAAAAAAAATTTATAAATTTGATGGTCAATGTATGGAATTAATGCCCCCCAAAAATATATTTATAAAAAAATCATAGCAGATATTTTTATGGATAAAATAATATAGAAAAAATATGAAAAATTAAATACAACGGTGAATGTATACAATTAATTTGTATGTTTAATATCCATAAAACATACTAATATGAATTAAATTCTTAAACTTCCATCTCATGGAAGTTTTTAAAGAAAACTGGTGGTTAAATTTTCTTTTACTGTATTTTGATATTTTTTTGTCAGCTTATTTCGTTGTTATGCACGTGACACAAAATTAATTTTAAAGTATCGAAAAAAAAAAAGAAACCACATGATCAGCATTTAATAAATTAAATTTAAAAAAATTAGTCTTTAAAAATTAACCAAAAATCAGAAAATGGAGGTAAGATTTGAAAAAGATTTTATTTTAAAGAAATTTTTATGATCTTTCTCGTGATATAAATTTTTATAACCCTCAGATTATTATTTTAAACGCAAATTTTAAAGAATGTTACAAAGAGAGCTTAAAAATTTAATTTAAAAATATCTAAGAAGAATTTTTCAAGAAATCTTTCTTAGTGTACCCTTACACTGTAAGATGAATAGCCATGCAAAATTTCAGCCCTTTAGGTCTAGTGGTTTGGTCTGTGCGTTATCTGTCAGTCAATTACAGAACTGTTTTATATATATCAGGGGTTCTTAAACTTATGTAATCCGAGGACCCCCTCTTGAACAACATTTCTTTTTGCGGACCCCATCCCTACTCTAGGCATTTTAAGTCATTTTTGAGACTTAATTTCTGGCTCAATAATCTCATAGGCACTACGTTATAATAAATATTGGTAAAAATGTATCGCTGGTTATTTTCATAAATGGTCTTGCGCATTTATAGAGACTAACATTTTTATTAGGTCATAGAATAAAAAGCAAAATGAATAATGTATGTTTCTCTGTTCAAATGTGGCATGTACTTATCCTGAGGATATTTAGCTATATTTACAACAGGTTTTGTTGGCTACTTTATCATGGGATCACCCAACAGGTGTGCCAACATTACTTATCATAGTGTTATAGCATTGGAACTTCAATGCATCATAGTTGTTCATATCTTTTGGGTTAAATATCAAACTGTCTTCATCCCCTATTATATGGAACAGTTAGCACTGGAAGTCTTTTAATGAGAGTTCAAATAAATATTGAATTGTCAAAATTGGAGTTTAAGACTGCCATAAATCACTGTGTTCTTATTTGATTAAACTCTGTTGGTTTGTATATTCTTTTGAAAAAATGAATTATGATTTTCTTTCACTAAGATGCTTCATTGAAAATTGTATATTTTAGACAAGCAATACAACTGGTCTCAATAAATTTGATATTTTTTTACCTGTTTCAAGTGTATTGCTGGTTTCAAGATAAAATAATTGTAAACAAACTATTTTAGGTTAATATTTCCCTTACTTATTTCTATTATTTAAAACTATTTCTGTATTATAAAATAACTATGCTTTTGAACAAATAGATAGTAAAATTTTTATGAGCAAAGTTAGGAAAAATACATG
Organism: Dolomedes plantarius; assembly: GCA_907164885.2. NCBI lineage: Eukaryota > Metazoa > Arthropoda > Arachnida > Araneae > Dolomedidae > Dolomedes > Dolomedes plantarius. The sequence continues at coordinate 106,973,436 of OU015500.1, forward strand.
CATATGGAATAAAAAAGTAGGAGGAAGTAACCAATGTGCAATGTGTTGTTATTCACGTTTTTGTACAGGGAAAAAAGTATATTTCTATATATATAATATATACACCACATTTATAACTGTAATGAGATGTTACACTTAAATGGCTTTGAAAAATTTTTGATTGATTGAATACAGTATATTTGTTGCTAATTTACTTAAAATTACAGAGGTGGTTTGTTCCACAGATCTATATGTATATGCAGTTAAACATATTCTAATTTTTTTTTTCCTCTTTTCTTAGCCCTGTAATGCTGAAAGTTAAGACAAAGTGTAATACACTCTTCCGTAGATACGAAAAGTGTCAAAAAAATTATCCTGACAATGTTGCTCGATGCAGTGATAGCTTCAATGCTTTCCTCAACTGTGTTGAAATGGTTGCTGGAGATACTTCAAATTCTTGAGGAATATGAAATTAGGGATTTTTCCAAGTTAATTTATTGATAAGACATTTTCATGTTAGTCCATTATTCATTTTGTTGTTTTAAAATACCTACGTCTTTCTCAAGGATCAGAATCTCTACATTAAGCATATTTATTAAGGACAGTGTTATGAATTAGTCTTCATAGATGTATATTCATACATGATGTATTATATTTGTATTTTAATAATAAAAAAAAGTCTATTTATTGCCAGTATTTTGTTGTTTTGATTTTTTAACTCCAGTTCATTTTCTAGTGCACTGATTTTTTTTTTTTTTTTAAATGTGTTATTCTCTGAATTTTTTGCATATGTAAAATGTTGCATTTTAGAAAATTAGATTATAGTTCAGAATTTATTTTCTCTGGTGAATACTTTGTTGGAAAATGTGTCACCACTACTGGACAATTTAGTTTAGATGCCCCTACTATCTAGTAAGGTGACATGGAGACATTTATTCACTTATATTAGGTAATATGAATATGTCTGTAGAAAAGTATGCATTCAAAGATGTATTGTACAGTTGTTTTGAAAAGAAATTTATATACCGTTATATATTTTGAAAACTTCCTGCAGTTATATCTAAAGTTAATTTGCTAGTAATTTTTACAAATATTTCTCTCCTATGAAGTTTAAATTGTTAATTTTGAGACTTAAAGCTCTGAAAATAATTTGACTCATTTTCTAATATGTAATTACTGTACAAGATCTGCCCCTATATATTCTTAACTAATAATTATATACCTAAAGTATATAAATAATCTAATAAGATGTATTTACTAAAGTATATGAGAAGTTGCTTCTAGTGTCTGTTAGTATAGCAAGACTTGCCTTAGTTTATGCTAACATAATCATTAATTTTCCTTTTAAAAATGGACAAAAACAGAGGATAAGGCTGGATTTACTTAATTTTTAAATTTCTCATTTAAGATAAACTGTCTTAAAATTTGAACTGTGCAATCATAATTATATGTGCATGGTTGCCTTGAGAAGAGGAAAGCATCTCAAGTGTAGCCATTCCAAAACAATGACTTTCATAGCTAATTTATTACATGGAAAATCATTCAAAGATAAAAAGCACCAGATAAGTGAAGAACCTCATTCCCCCATTTTTTTTTGTTATGGGGTGTATATTATTGAAAGTACTCGTACTAAATTATTTTGAATTGAATATTTCACAATTTTTAAAATTCTAGATATTGCTTAAAATTTTGTTCATCTGGTTTGATATATATTCAAGTTTGAATTGCTATTCGATGAACAAGAAATAGCTCTAAAGAATTCAAACATAAAATGTACTGCAAAAATGTGTTTTATGGAGTTCAGTAACTATTTTTTTCTGCCTAACTAAGAGTATAATGGTTATGAAACTTTAAATATTTATTTAATTAAATAGCTGCAGACATCAATAGAATGTAAACTGAGCGATGTGCTTTAAAAGACCTGAAAAGGTTATATAAGTAAAAAATATTTAAGAAATTCTCCAAAAAATTATAAAGATGTATCATGGAAATTCTAAGTGATTTTCACAGCATAATTAATATTGTGGAATTTAGCATAATTAACTCCATAATTATGTAGATTTTAATTTTATATTTAAATCTACATAATTATGGAGATTTTATTTTTTAATTTTATGTAGATTTTAATTATGTGAAATTAGCATAATTAACTCCATAATAATAACTTTGTGTTTAATCCTCAACCTTAAAAATTCCAAAATAGTGATGCAGCAAAATCAAAACTAATATAGACATAAATTAGAAATTAAAAAATGCCGATGTTATAAGATTAAGTCTTTGAGAAAAAAATCAGGTTTGCAGCTTTTTTATTTATTCATTCACTATTGTATCATACATAATTTTGAATTCTGTTAGGCTTCTGTTAGATGTAATACTACGTCCTTTTGGAGGTATTGTAAATTAAAATATCGGAATAACAATCTTAAATATATTGCAAACATATTTCCTTCTATATTTTTCCATTATATAAATGCGGTGAGTACTGTTTTCGCTTTGGGTTTTTTTTTTTTTTTTTTTTTTTTTTTTTAAATTTATAGTTCATCTACTTTTGAGGAACCTGTTTCACGCCTGTTAATCTCGGTACATAAGTAGAGTCTTTATGAATTAAGCACTCATTTGAGTCCCCGGCTATGTCGAAAGGTTGATAGTTTTCTGTGTTACAATCATCTGCTACACGAGAGCTCAACTGATCCTAAGACAAAAGATGGCAGCAAATTGGCTACTCCTATAAAACTTTTCCTTTGTTTGCATGATAGCTTAAAAGGTACCTCTCGGAATCGCCTTATTTGTTCATAAAAATAACAGTACGTATGCATTAAGCCAATGCTCCTACTTGCATCACTGTGGAAAAAGCTTTCTCAGTGACCACCTTCATGGAACGCATGATGAAACTGTTGGAAGTTGAACAGTAAATATTGTGCTGCCATCTTTCGATGTTATCAGACATGTCAAAAGTCAGCATCCAATCTAACATGTCAGCAGTACGGTTTTAAGGTCAAACATACAAATATATGGGAATTGACTTATGGGAAGATTGCTTTACTCATGGACAATAATATGTTGGTCTCTGTAGGTCAGGAAATGCGGAGAATCAATTTATTTTAAAACCTCAGAAAAGCGAAAAATGTGGTATACCATGAAGTTTTAAAATAAATTATACCTACCTAATATATACTTAAGATAGATGGCCGAGGGACAGAGGCCGCTCAGAATCTGCCTCGTGTGGACGTGTTTTTTTTAAGCTCCTGTGTTGGGACTGATAGGTCCGGGAGCGTTCTTTGTAGATCTGCACAGAGTTAAATGGAATATGTTGTAACCTTAAATGTTAAATTTTTTGTTGTTTGTAAATAAAATTCCTCGTTAAGTTTCTGTTTTAAAAATTGGCTGCGCATTTTATTTAGGACTCTGTCTTTCTTGCTATGGATCCAATAGTTGTGAAATTTTTTCAAAATGCCTCAGAGAATCGCCTTACCTACTTACCGTGACGCCACAGCTATCCTTAATTGGTGATCAGCGGATGGGATCCGTATCCATTTTTGAAAGCAGAGTTCGGTATGCCAATTTGCAACCCCTTCTTTTTTTTCGGGGAAGGGATTGCGTTTTCTCCCGAGGAGTGTTCAGAAAAAAAAACCCTTTTTCAAAGGAGTGATGTTTGAAAAATAGCAGTGCTCCGCGAAAGTTAAGAGGTCACCAACCCGGCACCGCGGGGGTGAATTAGTGTTTCGGTTGTGCGTATTTTCTGTTGTGGTCAAGATCGCAGAGAGGGAAAAACGTTTTTTGAAAGGTGAAATTAAAGACGGCCAAGGAAAAGTGTTCTGTTTTGGAGATGACCCTCGCGCTGTTGTCTGCAAAAATAAAGAAAAAAGGAATGAGTACTGCTTTTAGATACTCAAGGTTACATTGTATTTTTTTTGGGGGGGGGATAGGTATTTTCGGAAATAGTTTTAAGTTGTCATGAATTGCTGGAAAAATATATATCAGTGCAATTGTTTTGTTGGGACAAAAATAGTGTTTTGTATTTTGTTATATATAACGTGTGAATCGCTAAACTAGCGAGGATGCTGTATGAAGTGGTTGTAATTCTTATGGAGGGTAAAAACTACCCTGGTTGTACTGCTTAAAATGTTTTTTAAAAAATAGATACAATGGTATTTTTTTTCTCGATAATTTTTTGAAACAGTTATTGTTGAGTTTTTTGATTTTGTAGGTAAGCTACCTATTGTAAACTGTTTATTTAAGAAAATAGATACAACGGTATTTTTTTTTCTCGATAATTTTTTTGAAACAGTTATTATTTGAGTTTTTTGATATTTGTGGGTAAACTACCTGTCGCAAACTGTTTGTTTTAAAAAAAATAGATACAAGTGGTATTTTTTTCTCGATAATTTTTTTGAAACTGTTCTTATTGAGTTTTTTTTATATTTGTGGGTAAACTACCCATTGCAAACTGTTTGTTTAAAAAAAAATAGATACAGTGGTATTTTTTTTTCTCTCGATAATTTTTTTAAAAGCAATTATTGAGTTTTTGCACGTTAGCTAAGTAGCTAATTAGAAAGTTCTAATTCTTTTCAAAGGTCAACTAAATTAGTGCCTTTGTGTGTTGGATATACAAACTGTATATTCCAGTTAATGTTTGTAGCGGTATAAGTGTTAATTAACGTTTGCTACTTAGTTATTCATTGAGTTCTTAAAAAAAAGGTTGACTAAACTAGACTAACTTTGTGGAAAATATACAAGCTGTATATCAATTATAGTAGCGGGATAAACGATAAATTAACGACTTGCTATGTAGAAGTTTTTTTTTGTTTATTATTGAATGTTGAAAAGGTTAAACGAAGTTTGGATATTGAAAAAGTTATTATTGCAATGTTGAAAAGTTAAGCTAACGTATTATATGTGAAATTTTTGGTATTTTGTTTTATTATATGTATGATTCCATTGTAAACTACATGGTTTCACGAAGAAAATTCATTTGAAGGTGTTTAAGTTGTTTTGAGTTTTTTAATTGTGCTTATATTTTTTTTATTGATATAGTGTGTAAAAATGGCTTACCTAAGCAGGGGGAGAAAAACAGATTTGAAAATTTTGGCGATTAGGTTGGGTCAACATCCTGCCCCAGATGCATTAATAATCCATCTAAAGGGATTAATCGAGAGTAGTCCAAATTATGAGGAGAAATTTATTAGGAGTCTTCTTGAGACCATTATGCAAGATAGATTACAGCAGGAAAAAGCGGCTAGGGAAAGGGAGAAGGTGGAAAGAGATAGGATTTTTGCTATGGAACAAGAGCGAAGAGATAGGGTTTTCCAATCGGAAAAATTGCGAATTATAGCTCAAGCCCGTTTGGCGACCCCAGAATATCCCCAGAATACTGTAAAGGAATCTTCTGCTGATTCTCGGAAACTGGCTCCTGGTAATACCGATTATCGGAGGCACAGCTACCCCAGAATTAAAAATACCGAACAGGAAGAATCAGGGATTTGGTCTAAGGTAAGGGAAACATTGAATTATGATTTTGAGCAAGAGGGGAAGAAGAGTCAAGTAAACTCTGCAGATATTTCGCAAGTTGAAAAGCCGTCTGGGTGAAAAATAGGTTCTCAGTCCGAGAAGAAAGAGGTAGATGGACAAGGTTTCCCCGTAAGAGGCACGGCGGGGTTAATTCAGTTCCGCCCCGCGGAAGGACCTTCCTTAGCTCAGATTACGAAAGGGGAAAGTCTAGTTGAGTCGGGAAAATTTACGATAGAGGAAAATGAGGGAGTAAGCTTGCTGTGTTTTGAAAACATTCGGGGGGTATTTGAGGAAGACCAGCAGAGTTGTGGGAATGGGAAGAATAAGTTACTGTTAGGGCAGGAGGTCGATGAACCTGATGGAAACGACTCACGTTTGAAGGATAGAAGCGGGGACTTAGGAGTATCGAAAGTGATCCCTGGAGAGCAAAAAAATTTCGGAATTGAAAAAGGAGTAATGGATATGAGAGAAGGTTAAGAACATGAGTGTAAAAGGGTGTTAAGTTTAGAAGGGAATTTGGAAGAGGCGATAGAGATAGAGATGGCGAATTCAGTGGTCGTTTCAGAAGCTGAAATTTCGGTTAACAGGGAACAGGGTTACATGAAAGGGCCAAATTATCCAATCCTGAGAGTTCCGGTTTTTCATTCGGGTTAGGAACTAAGCATCTTGCGTCGAGAGAAGTGATGAGAAAGTGCAAAGAATTGATTTCGGAGGTAGATCGGTCGGGAGAGAAATTGATTGATTTGTATTTCGTTTCGGTTTGTAAGCCTGGAATGAGTTGCACTATGCATCTACCTGTGTTTCATACGGGTATCATGTTTTGTATTTTTTAATTATTAGTAAGTGGATAGCCCGTGTTGAAAATCCAGATTAATACACAGGAGGTTGATTTACCTTATATTGCTTGTATGTGTTATTAAATTGATTTTTTTAAGCAATAGAAAGGGATATAATTGTTGGATTTTGGTATGTGTATTTAAGTGTTTTTTATTATTACTTTTTGTGTCTTATCAGTGAATGAATATTGATTTGTGTAATTTAAGTGTTTTTATTGAGAATGACATCCCGCTAAAAACAAATGCACTGAACGCGGATGTAATAGGTTATTAATTTTCAAAAATTTTGGTTAGGTGCTTTGTTTAATTTTGTTTGCAACTTGGGTGTTAAGAGTGGTGCTGTTTATGTGATCTTCAGTCAGCTGTTCTGTATGCGGTGCACAAACTGTGCCTTTTGTGATTCACGTGTGTTCGACGGACCAACTTTTTCTTCTGCGAAGAAAAAGTTTCCTGGAGCGTGGAGGAGCTGTAGCGTACTGGAAGTATGGTGTTAATTTTTCCCAAGACCCCACAGATTGCTTGAAACACAGCTGCGTGTGTGTCGGGGAAAATCTTTCCAGTTTCCACCGGTTTTGAACACGTGGGGGATTAAAAAACATTTTCCCACCGATGCAGCCAGTAAAGCTGTCATCCTAACGATTCTGCAATGTAATAAAGTTTCGGCGTTACGAAGGAACTGTCACCAACGATTGCCAATCCCCTCTCTGAGGGACAGAGGCCGCTCAGAATCCGCCTCGTGTGGACGTGTTTTTTTTAAGCTGCTGTGTTGGGACTGATAGGTCCGGGAGCGTTCTTTGTAGATCTGCACAAAGTTAAATGGAATATGTTGTAACCTTAAATGTTAAATTTTTTGTTGTTTGTAAATAAAATTCCTCGTTAAGTTTCTGTTTTAAAAATTGGCTGCGCATTTTATTTAGGACTCTGTCTTTCTTGCTATGGATCCAATAGTTGTGAAATTTTTTCAAAATGCCTCAGAGAATCGCCTTACCTACTTACCGTGACGCCACAATATATATATATATATATATATAGTACAGAACCTGCGAACTAAATTAGGAAGATTAGAAGAATCGAAAAACAGAAGTGCCTGCGCGTACAGCAACACACCCCCATCACAATAAGGAAACATTTAGATAAAAATAAATAAGAAGAATTAGACGAATGGAGGGATGCACACAAATGGCCAGGGGTCACAACCCCCCTCTGGCCATTTGTGTGCATCGCTCCATTCGTCTAACTATTATTTATTTTATCTAAATGTTTCCTTATATATATATATATATATATATATATATATATATATATATATATATATATATATATATATATATATATATACATATATATATATATATATATACAGTTGGTTCTCTGTTTAACGACGCTCTACTTAACGACGATCTCTATTTAAAGACGATATTTCCCGGTCCCGGTCCCTCCGACGTAAAAAAATTCTATTTAACGACGATTTTGTTTCTATTTAACGACGATTTTTTCTTAAATGATAAACTTTTTCTTCAACATTTTATTTTCAGGAGGGTTACTTTCTGTGGGGGAGTTTGGTTTCAATAACAGACCCAGAATTTCCTTTATGTTTGTTGCAATCATAGACTTGTTGCAGTAGAAAAAACCGGGGGAGGGGAGGGAGGATTACTGTTTCTCGGAAGATCGAAAATTCTTCCCTGGTGGATCGAATTTCTTAGTGCGGGTGTGGAATCACTCTATTGTACCTACCATGTTCTCATGTGATTTACGAACTGTTCAAAAGCACCCCTCTCTCACTCCTTCTGGGAAGTACGTGTTCATGTTTAGAGAATTCATGGTTGTGTGTAGGAGGTCATTCCAGTACGAATACGAGGTGAACAGAGCAAAATGGCATCAAAGCGAAAGCATCTTACGCTACACGAAAAAGTGAAAATTATTGAAAACTGGGAAGAAAGTGTTGGAATAACCAAAGTCCAATTCGCAAGACAATTTCAGCTACCCGAGTCTATTCTCACAGGCATTTTAGCAAGCAAAGAGAAAATTCTTGAAGCAGCACAAAAATTTGGTTTGGGATCCAAATCCAAACGGTAGAAAATTCAATGTGGCCGATCAGAAGAGTTTGAGAAAAGAGTCCTGCAATGGTTTTATCAAGCAAGAGCATCTAACATTCCAATTTCCGGAGTGATATTTAAAGAAAATGCTATTATTCTGGAAGAAAAGTTTGGAATGCAAAATTTTCAGGCTTCGGCTGGTTGGCTAACCTGTTCAAAGAAAGATACGGGCTTGTGTTTAAAAGCATATCTGGCGAAAGTGGCTCCGTAGATGAAAAAATAGTGGATGAATGGAAAATAGTGCTGAAGGGGATATTAGATGGATATGATGAGAAGAACAAATTCAATGCAGATGAGACGGGCCTATTCTGCAATATGGAGCCTAATAAAACCTTAACGTATATGGGCGAAAAGTGTTTTGGTAGAAAACACAGTAAGGAACGACTGACTGTTTTACTGTGCACTAATTCGGATGGATCTGAGAAATTTCCACCAATAGGCAAATCAAAGCAACCAATGTGCTTTAAGAATATCACCAGGAAACCTTGTGAATACCGCAATAACAATAAAGCGTGGATGACATCAAACATTTTTATAGACTGGATTAGAAAATTTGATGCAAAAATGCATCGAGAAAAGAGAAAAGTTTTACTTTTAATCGACCGATGCACTGCACATACTCCAAATATCCCTGGACTTACATATTTGACTATCCATTTCTTACCAGCTAATTGCACTAGCAAGTTGCAGCCATTAGACCTGGGTATCATTCGCAGTGTGAAAGCATACCACAGAAAGTCTTTAATTAGGAAATTAATAAACAATTCGGCTGACAGTATAAAAATTAGAAAATTTACAATCTTGGAAGCAATGCACATGATAACATCAGCATGGAAAGAAGTTTCTTCATCCACAATAAAAAATTGCTTTCGCGTTGCTGGAATTCACAAAGAACTTGTAGTGGAACTGCAAAGTACGGATGTAGAAATCAACGAAGATGACTTTACCCCTGAAGAATGGAGAAGTCTTGTTGAAGATGAGGATGTTTCAATTCAAGATTTCTACAATTGTGATAAATATGTTTTATCAACAGATTTCAGAAATGTAGAACAAATTTATGAAGATATTGTAAACGAAAACACAGTGTCAGACGATGAAGGTGAAGTTGAAGACACGGAAAACGAGACACTGCCACAGTCTTACACAGATGCAATTTCTGCTCTAGATGTTCTTCGACGCTATATTACATCGAAAATGGAAGGTGATTCATTTAACATTTTAGAAAATCTGGAAAAGAGAATAACGAAAACAAGGCGAATGAAGCAATCAACACTATTTGAATTTTTTAAAACGTAATTTATTGTACTCTTTGTACTCTTTTTTTTCAATGTAATTTAAAATAACTTTTTGTGAATAAAATAATGATGATAATAAAAATAACATTTTTAAACACGCTAATATATTAAGAAATATATTGACAGTCCTAAACCTGCAAAGTGTGAAGGGAAATGTTATTTTTTCACACATTCTGTTTAAGGACGATCTCTACTTAAGGACGATTTTTCACGGTCCCTTGAAAGTCGTTAAACAGAGAACCAACTGTATATATATATATATATATATATATATATATATATATATATATACACAGCTCAAAAAAATTAGGAGAGCAAGCAAAGAAGTTAAGAAAACCGTGCGAGACAGCCACGTATTGGCATAAAATGGATAGTACACGCGTATCAATGCGCAATACAGAAAAAAAGACGTAAAAGAAATTTGTAATTAAGCTTTAATTCTTTGAAAATATGGAAAAAACAGGAAAAGATGATTTAAGGCAACAATTTGGTTACATGTAAACGATAAAAAAAAAGGTATTGTTTAGAAAGGATGCAAGATTTTTAATATGGCGTGTGGTCTCCTCGAACAGCTAAGACTGCTGCACACCTGTTTTCCATGGATGCGATGATGTTATCGATAAGACTTTGGGGAATACTGTTCCACTCCTCAAGACGTGCAATTTCCAAGTCTCTGAGAGTAAAAGGAGGCCTTGGTCTCGCAGCAATGCGTCGTCCGAGCATATCCCAAACATGCTCGATTGTATTCATGTCAGGAGAGCACGCTGGCCATTCCATACGCTGTATTGTTTCAGCTTCAAGCATGTTCTCCACAAGACGAGCTGTATGCGGTCTGGCATTATCATGCTGGAAAACAAAGTAATCTCCATTGGCTGCAGCGTAAAGTATGACATGAGGTCTCAGTATCTCGTCTGCATACCTTCGGGCCGTCAAAGTACCATTCCGAATGATATGCAGGTCCGTACGTCCACCTATGCTGATTCCACCCCATACCATAAAACCAGCTCGTCTGTATTGTGACCTTTCACGAACGAATGTGGGGTTATTTCGAGTGCCCCTTTCCCTCCATACCAAAACACGTCGGGTGTCACACTCCAGACTGAATCGGGACTCGTCTGTAAACAGCACTTGGCTCCAATCATGTTGCTCCCAATCTCGATGTTCAGCAGTCTATCTTCTTCGGGCCGCACGGTGGCGTGAGGTCAACGGAATGCAGACCATTGGCCTACGTGCATAGAGACCTCCCTGATGAAGCCTATTACGTACTGTTTGGCTGGACATCCTTCGTCCTGTTGCCAAGAGCAACTGTCTTTGCAGCTGAGTAGCATTGTCTGTTCTGTTTCGACGAGCTGTTAACAGTATATACCGGTCATCAGTTGCTGTATTGGCGCGTGGCCGATCTTGCCCTGGTCGACGTCTAACATTCCCTGTTTCTTGGAATCGATTCCACAGCCTTGCAACTACTCCAACAGCGTCCGCGACACTACGTTGTGTTTGCCCGGATTCAAGTCTGCCTATAATACGCCATGCCATGGATTCCGGTAAATCACGTTGATGAGACATTTTCAAGTCACCTTTTCTCAAAAAGAATAACTGAGCAATCGAATTTCACAGTTAAGGCAGTGAAACAGACGTTTCTGCAACATCCCGATTTCCGCCCTTATGTTCTTTTTCTGGTTTTTGACGTCATGAACATTTATTTGCATATGAAGTTTTCTTCTTATGTTTCCTGCTAGGCTTTAAATTATGGAAGATTTATTTTATGTTACTTATGGGTGTAAGTATTTGCGTAATTTCGTTAAAACCATGTGCTCCCCTAATTGTTTTGAGCAGTGTATGTATGTATATATATATGTATATAGATACTTGTAGATAGATAAATAGATACATTTTTATACCCTGAACTTCAAAAATAGAGTAGCTGTTTTCGCATAGATGTTAAAATTTAAGCATAAAATTAGATGAAATGTAAAATTATTGCAAAGTATAAGAAAATGAACTACTGTATTTTTAGAACCATAAGACGCATTGGGCGATAAGACGCACCTAAAATTTATGGGAGGATTTTCAGAAAAGAATATTTTGTATTTTGTTAGGTATGTAAAGATATTTTCAGTTTCTTACTTAAATAAAGATAAAAACCACATATAATAAAAAAATATATACAATAAATATAATAAATAATACATATAAAATATATATAATAAATATATATAATAAAACATTCATTTTATTTTGATGTTACCTTCGGACCATAAGACTCACCTCATTTTTAAGTCGATTTTTTCAAAAGGTGCGTCTTATGGTCCGAAAAATTCGGTACATATCCTTTTAGTGGGTATCAATCATACTATATGGCTTTATAATCAGAATGCTTTATCTATAAACTTACTTTATTATTTTTATATTTTAATGAACTTTTTAATGAAACAAATATTTCCTCTTTTAAAGAGATTTTTCTTCTCTTGTAATGTAATGTTTCATCACGATTTCATCAATGTAAAAAAAGTTCAAACCAAATCGGATGCAAAGTATTTTAGCAGAAATTAAGTTGTATATAAATAAACTAGCTGAAAACCCGCACTTCGCTACGGAGTACATTCAAATTAAATACAACGGTCAATGTATGCAATTAATGCCAAAATAAATATATAAATAAATATGCAAAAAAACAAAAAAAATATTTATAAAAAATTGTAAGGGATATTTTTATAGACAAAATAATGTAGAAGAAAATATTCGAATTAAACCTAATAGGACATACTAAAGAATATAATACAGTTAATACAGTACAGTTTGAGGAACATATCTTTTACTGTATTTTAATATTTTTTTGGATAATTTCCAATCGTCTGCTGCATTAGCAAGAAAAAAAAATATTTTTTTTGTCTATTTCGTTGTTATGAACGTGACGATAAATTTATTTAAAGTACCAGAAAAAGAAATCACGTGATCAGCCTTTAATAAATAAAATTCTAAAAATTAATGTTTAAAAATTCCCCAAAAAATTCAGAAATTGGAGGTAAAGATTTGGAAAAGATTTCATTTTAAAGGAATTTTCATGATCTTTCTCGTGATATAAATTTTATAACCCTCAAATTATTATTTTAAATGCAAACTTAAAAAAAGTTACAAAAACAGCTTAAAAATTTAATTTTAAAAAATCTGAGAATAATTTTTCAAAAATCTTTCTTAGTGCACGCCTACACTGTAAGAAGAATTGCCATGCAAAATTTCAGCCCTTTAGGTTCAGCGGTTTGGTCTGTGCGTTGTATGTCAGTCAGTCAGTTACGTAGCTGTTTTATAAATATAGATTTGTATGTAACACAGGAGGAATAAGGGGATTTTTCTCAAATGAACTGTTTCTTAGTAAGAAGTTATGAAGTATTTTTGTGCTTTGCATTTTGTGGGTCAATAGTTCAATAATTCCCTATTAGAAACCTTTTAAATAAAAGGAAATACATAATAATTTATAATCATCGAAAAGAGTGCAAGATTCTTCGTGATAATAAACAAATGACCAAAGGGTTCTTTATTTTTTAACATTGCAGCTGGTCTCAACGTCGGCACTCATAACATATTTTTTCAGATTGAAAGGAATATTTGCTTCTCTGACATATGAAACGAAGAGTGTAAAGCAAATTGTAGGATTCTTTATAAGTACTTTAATTCAAGAGGTATATTCCTTACTTCCTAACCTACGTATCCATAGACATACAGGAAGACATTTCCCCCTCCCCTAAGTCAGAGGTCGACAACCTTTTTTATTAGGAGGGCATATTTCAGAAATGCGAGAGTTCGGTGGGCACCGCTCGATGAAGAGGAGGGGTGGGTGGGTTAATATTTAAACATGAAAATATTAATGCGAAATAAATTTTTAATACATAATTTCAAATTTTAATTTAAACGAAATAATCTTAAAATTGATAATTAATGCAATATTTGACATTGCAAATCTGCGGTCAACTCTTTGTAATGTGGTACTTAAGTCGAAATCCCAGTTCTCAGGCAATTGTCCAAATGACTGTCCGGGAGGCTTGATCGGTACTTTGATTTTAAGTATTTCATATTGAAAAACAAGGACTCACAAGTATTTGTCGACGTGCAAAGAGAGTTCAATTTCGGAGCACATTTTCTCAACAATGGGAAGCTATTTATTTCCTATCACTAAACTCTAGAATCTTTTTTCGTTATGATGTAATTTAAATTAATTGCCATTTCTTATATATATATATAATTACCAATTCTCAGTTCTCCGTATTGGAAATATCAAAATATGTTGCGATTTTATGAGTCACATCGTCCCCTGTATGAGAGAAAGGATTAATATAAAACGTCAAGAATACCTCCAGTTCGTAGAATTCTTCAAATCTGGTATTAAATTCTTCCAATCAGGAGTCAAAATGATTGGCAAATTGATAGGTGGTAGCGTTACCATCATAATAAATTTCTATCACCATTTTTAAATTTGGGAAATGTGATAAATTATACACTGCTGGCCACTGTAAATGCAACACCCTGAAGGAAACATGCAAATGACATGAAATTTACAACATGCATTAGCGGAGGTGAGATATGCAAATGATTAGAATTTCAGCTCAGACGCACATCACGCGCGCCTGTGGCGCCCTTTCAAAGCGCTATTTAAGGATTGGAGATTTCGACGATTTCAAGTTCGGCAATTGTGTTTTTCTTGTGGTTTTTTCAAAAAAACGATCAATTATGCCTCGTCAAAAACAGCGATCATCTTTTGATCAAGTATCCGAGTTCGACAGAGGAAGGATAGTGGCCTACCGAGATTGTGGATTATCTTTCGGGGAAATCGGTAGTCGTGTTGGACGAAACCAAACAGCTGTAATGCGGATATGTGATCGTTGGATGCAAGAGGGTACGATGGACGGGCGTGTTCGATCGCATCCACCTCAGCGCACAATTTCACGTGATGATAGGCAAATTTTGCGCATGGCAGTGACCGATCGCTCAGTCACATCACGAACCATAGCACAGCACATGCAGTCTGTAACGCATCATCCAGTGTCTGCGCGTACCATTCGACGCCGTTTACAGCAGAGTGGTCAGTCCGCAAGACGTCCATTGCTTTGTCTACCCTTGACGCAGAACCACAGACGTCTCCGCCGCCAATGGTGCGATGACAGAAGGATGTGGACGGCAGAATGGAATGAAATTGTCTTTACTGACGAGTCACGCTTCTGTCTGCAACACCACGATGGTCGCATTCGAGTCTGGAGACACTGTGAAGAGAGGATGCTGAACAGCTGCGTTATGCACCGCCACACTGGTCCTGCACCGGGTATTATGGTATGGGGCGGTATTAGATATCACTCTCGCACACCTCTAGTACGCATTTCCGGTACTTTAAACAGCAAGCGCTACATCTCCGAGCTGTTGGAGCCAGTTGTCTTTCCTTACCTTCAGGGCTTGCCCACAGCCATATTTCAACAGGATAATGCGGGACCACACGTGGCACGCATTGTCCAACGGTTCTTCGTCAATCGCCAGATTGAATTGCTTCCCTGGCCGCCTCTCTCCCCGGATCTTTCGCCGATAGAAAACATGTGGTCCATGGTTGCTCTACGATTGACCCAGATTCCATCCCCAGCTGCCACAGCAGATCAACTTTGCCAACGTGTGGAAGCTGCTTGGTCTGCTGTACCCCAAGAACTCATCCAAAGTCTCTTTGAATCAATGCCGAGGCGTGTGGCAGCGGTGATCTCCAACAATGGCGGCTACTCTGGCTACTGATTTTGGCAGGAACCACACTTCACAGAAGTCTATAAATTTAATCATTTGATACTTGGTCAACATGTTATCTACAAAATAAATTTTGTCGTGATATCTCTTGTCTTTCTTGGTGTTGCAATTTGGGTGGCCAGCAGTGTATTTTCCATATGCGATTTCCAGAGCGCCAATTTGGCCTTAAATGCATTTATCATACTTGTAATAGAAGCAGTATATGATGATTTCTACACCGTAGTTTCAAATTTAGTTCCTTCAATTTTACAGTTGCATCAGTTAGAAAGACTAGCTCAATTAACCAAGGTTTTTGCTTTAATTCTAAACAAATTTCATTCCTGGAAAATAGAAATTCTTTCACCCGTGGAAATAAATTTAAAAACCGCTTTATTCACCTCTCTCAATCAAATATCTAAACTCAAATACCTAAAATTTAAATATTTGAGCGGCAGGCACTTTAAAATTGCTTCGCGGACACCGCGTTACGATTATGTCCTACCTTTTATTGGGTGTATTTTTGTAGAACTCGTGAAGCGTTGAAACAGTAAATTACAAGTTGAAATTTAAATGTTTACCCCATTTGTGTTTTCCTTAGGATGTTGTATGCGAAGGAGTTGAATAATTGCAACTGTTGGAGTGGATGGACATGGACAGTGCACCGAAAAGAGAAACTCTGGGACCTTGAACCAAATCCTACTGAGTTCAGAAACAGATGGTAAATATTCAGTCTTTTTTCCGTATTAGTAATAGCTCAACACAGAAAGCAAATAATTACTTTTTGAGTCATTGATTAATGATTAAGAGAATCTTATTTAATTTAGTACACATCTATTCGCATAATATTTATATATCACGAATCACTGACAAATAAAGTTTGGTGCTGCCATCTACAGTCAACAGTACACGCTAAAATTGAGAAACATTTGATTTTTAACTTTTTATTTTATTTATTATTTTACACGAAAAAGTTTTGAAGCGAAACCACCATTCGACTTTGGATTTTTATTTTACTGTATGTCAAACTTTCTTTTCATGTGATAGTACATGTATCGTTTAGCAGTTACAATTGTATGCCCACTTCACCTATTTACCAGTTTCGTCTAGTGGTAAAGAATAACTTCTTTACATTCCTTTGACTGAAGTAATCTAAAACTATTATTTTTTGTAATTATTTGATGAGTTTTAGGGGTGTATAAGCCAAATTTTAGACAAATTTGAAAATAACTGGTACGTATTAGAAAGAAAAGGGAAAGGAAAATCCCTATAAAAACACTAAACTGTAACGTTTACTGTTTTTATCATGCAATATATGGACTTGATGATGATGTTTCATTCCCTAGTCTTTACCTACGGAATTAAAATAGCAGGAAGGAAGTGTATTTATTGTGTAATTTGGTGATAGGGTCATGTGATTCACTGAAAGTGAGTGATCTCAGAATTTGAAAATATTTATGTTGCATCTTCATATGCAATCTGCAAATCTTATTATTATTGTGACATTCCGTCACACTTTTAGCACATCGTATGTTTCAAAATCAGAGAATTTTAACATCATAGTTTACATGACTTTGGAAAAAAAAATGCATTTTTTACAAATTAATTAGATACTTATAAATTTTATTACTGCTTCCGAATAAAGTTTAGCATCTTATCTTTAGACTTTGCAAATAATTTTCAGTTCCCTCTTTTCAACCCTAAAAATTATGAACATAATGTTTTTGGTCGCACTCTTAAAACTATGCCATCTAGCGTTTAACAGACCAGTTGAATACAATTTAATTTATGTGAACCGTGTTCTGCAAAAACATAAAGCGCTTTAATATTATAACATATTATGCCCCAAAGTTTCACGAATTTTTCTGCACACATGGGAAAATTCATGGGAAAATGAGCTCACATATTTGAGATATTAACGGGTAAGATTCCCCAGCTGTTACTCTATCAGAGTTCACGCGTGATTTTCGTGAACGAAGCTTCTGTTCTGTTGAGAGAGATACTAAGTTTGATCGTTTTTTTCTCCAGTACTGTAAAGTTTCTGAGGTTGCTTGAATCCCCACAAGCGCCATTAAATACCTTTGTGTCTAGGCCGGATATGGGCACGTTAAATCCGTAGACCGGAAAGTCAGAGAGGGTGGGAGAAAGTACGATCCTCCCAGAGGTGCGATCCGCCCCTGAGAGTGCTCAATCAAAACTGAGGTGGCACCTGGCTAAAGTTGGATTCCGACCCTTGTGGTACCATTGTAAACTGGAGCTGCAACCCTCAGCCCGCAAGACTCTATAGACCTGGTCTGAATACTCAGGCCAGGGAGCATAAACAGCAACAACAACAATTGCAGAGTTTTTATTCTCCTCCTTGAATTCGTTGGTTGCGGTTCGGCTTTCTCACTGGACTCATGCTTTCGCAGATTTTATTTTCTACAGTCTCCCGATTGCTTTAACTCTACAGAGCGTCATTTGATTCTCGAATTATTTCATCTCTTTAATTAACCTCATTTCCATTTTATCACTCATTTCCTGATCTCAAGGAAAAGTTTCTCTCTGCATATTTAACATTTTTTTTTCAAATCTTGTATTAAACAAGATTTGGTTTCAAATCTTGTATTAAACAAGAAAGGTTGCATTATAACTTTTCGACTTTTTACGTTTTGTCTTTTTTGTTGTTGTTTGTTTAGTGAGTGATTAATTAACCATATATCACATTTCATTTTATGTCTTATTTCAAAAAATATAATATAGGGAAAATTAATAAAGCGGAAAATATATGTATGCAGAAAGGTATTAATATAGTGAATATTTATTGTATATTTATTGTATGAGTATAATAATGATAATATTTAGAATGATGTAAATTTGTAAATAATTAGTATTACTTATATGAAAGCTATAAATGGATGTAGGTTTGTATCTCAGTTACTGTATCTTATATGTATGAATTGTACTATATGTGTACTTGCAAAATTTTTAACATGGCAATATTAATATTGTATATGAAGAAACGAAATATTAATGTAAAGTGTAGTATATAAAATTAATATGTATTGTATATGTGTTAAATGTATTGCATATGTGATAAATGTAATATATAGAATAGTATTGCATATATGTATATAATTAATCATCCACGTGTGTGTAAATAATTTGATTACCATGGGAATGTTAATTTTATATATAAGTAAGCTAGAATGTAACCACTGGAATGCAAGTGAATATATCACTGTAAGGAAAAAGGCAATGTAAATGAAAGAATTATGTAAATTGTAAAAGCTGTAGCATTGTAACAATGAAAATTGTAGCTATAAAAAAAGAGAGAAAAAAAGGTGCAACTTAGGAACGGACTGGAAACAAATAAAATTAGTAATAAATTCAAATTTAGTATCACTGCGCGGACCTGTTGACGGGCAGGGTTGCTGTTGTAAGATTATTCATCAGGTCGTGACCGCAAGGTTGGGCCGAGGCGATAAATGTATTATGTCTTATTTCACTTGCTATTGTAGATTATCATCTTACCATGATATTTTATTTTAGTTCAAGAATTATATATTTTTCATCTGTTTCCTTTCATTTATTGAAGTCTGTGAATAACCTCAAAAATGTAGCAAATATATTCCGAGAACTTGAACTTCGCTTTTAGGTGTCTTGTAAGTACCATGTCAGTGTCAATGTTGATAGTAATAATAGTAGCGCTGGCGAATTAATTATTACATTAATGTAAATGCATTATATGTAGTGCTAAAAGATGACAACGAAAGTACCGTACTAGTATGTTATTGTACTTGAGCAGTTTGCATGGTAAGATCTATGTTGTGCCGAATCCTTGAACACTTAAATATTTTGATTTGGCTTTAAAAGCCGAATGGACTCGAGATTAGATCCCATGTATTAAGGACACTCCGTGCCACCTCACTACAGTTTTTAAAAAGATTTGATAGATTAAAACATCGTACCCCACGTAACAAATTATCATAATATAAATACTTCTAGTAAAATCAAGAAGTATTTATATTATGATAATTTGTTTCCATCATTTGCAGTTAGTTCACTTCCATCTAAGGTTTTTTCTCTAAAGAAATAAACAAACAAAAAAGAAAACTGTGATAAAATTGATATATTTATTCGAGCAGTTACTAAAATTTTCTTGAAAATGTTTACTTTTCAAAAATAATCTACGCTTTTTTTTCTTTTTAACTGAAGCGTTAAGGCCTGTTCACATAGCAGTTCGTTAGCGTAAGAGAAAAATTGGCGCTGTGACGGAAATAAACCAATCACAGGCCTTAACAATTTCGTTGCTAATCGTTTGGAAGTTTGTCATTGGTTAAATATATTTCAATACTTTTACGCTTACGCTAACGGACTCCTATGGGAACAGGCCCCTTACTCTTCCAAATATTTATATTAAATATGCATAGTTGTATTTTATCTATAAACTTTCATGCACTTCTTAATGAGCACCCGCTTTATTTGATTACTGTCCTTTCCACCATAGGGATATAAAGTCTATAATAAACCTTTTATCCCGCATAACTTGAATATCACACAAAACTTGGGTGTGGACATATGGGCTCTTCCCACCCTCAAAAAAAATTTCCATTTGAGCCTTTCGCTTGCCAACTTGTTGGGCCTTTCAATTTTCGACCAGTGCCAATATCTAGGCTACTCCAATCGCCGTGTTAAACGTCACCCTTGTGGGAAATTCTCGATCGTGTCCCAAGAGAGGACTCCCTCTGCGGTTCATCTGCATGCCCCCCTGCTGTGGACGTGTCGATTTACAGGAGGTGTCGAATGGAGTGAAAATTGCCAGCGCGTATCCTGCCTCCGGGGACGAGGCGTGAGAAAAACGTTCGTTGCGCGTCCTCTCAAAGTTGCGGTGAGTGTTGTTGGGGCAGCCGTGCCCTCCCATCGACGTGCGTACTGCACGATAGGCAGCAGATTGGCCTTCTCGCCTATTCTTCCGCCCCTACAATTAAACGGATCACGGGACACTTTTCCGCCCACGCACAGCGGGGTATGTTATTCAGACCAAACGCCGTTATATAGTAGGGGTTGTGGAGGTGGGGATGTTTAGACCGACCGGTCCGTGGATCCTATTGATATATAAATCGGAAAAGAATGCTTCCGGAGAAGGCAGAGTAACTGGATTTTAGAACGCGTATATAGGGAATTTTCAGACAGCAGTCATGGACTATAGTTATACATACGTTAATTATCTTTTCCTATTTAGGAAATTGTAGAGAAATAGTGCTTCTATATAGTACCTCAACTAGCCATTCCTGTGCCCCGGGCAAGAATTTGGATTTGGGCCCCTTAATTAATTACGTTTGAGAAAAAATAACACAAATACAGCATTTTGGGCCCTTCTTCTAAGTTGGGGCCACCATGTATAACCTCGTGCCTCGGGCAAGAATTTGGATTTGGGCCCCTTAATTAATTGCGTTTGAGAAAAAATAACACAAATACAGCATTTTGGGCCCTTCTTCTAAGGGGGCACTGGGCGGTTGCCCCCGTTGCACCTGCCTAGTTACGGCACTGCTTCTATATGTTACTGATGCTTTCACAACAGCATGCCCATCTGCCAAACAGTTATGGATATATTTTCAATTTTACTAATTCTCTCCTTTGGACGATACAGCTTCTGATTTCGTGAGCAAAAACAGAGTTCCATTTACGGAATAACTCTACGTCGGTGACGAAATTCAATTCTCATCATTGGTAGAGGGAAAACTGTTGAAATAAATTATGTCACCAGTTGAAATGGCGAGTAAACTGTTTCAGTCTCGTATTAATTTGGTACTGTTAAGAATTTACGTTTCGCTCTGTGCAAGAAGTGAAGGATAATTTCTCATATACCATCAATCTAAGCTTGTGATAGAGTAGCAAGGCAATAAAGTATGAAAATGAGACTTTTTACGTGATCATTATTCCCTCTCCTCCTCGCCTAAAATATATTTAAATAAATAAATAAATTGATCTCTCTTTCCCTTCTATACCCCTCAATCAATTAAAGATAAAAATAAATAAATAAAATAAAAATATAATAATAATAATAATAATAATAATAAAAATAACAAATAAAAAAAACCTGTAATGAAAAATGAATTTCCCACGTCTCTTCTAAACTCAGTGATAAGCATCATAAAATGTAATAAGAAATATTTATTACTCGGTAACTTCCAACTAGTTTTATTCAGTTTCAGGAGGTACTGACTGTTATAGGAAGTTGGTGTGAGGAGTGTTTTTAAATCTAAATGCAATGCAGTTAAGTCTTGTTTTTAGTGATCTTCTTAGAACGTTTCAGAATTCAGTACAATGAGTCGTTGACGGCAGATAGGAGAGAATTGCAGAACAACCAGAACACTTGTTACCAGTTGGATTTTTCGATATTCATATGTAAAGGCAATTTAAAGCAACTTCAATATCGCACTGAAATGATGGTTTATTTTCGAGTTAGTTTAACAACCCATTTCAATCCGTTCATGTTAGTTGTATCTCAAAATTCGATTTTATTCCTAACTATTTAATTTTCCTGTGTTACAGAACACTTGTTACCAGTTGGATTTTTCGATATTCATATGTAAAGGCAATTTAAAGCAACTTCAATATCGCACTGAAATGATGGTTTATTTTCGAGTTAGTTTAACAACCCATTTCAATCCGTTCATGTTAGTTGTATCTCAAAATTCGATTTTATTCCTAACTATTTAATTTTCCTGTGTTACAAATAATGATTTTGATGACAATATTTTGGTTCTGATTTGCTATGTCTCAAAATTCTCGAACAATATTCTTTCTTTTCCTAGATTTAAGAGCTAGACTGAACCACATTACAGAGTTATTACTTTCCCTTAAAAATAAAATATTTCCTTAAATAAAAGATTCTTTTTTCAACTGACTGTTGGCAGCAGTAAAACTTGAAATGAACCCATCACCTTTCGTTTAAATTTAATGATGAGCATTATGAATATACATTGTTTGCCATTAAAATTGGAACACCAGGAAAGAAAGTAAATAACAAAATTTCACTTATTGTACATATACAGCATAGTAGGAAGAAAACATGATTAAATTTGTAAGTAATTTGGGGGTATGTTTCCCCCCCCCCTCTTCTTCTTTTTCTCTTCTTCTTCTTTTTTTTTGTTGTTTTGTTTTGTTAGGGGTGGGTGGTCCGAAATTAGTACACACAGCTGCCGCCTCTGGCAGCTAAAACGTCTCTAAACCAGTTAGGCATCGAGTAGAACGTGGGCTTGGGTAACAGATACGGGCAAGTCATTCCACATTGCTTCAAGTCTATGCACACTTTATCAATCGCAGCGGCTGGAGAGCGGTGGCGGCAAAGTTTCTCAGCAACCAATGACCAGATGTTTTCAATAGGTGAGAGATCTGGAGAACGTGCTGGCCAGGGCAACAGTTGAACACCCTCTGTGTCGAGGTAGGTCAGGACACGATGGACAGCATGCGGTCTTACTGAAAGATGATGTCTCCTAGGCCTCGAAGATAAGGCACAGCCATCGGTCTTAAGATCTAAGAAATGTAACGCTGGCTGTTCAGATTACTGACGACGCGAACAAGAGGTGTTCGTGTCGTGTACCCAATGGCTGCCCATACCATCACACCAGATGCAGGGCTCGTATGACGATATCGAATGCAAGCAGGCCACATGCGTTCTCCTTGGTGCCTCTAGACACGGATACGTCCATCATGATGCTGCACGCACAACTGGGATTCGTCTGAAAAAGACGATGTGGTGCCATTCCTGTATCCAGTTTTATCGTTGGGCACACCACTGTCGCCGCGCGTTTCTATGCTGCAGTGTCAAGGGAAGCCGCAATAATGGTCGCCATGCAGGCAGTCCGTGCTGCTCCAGACGTCGCCGCACTGTCCGTACGGATAATCGTCGTACTGCAAACAAGCCCATTTCCTGACTTAAGGTCCGTGATGTGGCTGTATGATCCTGCAAGGCCGGATCGGGCGTTAGTGGTGGGAGGCCGTTGATACCCTGCATGGCGTTCAGTAAGACTCTCCTGAACTCATCGATTCCATATTCGTATGACAGTCGTTGAATTCCGACCAATGCGAGTAACAATATCGCGGAACGATAAACCAGACTCTCGACAGGCCACAATCCTGCCAGTATCGAATTCCGACACGTGCTGGTAGCCGTTTCTCCTTCTTATACGAGGCACAACACGATCTTCTCACAAACAACCAACATTCAAATGCGATTTCCGAATGAGAAATTGCGTAACTTTCTTTTTATACAGAGTTTGAGATACCGTTTCTCCCTCCAGCGTCAGTCGATTGCGCTTAAATGCTAATCATTTGCATATTCCAGCATCTTCTTCCTTTCATGCGAATTTGATGTTTGTATCATACCTCCTTCATGGTGTTGCAATTTTAATGGCCAGCAGTGTAATGGAAAATGCTAATAATTCAGTTAATCTGACGGTACTTATTTCCTTCTGTTTATGATGCTAATGTCACAGGGTAACCTAATCTTACATATAAAGCGACATTTTGTGCCATTTTTGTTGTATCGAAGTACAGACAAATTCCTAGAAACAGTATTATTTAGAGGAGAGTATTGTAAATCTGAGTTTCGTTACCACATAACAGAAAGAAAAGTCAGAATTTATTTTTTAAGATGTATGTGGTTTTAATGCGTTGTTTGAAATCTTTTCAGAATTTCCCGAACGTCACCTAATATTATGTGGTGTCCACGCTTAAAATAGAGACTCTTTAATTGGCTAAACAGCAGTTAACTTTAAAAAGCTACCGCAGTGGCTTAAATTCTTATAAATATTACGCTGTTGAATACAATTTTTCTCTACTGGTATACGGTCAAAGTTTTGTATTGTATATAGATAACGTTGATTTCCACGATAACAGCTGATTTTCACTTTAACGAACGCGTTACAAAAAGAAAGCTTTTTTGTTTGTTTGTTTGTTTGTTGTTGTTGTTGTTGTTGAAGTGAACTTTTTCTGGCGTGGAGAAGATTATGAATATAGATATTCGTGTTTAACATTTTGAAACTGTGGTTAATTTTGGTTTATACAGATTTATAACAGACTAGCTGAAAACCCGCACTTCGCTACGGAGTACATTCAAATTAAATACAACGGTCAATGTATGCAATTAATGCCAAAAAATATAAATATATATATATTTATAATAAATACGACGATCAATGTATACAATTGATGTAAAATAAAACATATTTATAAAAAAATCGTAAGGGATATTTTTATAGACAAAATAATGTCCAATCGTTTGCCGCATTAGCAAGAAAAAAATAGTTTTTTTGTCTATTTAGTTTTTATGCACGTGACGATAAATTTATTTAAAGTACCAGAAAAAGAAATCACGTGATAAGCATTTAATAAATTAAATTCTAAAAAATTAATCTTTAAAAATTCACCAAAAATCAGAAAAGGAAGGTAAAGATTCGAAAAAGATCTCATTTTGAAGGAATTTTTATGATCTTTCTCGTGATATAAATTTTATAACCCTCAAATTATTATTTTAAATGCAAACTTAAAAAAAGTTACAAAAACGGCTTAAAAATTTAATTTAAAAAAATCTAAGAAGAATTTTTCAAAAATCTTTCTTAGTGCATCCCTACACTATAAGAAGAATCGCCATGCAAAATTTCAGCCCGTTAGGTCCAGCGGTTTGGTCTGTGCGTTGTATGTCAGTCAGTGAATGAGTCAGTTACGGAACTGTTTTATATATATAGATAGGTAAAAATACCCTAAGAGGCCAGTGGCTATGACCAAAATCGATCTTCCAGAGGTATCAGAAACTCATGGTCATAGAAGCGTTATAAGAAAATAAATTTAAAGACATGCTGAACTTAACGAAAAGCACTGAATAAAATATAATAGGAAAAAGATGTAATCCGACTGACTTTTGAGTGTGGCACAATCAAGCACACCGGAAGCAGTTGCTTAAACATTATCAAAACCAGTGAACTTGTAAACTCGCCAAGAACAGCAGTGTTAGAGTTAAAAAAAAGTTAGCTCAAAACTGGGCCTATTGCCAAGCCAGTGGTTGGCTACTGAGTGCCTCGAATTGTGTGGAAAGTCGCTAGACTCATTCTATTTAAAAAAGAAAAAAAAAAGAGAGGGATAAAGCAGGAGTTCACCAGATTACCTACAATGTCCACTCCTGCACAGTCTTTTAGTGACGTACAGTTTTCCAAAACGATGTCAAAAATAAAAATCGTACTAAATAGTTAGTGTAAGAAATATTTTTCTTTGAGCTACTTATATACTATTTACTTACTACTTATTACTTATTTATATACAATTTTAACGTAGCTGCCACCATAACGGCCCTTCGGAAAGCAAAATTTCAGATGCTAAAACCGTCCGTCCATCCGTCCTCGCGAGTTATAATTTTGGCAGCGTGCCAAACCCAGTCTGTATCGCTTCGACAAGCAGTAAACAGTTAAACAAAAAAGTACCAAAATGAGTTAAAATTTTGACATATATGTATATATATATACATACGTACATATATACATATCACATACATACATATACACATACAAAAGAGGTAAGCAACGATAAGTAATCCTACGTTAATAACCTGTGGTAGTTTCGTTAGAAGAGACTACTTGAAATTTTTTTTTTGTAATTTTTGTTTTCCAAAAAGGAATATTGAATATAAAAATTAATACCTCCTGTTTAAAGGGGGAAAACAAACATAAGTTTGTATTATAATTTTGGGCAAAAAACAATGGGTAAACTTAAGAATCGTATCCTCAAATTATTCCTTAAAACGCTTTTTGCTTCTTCAATGTTTTGTGATCATTTTTGATTTCATAAAGGAGGAGGGCACTTCTTAAATTCGTAGCTTAGCTCTTAGTTTGCTTCAATGTAAAATAAAATCTAATCTGCTAATAAAATTGTTTGAACAGTGGTTTGTAATATAATGATCATCAAAGCTGTCTTGCGGAATATGACACATTATTCTTAGAAATATATATATTTTTTAAATTCAAGATTGAATGCTCGCAAACTTTCAGTAGGATAATACAAATAATGTAAAGCATCTGGTAACTCTAGGGATTGGTAGATGAGTAATCAGATATATAAACAAGAAATAATTTTCTGCTTGTGCCCCCCCCCCCTCCCCCTGAAAATTTTAGACTCTTTTCCAAACAATTGCCGAATATGAGAGTACCGAGTACTGGAATATGCTGATTAAAAAAATTTAGCATTCTTGTTCGGATGTTCAAATAATGGCGTGAAGAAGACCCAATGAAGATAATGAAAACAGAGACCGGTTTAATACATTAAAACAGCGAAGAAGGATAATTCAAAAACAGGAGTAACGTATGACGTACGGGGATATGTTATCCGCTATATCCAGTTACTTTGAATTAATTCATTATTTGATGAATAATTACAAATACTTTCTCATTTTAATACATTATTTGAAATCTTCAGCACAGAAATTTAACCCTCAAAATCATTTCAAAATTATATCAAGGCGACATCCTAAACATATTCCTATGAATGGGTGGTTTTGGATGCTATTAAATAGCCTGGAAGTGATAAAAGAAGTCTCATATAAACTGCAATGATCACATTTCAAAGGAACTAGAATGTATAATTGGAAATTAAAATTTTTTTGTAAGCAGCAACTGAGGCTAGCACAAATTAGATACAAAATAGGGATACAAAATCTAGCCACGGATACTAAATATAGACCTGTTGGATCCATACCAAAAGGAATTAATCACAGGATTAAAATATTCAGGATTAAATTATTAAGGATTAAAATATTCATAAAAGTAAGAAAGAGGTACAAAACTAAATGTAAAGTGGAAAAAAATTAGAATTTTCGAGTTATAATAATTTATTTTAATGAAATACTTAAATGTTCGATCATTTTAGTAAGTCATATACTATATCAGTGGTGCGAAAACGTTTTTCGACCGCGACCCTTTTTCTTGAAAAGAAAGAAAGAAAAAAAAATCAGGTAGTGTCTTCTAACGAAACTACTGCGGGTTATTAACGTAGGATTACTTATCGTTGCTTTTTTGACGCATTTTGGTACTTTTCTGTTTAACTGTTTACTGCTATTGGGTTTGGCCCTCTGCCAAAGTTATAACTCGCGACGCCGGACATTTTTTTTTCTCTCCCAAGGACTGTAGACGGAGGATGTCCCAAGGATTGAGAACGTAATCCTATGTTAAAAATCTCTCGACCCCAATGAAAATCGTTTGGTAGTAGCAATTCAAAAAAAATTAGGGAAATTATTACAAAAAGAAATAAGCAAATTCTGATAGACTATTTCGAAAATCGACGAAGTGTAGATTTTGGAAATATACCTACTTCGCAAAATAACAATAAAAATATCTTTGTCACTTTCTACACTTGTTTTTGCTAAATCTAATGTGGCTAAAGCTTCATATTTAAAAAATTAATATAGATTTGTATTTCATTTAGGTAAAAATTAAAGATCATTAAAATTAAAAAAGAGCAGAATTTCAAAATTATAAGCTTCCTATTAAAACATTGAAAATTATAAACTTCATTGAACTTTAATTTATCCAATTGAAACTTGAATGTTTCAGACTAAAATAGAAAAAAATGAATGATAAGCAGCGAGCCTGGACCTCAGATAATATTTGATTAACTTCTGGTGAAATATTTGAGAGTGCTATTCTCGTATCATCTTTTTCGGGTTAAATCTTGATCGTTGTTTGATTTTCACAGCTACTCATTTTGAAAATTCAATCCCACACAAAGAGGTAGAAGCGAATGGAAGCAATGTGGCCTTGTAAGATTGTTTGATATCTTATTTCACACTATCATGTATTTTTAAACATATAAAAAAAATTAAAATATTAAAAATATGCATTTATAGACAATTTAAAGCATATTTTTTTATTAAATAATTCAATGTGATATAAATTTACTTCGAATTGCTCTCGACCCATCAAAATTTTTTGACCATCCTTCCGCAGGGTCGCGACCCACAGTTTGCCCACTGCTGATGCATATTGATGATTCTTGGAGATGGGAACTTCCAAAAGGTCAAAGTTTCATTTTATAGTTCTCAGTCTATTGGCAAAGGGTTAGGAAAGCAGGTGAAGAGTTTTCTATTTATTCCTATTTACCTCCGAGATCGATTTAACCCCTATTTCAATCGACCATTTATGGAAGGAAGTCTAAAACGATCTTACGCCGATTCCTTCAATTTTACTTCATGTATCAGTCTTCTTAGCTATCAAACTTACCTATGTCATTTAATTTCTATCTTATTGACAAATAGTTCTGTGTAACGCTTTTTTCGTCTTGTTAAAACTATACGCAGTAGAAGGACCCTTGTCTGTACCTATATTTTAAATCAGAAAATCTGATTTTGTATATTGATACATACGAGGGATGCAACTTTAATAGTGGTAACACTGTTGTAGAGATCCCCACGCAGCAGAACCCAGGAAAGCAGCTTACACCACACGTACGTCACACACCTGCCTTACCTCAGAGCAAATGCGCCTTCCCCACAAACATCACACGCCTGCACAGTGACAGGATGAACACAGCCATGATTTAGTTACCAGTCTATCGTACAAAATAATTTGTTGCATCGTACTGATGGAAGGGAAATGCTTGTGCGCACACTGTGGCTGATGTGTTTGCTCTCTGGGGCTGGGAAGTTCTCTACTATCCCTCATATTCCCTGGACTTGCGATCAAAGTCACTTCCTGTTACTTTGATTTCATCCCCAATATGAAGGAATCGCTCCGTGGACTCCACCAGAGATTCTACAAGCTGTAGACCGCTCCATTCGAAGGATCAACAGATCAGGTGCTGCCAACGGCATCCCGCAGCTTCAAGAATGTTAGCAACGGGTGCTAAACAATGCTGGTTACTACTTTGAAGGGCTATAAAAGTTTCGCCCTTGTATCTCTTCTGTATACTTTGTACATACCTAGTTGCCACTATTAAAGTTCCATCTTATGTATTTTGTATTTCTTAAGTGTTTTAGTTCGTTTCATTCTCCTCTATTCTGTGATATTACGGGTAGTACTCATGTCATCTACCACCCTGCTTGGTGACCTTTATTTTCCTCGAAAGGAAGGGACAGCATCCTTCATGTTTACGTGTTGATCAATCACTAAATCACTTGTTTTGTGATAAGCATTTTCACGTAAGCATTTTGTTCTTACTGCAGTGTTCCTGGTTATTATATCTTTATTATTTTACAAAGGCTATTGACAATTTCAGTACTTCTGTAAATCATAATACCAACTATATTTTTCCTTCTATTTCAAAAAAACTCTGCTGGTTCAGGCCTTCCAGATGAGCAAGGTTGACCGTTACACTTGTTGAACCGTTGTGTATTTCTTTTTACTCTGTACAGATTGTACTTTTTGTGTACATAAAACTTCTCGTCTGTAAATCTAAACTCTGTGTATTTATCTATACAAGGATATGATGTAGTCAGAATCATATGCATAAATATTACAAAACTGGAAGATTTTTAGATAAATTTTCAGAGAAATAATTTGGCCCACACCATGTTAAAAATTGTTCTTTTCCGAACTTCTGGGGGAATATCGTGAGGAATTACCAACGAAAGGATTTGACTTAAGCTAACCTACACTTTGAAAATTAATGCCCAAAATAATGCAAACTACTTTGAGGGGCTTTTTTCGTTAAATTTGCGAATCTTAAATCCCTTAAATAAACTACTGGGGATTTTCTAATGCATTAAGAGAAAAAAATGGATCAGATATCGAAGTATGATAGTAATATTGAACATTTATGGTAGAAAACAAGTTAAGTAATTCACGATCACCCAGTGGGAAAATAGAATGAAGTGAGTTTAAAATCTGGTAAATGAGTTAGAGGATGTTTTTCTAATGATATTCTTAAACCTGGAATTTTTCTCAATCCTCAGTTTTTTTTAGAAAACATTTAAACTTTAATGTTTCTAATTATATTTTTAAAAGGTGTAGGACATGGTATATTAACTTAACTGACATAAAATGAACGTTTTTGATTAAATTTTTTCAGTTGAAAGTGTTTGTTTAATTATAGCATTTACAGGGTTTCAAGTTTTAAAATTTTTGTTTATTCTCTTTTTAAAGGCGTACTTTAAGCATGGGATTTATGTCATTAAGATATTAATTTTCTTTTATTTCAATAAATTAAAAAATATATAAGTATTTAAAGGAGATAAAATGCAAAGAGCGGTGAATGCTGAAGATTAAACATTATGTTTCAAAAACATAATTTTGTACATAAACATAATTCAGAAAAATGAAAATTAACTACTTCAGAAGTTAGAAAATAACAGAAAATTCATCTCATTTAATGCGGGTTTTAATAGCTGTAAATGAGACGAAGGTACAATAATTATTTAAATCTTTCGGGAGTTAAAATCCTTAACCGACAGAAAAACTGTAGATCCATAATTTTTCTGTCGAAGATTTAGAACCAAAAACAACTATTACTTCCCCACAAAAACAGACTATTGGACGTCAGATGCTTTCGCAAAACTAGCCTGATGCATTTGGTTTTCGAAAACAAAAATCAAATACTTAGTTCAATTCCTAGAGAGAGGTGTGGAACACCTTCAGCAGAATATTCGACAAACACCTGCGTTTCACATGATGCTTATTTCAGGAGAAAATAACAGGATATATTGCCCATGGATTGCTGATACTCAACTCAAGCATTCGAGCCATGTAGCATGCTCTCGAAAAATTTCTCCTTGCGCGGATGCTTCGCACAGGCGCACTCCCGGATCGACCCGTCTCCGTCTGCGGTGCGGAACACCCTCTGCTTACGCCTACTCGCTCTCTGATTGGCTGGTCACACACCCCGCCCCACAGATCCGGATGTTCTTCCCGCATCACTCTACACTCTCTCTTTCTGTACATGTTCAGGTTAGTTCTGGTTTCAGTTATCATTCCAAAAGTGGGGATTTTGTATCGCTAGAATGGCATTTCCTCGACATTTCCTTTCACATAATGTTCGCTCAATTCTCACTTGAGTGCTGTACGACCATATCAATACTTTATTATTATTATTATCCTTAGATTCTCTTTACTGAGTCTCATCATGTTAGAAATGGGAAATTTTTTCTTAGTTGTTATAACCAGAAACTCGATTCTCTCTCTCTCTCTCTACACACACACACACACACACACACACATATATATATATGTGTGTGTGTGTGTGTGTGTGTGTGTGTAAGGGGTGGGGAATCCCATCCCAAGTTTGCGCATCACTACCCTTTCTACTTAATTTTGTACATATGAAAGAATAATAAAAGTTTAGCAGGAAAATTAAACATCGTATAAAAGCATAACAGAGGAATGTAAGGGAAAAAGTTACAAATTTGAGCAAATTATTTTATACACATAGGGTATATAGGTATACATGCACTTTTATATAAAGATAAATGCCAACACACACACACACACCATATATATATATATATATACACATATATACATACATACATACGCACACACACACACACACACACACACACACATATATATATATATATATATATGTACATACATACATAAAATATGTAATTTTTTTAATTTCTTTATTTCTTTACTTCTTTTTTAAGGTATGCTTAGAATTTTAAGTTTTCATGTAGTTTACCATAAAATGCATTACAAGCAGAATTATAGTACTCCATTCAAATTTTAAAACAGTTCAACTATACTGTAAATTCAGGAGTTACAAAATAACAATGTATTATAATAAGTACCTCGAGTAGTATTGCTTTACTGATCTCAGTTAGCATGCTGTTGCGTTTTTACTCCTGAAGAAACTGGTTGTTAAATTCGAATGCATTACTAAATTTTTCTTCACAGTGAAATTTTAAATATTGTACTTTGCTACGTAAAGCATTCAAAATGAGATGTCCTGTTATCTCCGGATAGCTTAGCTAGCGGGGCAACCGTCTTGAAATAAAGAGAATCGGGTCGAATTCCAAGTTAAAGTAAACGGTTGTTATAGAGATGTTAGACTGTAAAAAGACCGGAAAAGAACCATTAGACATGTGGCCAAAGGTTCATGGTGGGGAAAAATCAGCAACGTTAAAATAAAAGAATAAATAAGCAGGCCCTCACCCTGTTCAAAACGTTGCGTTGTATGTTGGATATGATTGGTTTATTTATTTATGATGCCATGGTTGGGAAAGCCGGTTTAGAATTTTTTATAGGTCGTTTTGGCGGCACCTGACCGTAGGAAAGAATAGTAACGAACCTTTGCGAAGTTTATATCAGCTATTTATTATTGAAAATAATCATCGTCGACGTAAAATTTCACGAAAAGTGAATAGAATATGTGTAGGACATCCTCTGTCGTTGACTTCAGAAAGGAGAATA
The DNA here is from genome assembly GCA_907164885.2 of Dolomedes plantarius. NCBI lineage: Eukaryota > Metazoa > Arthropoda > Arachnida > Araneae > Dolomedidae > Dolomedes > Dolomedes plantarius. The sequence continues at coordinate 107,006,273 of OU015500.1, forward strand.
TGTGAAAAAGTTGTTGACGACAACATTTCCTAATATCGATGTTATAGTTATTTTTCTCCTTTTTGAATTTTAAAAGAGAACATTTGAAAACCTGCTTTATAGATGAATGGAGTGTTTATGATTCGCTGTGTAATCAAATGTTGCGTTAGAGAATGCAAAAAAAGATTTGATTGTAAGCCGAATTTAATAAGTCGTTCAGTCGTTAGTATCGAGTTCTGAGCCGAGTATCGATCCCAGTTTAAATGAGTATGCACAAAATTTATTTGTGACTCTTGCGTTATCCATTAGCCCCCGATGCAGAAATGCTCCAGTACAGAAAAAATATGAAAAAATAGATCTAAAATTTTGCCTTAAAGAAAATCTCTTGCGATGAACTCAGATATTATTGAGCATTTAATTTTTTATAACATAAATATAATTTCAGTAACTATGGAAAGATCTCTTTTAGTGCAAATCTTTAACTTTTCTGATTTTTTTTAAAATAAAAGAATTTCTGGGTGTTGGAGTCTAATTACATGGCAAGAGATAACATTACAAAAACTAGATTTCACCAGAATCATCTTCTACTCAAAATTCTATATTATAATGTATTTTAATTTTTATATTAATTTCTGCAACCGTCGCTAAAAAAGGATAAGAAACAGATGAACAGCGTGAATCATTTAATACAAGCAAAAATGAGTTTAGTCACAAGAGTCAGATGAGTTAGTTAGTTATTTTTTCAAACGAGAAAAAACACATTATTGCTACCGCCACAGGTAAGCCACAAGGTTGCTCTACACCTAATAAAAAAAGATATAAAACTCCAATTCATGTTGACGAACTTTTTTCATATGCGCAACAAATATGTTATATTCAAAATTAAATGAATTGGGGCAGGGTGCTGAAAACATACTTATTATTAGTTATTTCAAATGTATCAAAACTTTATGAGTTTTAGCTTGGTCTCAAGCAGTTGTTACGGTTTCCGTGAGCCATTTCAGTTCCGGAACAAAGCCTAGAATTAAAGTTTTCGGTTGGTTGACAGCGCTACGGTCAAGAACTAATTATGCCAGGATCAATAGCTTGAAGCCGATTCTGAACGCCTACAAACATCCATGCCAATAGTGGGAATTGGATCCACAGGCTCTGAATGGAATGACAGCACCATAACCATTCGGCCATTGCCTCTCTCATTTCTCGGCATTTTAATTTACATAGGATTTAGAGTTTTGTTAGACGTAAACTGTAAACTTTCTTCTTCATATATCGTCATCATATTTGGCACAGCAACCAGGTGAGGGGGAGGGGAGGGCTGAGACTCCTGTCGAATATTTTTCCAGGATACCCCATTTTTTTACTATGGAAAATAATTGGAGATATGGAATATTCTTCAATTATTTTTACCCTTAATTGTCTTAAAATTCTCTCTCTCTGTTGCCCAAAGCTTTATCAGAAACTTTCGTTTTAAAGTGTTTCTTTTAGTAAAATATAGATCTAACTGGTTGCTGTTTTTAAACTTCCATTTTCACGTTTCGTGACGAATCACTAGATGTTGAAACCTTAACACTTATTCATTTCATTAATTATCCCCTTGTAGTAGATTGAAGAGTGTCGGATTGATTTTTATTGCAAGGTTAAGAGATGTGCGAAACAATGAGCGAATGTATCACGTTTATTTGCTGTAAGTGAAGATGTAATGTATAAGGATTTATCAGGACGGGGTTAGAAAACGTTTAGCTCGAGATATTGATTTAGGGGAAAAAGATAACATAAGATGAAGCCAAGGGACGTTGAAGATGCAAAAGATTACAGAATGGAGTTCAGTGCAGCTTTCAAAGTTTTCTTGACCATAGAACAAGTGTGAGGTCAGGAAATTCTCTGAGAATAGCGGCAAAGAAATTATCAGTAAAAACTGAACAAGGATTTGTCCGCTGTGCTTGTAAAGAAATCGCATTTTGAAACGATGGTTCCTGTGTGAAAAAAAAGAGAACATCTTGCGATTTGAAATGTCTCAAAAGTATACCTAGTTGGAATAAGTGAACTGTAATACGGAGAATGCGGGACATATTAGCCTAATAAAACATTTTTTTCATTTTCACCTAGTTTTAACTAATAGTTTTAACAATGGGATATTTCAGTCGAAACCCGTATGGATAAGATAATATTTTGTGAATTATTACGTTGCCTACTATAACTTAATAATTCTGAGAATTCACTAAAAATAAACAAATTAACATTAGAATTACAGAGGGTAAATACCTAGTTTTGATATTAGGTTTTAACAGCCACATAAACGTACACGTATAGATCGATAGGCAAAGAGAGGTAGATAAATGCTCATCATATTTATAAATATATACGTCTGTATATGTAAACATGTATACTTTGTCATACAAGCTGCCCACAACAGGATAATAAATCTCTACCGTCAAATACCCGTGCCAGAGCCGGGTATCGACTCCATTACCTGTTGATTTCTGTCTCCGTCTTCCGTCGGAGGGCGCTGGCGTTGCTGGCGTAGGCGGAGAGACGAGCACTGCGCTCGGTATCCCCCTCTTCTCTGAATGTTTTTTTATCCCATCCAGAACAGAGGAGAAACTCGGTGCCCCAAACTCGGTGCCTGTGCGTGCGTATGTGTGTGGTTACTCACTGTGTGGTCATCTCTCGTTTGCCTGAAGCAGCGGTACACGTGAAAAGCCCTAGGATGCGAAAGCGTGCCCTGGATTTCTAACTCTCAGAGGTAAGAGTTTGTCGAGCAATTCTATCTGCATACACCGTCCCGTGTCACGCTCGATGTGTGTGCTCCCTCCTATCTGTGGAATTTCTGTTGGAGGCAGGTCGAAATCGATAATCCCCCGAAGATAAGGTGTGTTGCTCCTAGAGCCTGGATGCTACCCGATTTCCTTGTTCTTGCAGCGGGAGAATGGAGTAAAAGGCTGTTGTAACCCAATGAAATATTCCTGGTTGTAAAATATGAGAGAATGTCATAGCATTAAAACATACCTAATCTCCAATCTTCAGTTAAAAGTTGTCGTCCTTGGCTCTCTGACAATTTATTCTCTCTTTGAATTTGTGTATTTATAAATGAATGTATGCACATATAAATATATTGAGTATATTTGTTTTAATGACATTTAATGCATATAGGGCTAAATATTTGAGAGTATATACACCAATACACACCATACGTATAGACTTAAGTTGTAAACCCTTAAAATAAAAATGTCAACTACTTGTATTCCTACCTTTGTCCACCCTCATATTCTAATATAAAATTGTCTGTCATCTTTTGGAGAGGTCATTAATGTATATCAATATCCATCCCTGTGTATTCGAATAACGTTATATTCAAAATTAAGATTATATTTGTTTACGAAGACAATACTGTAAAATATTATATATATGTCTTGATGCTGAATTTGTTTTACTTTATCATTTATTAGTAATATTTTTCTCTCTCTTGTTTCGTTTTCATCTGTTATTGGGGCTCTAGTTCTTTGGATTATACAGTGCTCTTACCCATCTAATTATATATATATATATATATATATATATATATATATATATATATATATATATATATTATTTGGGAAATGATGCTACAGTGACAAGAAAGGATATCTAGAGAAATTTGTGAAACTGCAAAATAGAGGTACAAATACACGTCTAGTGTAAAGTTTAAGGGTTTAGTTTTATAATGAAGTGTCACTTTTTTGCAAATTAATCAAAGTCTCAACCGTGTTGTGTAGTCTTCTTCTCTTGAATATTCTTTCTCTAATACGAACGAATATTTTGTAATAAATGTAAGAATCATATAAATACTGCTTATAAGTGATAATATTTGAAATATTTAATAACGAAAATGTCAAAAATTAAAGTTAGTAGAAAAATGTCAATAAAGAACAAGAGAAAGAACATAAAATTGCTCAATTAAGAATAAATTAGGCATTTTAGCGGTTGTCTTTCCATGTAAGTAAGAATACTTCTTTAATCAGGGAGATGGCACTAAATTTATGTTTACAGGTTTGTTACTCTTCCATTTCACTGAATCACCTTCAGCATTTTTAATTATATAAGGTACTTAAATTCTTTAAGGTTATTAGAATTTTTCGAAGTTACTGTTGCTTGTTATCAACAGTTTTTTATGGTTGGATTTTTTAAAAACAATTTAAAATTGTTCTTTACTTACTTTTACTTAAATTTAGTTTTTATTGCCCTTTGGTATTATTACATGCACTGATATACCGCTTTAAAAAACATCACACTCTTTACAAGTGACTTGAAATTAAGTTAAAACGTTTCATGTTTCATTTATTTTAAATGCATATTTTTGATATGAAAGTATAATTAAGTTTTTTCGTTCTCTGATTGCTTCAGGAATATTTTCTGCTTTGATCTGATACTTTGTACACAAATTTTAGTTTTTGTTGCCTAAAATACTGGTAGTCAATTTACAGGGTTGAATTTTTTCACCATTTTGATGGCTAGTTTTCAGCACTATAATTTTATAATGTTAACATTTTGAGAAAAAATACAAGACTACTTTTTAATTTTCTGTCATTTTAAATTGTTAATTTTTACTGATTTTAAATTTTCCGTGTTTAGGCGGATATTTTTAAATAGCAGTTATGTCGTTTGATTGTTTAAAAAAAGGAAATTGTAAATTGAAATCCGATAATAATTGAAATTCTATTTTAAAAGATCATAGTAAGCTCGTTTAATTCTTTAAACGTTTCGTAAGTAGTTTTTAACAATAGCATCCACTTTATTGAACCGTAGAATTTGCTTAGTTAAAACAATTTTTGTTGTATCGTGATCTTGAAATACACAAAGAAATACATTTAATCTTTTTTCTTGCGAATATCATTTCATGATCTTGGTAAAAAGTCCCTTTCAGTGACCTCTCAGAACTTCGTGATTTTAATTTTAATTTCTTGACTTGCACTATCGTTTCACTTTTCAGCGGTAGAACCTCAAATTTCCTTTCTAAACTTTCAGCCTGTAAAACTGTTTTCTCCTGCAAAGCACTATTTGAGCGGAGAAACGGCGAGAACACACCATTGTACAACGTCTTACCAGTGCTCCAAGCGATCAAATTTTAATAAACCCAGACTGCTGTAAAAAACCCGGATTTTTCAAAATACGCATTTTTTATTATAAATGATAAAAAAATTACAAATATGGTAACAGTTCTAAAATTCTTAAAGATAAAATAAAGTTATCTATCTTATTGTCGTTAAATTTGATCCATTTCCTCATTCACTTCCAAATTTTGTTCCAAATTTTGTGTCGATCTTTTGGACGATCTTTTCATGATGCAAATTTCATATTGTTTATAACATGCCTTCTATTACGTCTTTTACCAGTTCTGTTTTAGGTTTACAGGTATGACAATTTTTGATGATAACTATTTATTGCCTGTTTTGTCATCGTAAGATAAGAACCTTTAGTTGCCCTCATATTTATTTGTTTGATGGTACTGCTATCATAAAATGCTCTCTTGTAAGTTTCAATTAGGGGACTGCATTGTGCAAAGGGAATATTATGTTCGGAAATGAAAGTAGCAGCAGTTAATTCTGCCTTTGCTACTCACTACCCATAGGCTTATGTTTAGCGATGAAATTGTTTAACTTTGTGTTCGTTTTTTTATATATAGTTGCATTTTTATTCATAAGTAACATAAATTTATTGGTGTTTTTAAAATTTCATATCACAACAAATGCATATACGCTAACACAATAGCTCGAAAGACAATTCAAAATTAAATCACAAAGGACAGTTAAAAATATTGATATTGCATAAAGCACACTAATAGCACCGCAGTACAGTCTTTCCCAAACAAATACACTTTGCAAAATGAGTAGGGAGAAATTGTGATCATATAATGCATCTTTGTAACTTGAGTTTTTGACAGTTCAGATCGTTGCATCATTTTAGATGCAAGCACAAACTAAAGTCACTGCAAGATGTATTTTTCTTTATTATTAAATTGTCTAATAGTATTTAAATTATGCTTGTAATATGAAATAATGTAAATTTTTGATATATTTTTAACTTACTAGGAAAAAACCCCGATTTTGAGATGTTGAGGAAAAAAAATAAAAGCCCATACACCCATATGAACATTGAAAAACCCAGATCTGGGTTTAAAAACGCAGGTCTGGGTATGTAGCGCCTCTGTAACGCAGGTCTGGGTCCGTATGTAGCGGCTTGCTTGGCATAGTGCTGTGAACACTTCTTTTTTCCCAATCTACATTAGCTACCGAATAGTTTTGCATTTGGAGAAAAGAAGACGTTATTTTGCGGATAAAGAATTAAATGAACAGAAAAATCTTACTGATATTTTTCTCGCTCGATTGTATTTCGTAAGCGATCTGAGTCTTGAATAAATTTACGTAGTTTCTAAAAGTTTATAGATAGAACAAATACATGTGATAAATGACAACTTTTTATTTTACCATGAAAATATTACAGCATTACATAACCAGGTATTCGCTTAAAAACACACTATCTTTCACTGAATATTTAACCTAGAAACCTAACAGATCGGATTTGCAATCTTATTTGAATTCTGAATACCAGCAGATTTTGGTAAGCCTTCGTATAAAAATTATTTATGAATCATAAAAGGGGGAAGTTTTATCATTCTAAACCAATAATATTTTTCATTAAAGCGGCAAGAATTTTTATTAATGTAACAGAGTAGTCTGACACTTAGAAAGGGTCATTTTTGAGGGATCAAATTAATAGCCTTATGTGGCTGTATGAGATGTGGCATAGCCAACTGTATTTTTATTTCAATGGCAGTCTATTTATAGCTGTTAAATCAAAGCTTCTTAAATGAAAAATAAAGCAGTTGTGTCTGAGAAAAACGACAACATAGGATAGAAAATCTGTTTAAGTGCCCATTCATTAATCCAAAATTAGAAATCTTTAATATAGTAACATAGGTCTGACAGTTATCATTGGAGATTTGTATGATGAAATTAGCAATAAGTTTAATATTTAGTGCATGCAAATTGCGTGATACACAAGGTTCTGCTGGGGAACGACAAATAGCTTTTACCATGTGACCATGAAGGCAAATATTATGTTTTCAGAGTTCTTTTTAGTAGTATCACAAAAGATTTTCATTGACTATTGAATTTTTTCAAAATTTCGATTTACTACATAATTTGGAAAAATGTGCAGTTCCGAATCTTTGGTTTGAAAACTAAACAATTATAGGAAATCAAAGATGCTACCTGATTTAGAGTTAATTATTCCCTCCGTATGTAGTTTTAAGCATGCAAGAAATTTTCATGCAAGATTTTATTTAATAAATAATTGACAGAATTTTGTTAACACTGTTAGGAAATATGTATGATTTTTTTTTGTTCTTCTAATTGTTGTAGTCGAATTATTACGATAGACCAAAGTCATATTTTATTATAATTTTAATGCAGATCAAACCTGTAGATAACTTGTATGAAGTTGTTACATGATATTTAATTCAATGATTAGGATATAACTTTATTATTATGTACAAAATTCCTAGAGCATATTAATCCTTTCCCAATGCTTTTTTTTATTGCGCGACGTTAGCATTCTGTAGTTATTTCTATTCAAATTCACTACAATCGTATTTTTGTGTCTGTAAAATTACGTATTCGGAGCCCATAGTATACTTCAAAGTAGGGCTAAATTCCATTTTAGTCTAAATCAATCCCTGAACTAATTATTCGAAATTGTTCCCGATTTTCTGAAGAAATAATACATGTTAGAATAGTATTACGTAGTATTTATCGGAAATTAACGTTGCCTTGTAAACTCGAAACCGGACGAATACCCGGCACACACGGAAACATATCACATAGAGGCCAACACCAGTACACTCTCTAGAAAAAATCACATACAGGGATGCACCCTGAACTTCTGGAATTTTCGTGGATGTATGTTTTATTATTACTCTAGCGATGAGGTGGGACTGTCATATTTGATATGAATAATAAAATGTATAGTGATCAAAGCAGCAAGATTTTCAATTTTCACGGTCCAGGTTGAGAATTTTACGGGAGAAACTTTTTGAAAACCATAATAAAAGTGAAAATGTATGAGGTTAGTGAAATAACTTTCGGGACAGGGAAAACTTAACAGTTAAAAAAGTGTATTTGAAATTTCGATTTTACACGCTACACAAATACGTAACACAAATAAGTAACACAAATACGTAGTTACGAGAATACTAAAAAACACAGTGAGCATTTTAAAAGTTGGGTAGCTTGTAATATAACATCTCAAAGTCATAGTTTTTCAGATTTCTATTTGACCAAAGGATATGTTACTAAAAGGAATAAAGTGAACGAAGATATCTTTTTTTTTCACATAATTGCAATTTTATGCATAGTTAATCAGTTTATTTTGATTATTTTATGTAAGTTTCATATATACTAAAAATCTTTTCATTAATATCATTGGCTTTTCATCTCTAACTTGACCCTTCTAGTTTTAATTCTTTAAATACTTTAGTTATACTAATTTTAGGATTTTTCCGTAGTTTGTACTTTTTAAAATTCTTTTAGTATGATGTCTGTTGAAGTATTGTTGATTTATTGCCAGCAAGTATGCTCCTTCTGTAATCAACTATAAAAATATTGTCTAATTGTCCTCATTGCATTTTTTACTTGTTCTTTGATTCTGGTGAACTGGTGGGTTTTTTTTGTTTTATTTACTGTTCATCTGGGTTTCTAGTTGCCACACTTTTTGATTGCTCAGTGCCAAGATGTGTTTATGTGTGTGTAAGTAAAAAAAAGTAATACAAAATTTTAGATCTAAACTTAATAAATAACAATAAAACAGACAATAGTGACTTAATAGAAAAAGACCTGACTACCAATTTAAAATGAATAAAGCTCAACATTTCACATAATGTATATATTATAATATTAAAAAAATTATAACTTTAAGGACTAATAGGTTAATAGATCGTTGATACCAATTAATAGACGAAAAATTATACAAAACACGTGGCTGAAGTTTAATCTCGTATTTCCTACCCTAAAATTCCTATTGAGTATATAACGGATAGTTTTGGTCTTGCATAAATTATCATCTAAAAGAATATATATATATATATATATATATATATATATATATATATATTATTATTATTATTATTATTATTAAATAATTACTATATTTCCCACTGTGTACTTGCTCAGGTGATTTATCAGAGCAGGTTCCCTGTTTCGGTTTAATAGTTTTATTGACCTAGAGTAGCAACTACAAGGTTTGTCATTGCTTGTTCTGTTTGTAACGTGGTATTGTTTTGCTTTTGATCAAGACCAATGTACTGCCACAGGGATTTTATTTGTAATATCCTCTGTGTTTTATTTAATTTACTCCTGTAGTGGTTAATGATGACATTATAAGCGTGTAAAATCTGCATATCTGGTAAGTTCGTATATGATCTATACAGGGTGGTTATAATTAAAGTTCCATTTTGAAATGGTCATAAAAGGAAAACTACTGGACCAAATGTTATCAAACTTGGTAATAGTTTAAAGTAGGTCATGGAAATTTCTTTTCCGAAAAAAAAAGTTCAAAATCTCACCACCAGGGGGGAAATAGCGCTGTATGCAATATTGTTAAACGAAATAAGACTTGAAGACATCGCTCTAAAATGTGTTTAATCGTTTCTGAAACGTGTTACAAAGCATGTTCAATGTGGCATCCACCATTTCCGTATTCCTCTTACTGAACGATACCTTTGCAAAGCATGCCGTTCATTGCTATCGCATTCATAATAACATTTAACGAGAAAAGCACGGTCTTGCATGGTTAGAGACATTGTTGATTCGTAACAATGAGAACTCTGACAAACAGGCTCACTTTTATTTGGAAAATCAAATGACGTGTAAAGCGCATCTGCATAAATCATTTGCTTCTTCCTGCCGTAAGACAATTACAAGCCATTGCGGTTTTGCATAACCCCACAAACAGTTTCGCTTTAGAAACGATTAAAAACGTTTTAAACCGATATCTTCATGTCTTAGGGCCGAATTCAGGCTTCAAAATTCACAAATTAGCGATCTGTAAGAAAACGATTTCCGGAATGCGCACACTTTAAATGGTAATTTTGTTTAGGTCAATGTTTCTTAAGGGTATACAAAATGTTAAACCCAAGTAACAAAAGGTTAAGTTAGATTTCGACCCTTATTTAGTTTAACAATATTGCATACAGCTCCATTTCCCCCTTGGTGGTGAGTTTTTGAACTTTTGTTTTGGCGGAAAAGAAATTCCCTTGATCTCCTTTAAACTATTACCAAGTTTGATAACATTTGGTCCAGTATTTTTCCTTTTATGACCATTTCAAAGTGGAACTTTAATTATAACCACCTTGTATATATATATATATATATATATATATATATATATATATATATATATATATATATATATATATATATATATATATATATATATATATATATATATATATATATATATATCTGTGGCTTGGTGCCTAAGTCAGTTTTCTCCAAGATGACTTTGTTTGCTTTTGTCTCTTTACAAAAATATTATTTTCAATGTAAGAAGTACCCAAATCTGTCCGATACTTTAAAGGTGTTTTCTAAACCATTGTACAGACTTGGGTACTTCTTACATTGAAAATAACATTTTTTAAACAGACATAGGCAAACAAAGTCATCTAAGAAGAAACTGACTTAGGCACTTCTTGTACCAAGCCACAGATAGTACACACTACACACACACACACATATGTATATATATTAGTAGAATGTTGCTTTATTGATTAAATTTCCAGCAACAGACTTCGTAGTTATACCTTTATAAGTTTCAAAGTGTTAATTCTATGAAAGTAATTATTCGATTGCATTAAAGCAAAAAGAATTCAGAAATTCAAGGTCATTGTGACCTGAATTCTAATAGCTGCACTGTTTCTGGAATTTCTCCGCAGAGAAATTCCAGCATAGAAATAACTAACACTAGGAGGAAGAAATTTAATTCATTTTGTATCATTTATTAGATTTAGCTCTTTATAAACCTATTCCACTTATTCCTTTATTAAGTTTATTGACCTTAGTAGGGACTGATATTTCCTGCTGTTCAATGAAACACAACTAAACAAGTGTAATTTATTTTGACCCGAGCTAGTCTAGAATCAGCTTTGAAACATCTTAAGTCTTTTTCTCAAAGATATTTATGAAGCTCGAGTAAAACGACAACAATGACTTTGTTGTATAGAAAATGGAAGACAAATGATTTAAAACTCTTCAAAATGCAAATTTGCAGATTTTAGTGATCCAAATTTATATAACATGACGAAAAGGAATTATTACAACTTATTTAATGTAATATCATTTGAAACTATGTATTCAATTTATTTAATTGCTACTTTATACTTAAAAAAGTTTTTATCAAATATTACCTTTTTCCTACATTATATTTATTAGTTTACATTTAGAAAATTATTCTACTGTAAAATATATATATAATATTTATTGCAAGGTATTTTTTACGTCATTAATTTTTTTCGATTTGACATCAACTCTGATTATCTAGTAAAAGCATCTTTTTGATATTTTCCTACAGTCGGTCACGTTGTACAAATTTTGACCTGAAATATGTTTAATGAGGAGTTGTATACAAATTAAGACTTTCTGTAAATGACAACATGATTTAAAACCATCTTATTCTCAAAATAAGTTAATTAAATGAAGAGGATTGACAAACTGATAATTTAGTTTAACTGTTAATGCAATTCATACTATATATCTGAATTCCTTCTTTTGATTTAGAACATGCAAAGCAGCATGAGTGGAGTTCAAATTTCACATGAAATGGCATTAAACTATGAACTCTAGTTTAAAAATATCAGGATTAGTTTTTTGTTAAAAACATACCAGCTTATTTAAAAATGCTCCTGTAGTAGATAGTTAAAGTTCTCATCTTTTAAAACATACAAACTAGTATTATAGATTTTGCCCAATAAATGTTTGTAAAAGGTAGTCATCCGGATCAATTTAGGCATGTTGACATATAAAAGGAAATATATAATGGATAAAATTTCAAGTTTCTGTAATTAACTTCAAGGGCAAAACTGTTAATTTATTGAAAGAACTTATCACCTCATTATGGTGAAATTTTTTATTTCCTAAAAAGTTAAAAACAAGTATTTACCAAATATTTCAATCATTTAGCTAAAATTCTGACGCTTTGAAGTAGAAAATTTATTTTAAGTTTCTATTTGTAACTTTCAGTAAAATATATTTTTTAACGGGAGAATTTCTGATCCAAAATAACTAAACAGCCAGTTTCTTGAGAGGAAACTTGCAACAAATAGTATAATACAATCACCATAATCAATTTACTTTTAAAAATAGTATTAAAGAGGCTAAAAGCAAAATTTAAAGTTTCTGCCTTAAATATTCACTAGAAATATACCATTTACCGAGAAAAAATTTTCACTTCATAATTTAAAATTTAGTTTGGAATTTCTACATGATCAACTCAGTGAATGGTTAACAAAATAAATTTACTGATTATTAATATAAATATTTCCCATAGCAGCTTTCGCATGTACTTCAAAATTAATTTGTTGTTGAAATAAGTATTTTCGATAGGACATGGTTCATATCTAACAATTTAGAAGGACTTAAACGTTTATTTTTTTTCAAATAATCATTTCATGAAATTTAATTTCGTTGAACTATCTCTGCTTACTGTACGGCACAGGACAACACATGGATAACCCTCCTTTATTATAATAAAAATTCGTTATTGCTTCTTTCAAATATATCCCATTTGAGGTCATTTAATGGTCATTTCTCAATCCTCTTGAGGATAGAGTTTCGGTATAGTATACAACCGTCTAGTATTTTCAGAAACAAAAAGGGCACATTTTATATGATGGGAATAAATTTCATAACCTGGTCTGTGCAAGGTTTGTTCTGTATTTAGTTTCTATGTCATGCTGAAAAGTTCATAACTGAGACCGAAACCTCGATTGCAAGTTGCTATTAAACATGCTGGAAATGCATTTGATCTTTGTATTTGGCAGATCTTCAGATAAGGATATTTTTTATTATTATCTTCATAGATGGGATGATGTTTATTGGGTTTTCTCCTAATTCATATAAGAAAGGTTATATTAGTTGCAAGTGCTAGTGAACACCAGTCATGTAAACCTAAAATTTCATCTCCATAACTGAAAATGATGAGATTTATCCTCCACCTTCAGTCTGAACAGCATTACGTAAGCGATAATACAATGTAAATGTATTAACTCCAGATTTAGATTGCCCCCTGTAATACCTACAGGAATTACTGGAATTGCGCCCACTGTTTGAGAATATAGGTTAGATTCCTTTTAAAAAACAAAACAAAAAAAAAAACCGAGTTCAAGCTGTATTCATGTAAAATATTAAGAAGTTTTATACGTATAATGTTTTATATACGTTAGAGGGAATGAAAAATAAAACTGTTGTTCACATGAACCATCTGCATATTACCACTGTAGATTTAACCGTATATAGTTTTAAAACATATGCATAAAGCCTTCAAGTATCCGCCAAAAGAAATTTTGCGTAAGTATATGTCTTAATCTCTAAAAAAGTACATTTGTTAAAAATAAAAAAGGCAAGTTCAGATTTTTTTTGCAACCCACTATGGACCGGGAAGTTTGTCTTTAAACTGTTATAGTTTTCAATTTATATTAACTGAAATTAAGTGTGCAACTTAATGTGCATGAATGAAAGACTACTAAATTTTCTACATGGTTTATCCTTAATTTATCACAAGCCAAAATATTCGAAAATCAGACCTACTATAGACATACAAAAAATATAAAATTGTAGAAGTAGCAATACATGCATGTTTTGTTTTTCAGTTAAGCTTTAAAACTCATTAAATATTTAATCTAGAAATTTTAAATATTTTACGATATATTTATGACCTAAAATTATTAAAATATTAAACAATTGAGCTATTTTTGTTTTTTCATCATATGTTGGTTCGTTGCACCTTTGTTAACTTGAATGACTATCTTTTAATACTTTTTAATACTGTTTTTAATACTTAAAAAAAACCCTTTAACCCTTTTAAACAATGCTTCGAAGATATCAATTGTATTTGTCTGAGAATAGAATTAGAAACATGATATTTTAAATGTTAAGTTTTAGAAATTATATCCTACTCTTTGTATCTTACCAATGTAAAAAGTTATGAACATATCATAGTAATGTGATTTGCGAATATGCTGTTTTGCGGGCCATTTGAGAAGTCTTTAAAGTTGGATGTATTCAAGGAGGCTTAAATATCTATGTTGATAATGAATTACAAATTTCTACGTTGGTTCTCCCAATGCAGAAAGCTGCTGTTCGGTGTACGAAAGCTTTATGATAACATCCCCAACTTACGCTAAGATTACTGTGCGCTCCGATGGCGGCAGGTTGTAGCTCAGATTTTTTATTGCTTTCCGGCAATAACATTATTATGAAGAAAGAAATACATTTACAGGCAAGGTAAAGAGCGTAAAATTTCTCTATCTATGTAAATATGTATGTATGTGCTTTTGCGTGCACATATCTATGGTACCCGGTATAAAGGGCTTAAGTAAATAAAAGAGTTTTTTAAATATTTTTTAGTATTGATAAAAAATTTAAAATCTTTTGACTTGTATAAAAGGCTTAAGTCTATCAATGTTGTATACAAAAGCACATTTCTTTGTATAAAAGACTCAAGTCGAAATTATTGTTCTGCGATTGGTATAAAAGCCAATAGCTTGGTATATTTAAATCACTGGTTTCCTTTATACCGGGAACCATCTACATATATAAAACAGTTCCGTAACTGACTCACTCACTGACTGACATACAACGCACAGACCAAATTGCTGGACCTAAGGGGCTGAAATTTTGCATGGCGATTCTTGTTATAGTGTAAGGGTGCACTAAGAAAGATTTTTGAAAAATTCTTCTTAGATTTTTTAAATTAAATTTTTAAGTTGTTTTAGTAACTTTTTTTAAGTTTGTATTTAAAATAATAATTTGAGGGTTATAAAATTTATATCACGAGAAAGATCACAAAAATTCCTTTAAAATGAAATCTTTTTCGAATCTTTACCTCCATTTCCTGATTTTTGGTGAATTTTTAAAGATTAATTTTTAGAATTTAATTTATTAAATGCTGATCACGTGATTTCCTTTTCTGGTACTTTAAATAAATTCATCGTCACGTGCAAAAAAAAAAATAGACAAAAAAATATTTTTTTTCTTGCTAATGCGGCAGACGATTGGACTTTATTTTGTCTATAAAAATACCCCTTACGATTTTTTTATAAATATGTTTTTTTTACATCAATTGTATACATTGATCGTCGTATTTATTATAAATATATATATTTATTTTTTTTTTAATTAATTGCATACATTGACCGTTGTATTTAATTTCAATGTACTCCGTAGCGAAGCGCGGGTTTTCAGCTAGTAGATATATAAACATACAAATATACATTTATGCTTTTAATCTATTACTTTACTTATTACTATGAACAAAATACTGAGTTTTAGGTATGATGCACAAAAAATATTTTTTTCTGTTTGTTATTTTCGAAGTCAATGTAGCAAATGTTTTTGTGACAGTGTAACATGCGTATGCATTTCTAAACTATAAATCTATACGCAAAGTAACTTTTTTTTACATATTTCACTTGTATCCAAATAATCCCAAAACTACGTCTTTAAACTTTTTGGAAATGCCAGCATAAGAGTTTTACATTTTTAGTGTTAGGCTTATATTTTATAATATTTTCCGGTACATGTCGATTCCTTTACTTTCAACAGAAATAATGAAAATGGTGGAAGACTTAAGAAAGACAATAAGCAGCAATGAGTAGGACAAAAATTAAAATGTGCCCACATTAAAGAGGTAAGAATACTACACACATTAAAAAAAATGTGTTACTTTTCTAAATCAACAGAAAATGAATAAAAGTTGGATGCCTTGCTACTTTTTGCAAGAATTAATCACATATGATGTAAAAGACATACAAAGGGTTAATTATCCTCTTTATTTCAAATTAAAGGGTTCAATCCCGCCAAATTAAGAGAATTCTATTGGTTGATTAAAGAGATGAAATTTGAAGATGTGAGGGTCCCGACTGTTTGCGTAAGTGCTTTAGTAAAAGTATGGCTTAACAATACGATATAACGATATTATTCGTTACAGGGTATCTGTGAAGGTATTTTTTCTTTTTATCTGTTATCGGTAGATTTGGATATTTATATTCTTAGCTGTTCGTTCCTATCTTCCTAAATAGATAGCTTTAACACTTTAGAATTGTCTTAATATTTTTACGTATATTTTTCTGAAATCTGATTACCTGATATTTTTAATAAATAGTTTTTGTAATATATTGACCTTTTTACATGATTATACAAGATACCTATTCTCATCTTATTTAGCATTATAAAATGTACAGGTCTCTATGAAAACTACTTGATAGACCTGTGGTGTTTTCAAACCGCATTAAGTTGTGAATGCCGTGTTCCAAAGTTGGGAATGACGGCATAAAGTTTTCAAAGCTACGTCTTATTGGATTATTTAGTGTTGAAAAACTTTGAAACAACATAATACCGAATTAAAATATGTGTTTTAAAGCTTTATTTGGTATAATAAAATTTTAATACATGGGTAAGATTCTTCAGAGTTTTAGAATTTTGAAACTGCTTACAAATTTTAGATCTAAAGATTCCTAGATTAACTTGATTTACATCGTCCCCTCCCCCCTCCCCCAAAAAGATAAAACCAAAAAACCGAACTCTAATGAACCTGGCTGTGATAATACATTAGCTGTTTGTATTAAAGCACTTTTATTGAAGATTTCTTATTTAGAGACTGCATTTATGTCATAAAATCTACAAATTTAAGTTTTCTTAATTTCTTTAGAATTGTGTTTCAAAGTAGCAATTAACTGTATTTAGATATCATGTGTCGAAGCTAAATTAGTAACTGAAAATTATCAGATCTAAACAGGTTTATTGCAGTTGTATTTTGCATTTAATTATGTTATAATCTGCACAGAAATGTCTTATTTTTAAGCTATATTTGGTAACATTAAACTTTATATTTGAATTATGATATTATGTTGAAAAGCTCTCTAAAGCTGTATGAAACAATGAAGTCTAATTTTACTAATGGCTTCCCTCTATATAAATCAAAGCGTGTACGTTAAGTAATGCAAATGAACTGTATGAAAAGGTCAATAAGCTTGGTGTAGGGTTCTAACATTGTTACATTCTATTAGACCCAATGTTTTTTCTTTCACGTCTTATTTTTGGACTATCCCGAAGAATGTATGACGCAAGCAAACTAAATTATAGATCTTTATTAAAAAAGGTTTGGATTCAATATTCGTCTTTCAGAAAAATGTATCGTTTTATTCCAGACTATTAACACATTTAATTGATATATTTACGATATAATATAAACTTGATTTTTCGAAACACATAACGAACGGTTTAAAAGACACTCATGTTAATCAGCAGATATTTGGCTACTACCGTAACAATACAAAATAGAAAATTTGGAGAGATTTTATAATTTATATACAGGAATGGAAACAGTTTTGTTGAAGAATTTTACTAAACAATTTCCTAGTCTCTGTAATGCTTAAATTTTTACTGTTTGAAAATTTTGCCGAATATTTTTGACAAACTGTAATAAAAATCAATAAATATGTCCAAATACTAGAAATAAAAGGTCATGTTCTACATATCAAGTTTCTAATTAAGTATTATCACAAATATTTATTTTTTAAAAATCTTCATTGTTCCGTGAGATTGAAATTCTCTTTTTCAAGCCCTGTACATGAATAGTTTGATGGGTTGTCCCCAAATTAAATCCATGTCGTAGACAAAGGTTGAATAGATGCAATAGATGGTTCTCTCTCAAAATCCCCTAGAAAATAAATTACATCTTAATAGTGAAAATAGAAATCAATAGAATTTCAATACAGACATTGTTTTAAATTGTTTTGTTTACTTTAGCCCATTAGCTCCTAGATTTAGTGTTTATAAAAAACTTACGTAACATAGAAATGAAAACATTTTGCATGGATCTCATATATCTAACTCAGCCTCATTTTAGTAATTATTCGTTATATATTTATTTGATATAATTACTCTATTAATCTATTTTATTAGATTTGTTTTTACTGTTTTGAGTGGCCTCTATGAAGTTTTATATTGTGTTTCATTTTATTACGTAAAATACCTGATGTTTTTTTCTGAAATTCTAGTCTCCAGTCAAAACATTTCCACTGTATTTTCTGTAAAAGAAAATTAAAATATATTACATTACAAGCAACATTTTTTTAGGAAGTTTCGCGTAGTCTTTAATACAGTTTAGCCACTGTTATTTACTTATTTATTTATTTTTGGGGTGTCTGCTATGGGGAAAGGGCTACTCCCTGCCAGGGAAAAATTAGGGCATCAATCAGTATATTTGATTTCTAAAGTACGCGTTAAGGAGTTGGTATAAAGGGATTTTTGTTCCATTTCCTTAGTCCATTAAATCCGAAGAAATGTCAATAGTCCCACTGAGCTGTAGTAAACGTGTCAAGGTCAACTAGACAACAACCCTAGAAGCTAACTTATTTCTGTAACTTTCTTATGCGTTGATGGTACTCCTTAATTTTAACTAATTTATTAAGAACTGGAATTTTCAATAATTACTGTAGGCTATTGTATACACTTCATTGATAACATTGTGGTACTCTCCAATTCATACCATTCAAAGCATGGCGCCAAACGTGAGTCGCAAAATTTGCTTCGTTGTCATTTGAACAAACGGCCATGGGTACCTACAGAGACTTATGAACGTCATCAGTCCTCTTTTCTGTAAAATACTAGAAGGTAACCCGTCATTTTGACGTCATAATACTAATAATGACGTCATAATGGAAAAAGTATATGAAAGTTAAAAAATATCCCGAATTATCTAACAATATTGCATTTAATCCACACTTTGTAAAAGCAAACCCTTTCACTATTTTTTATTTATTTAGTTTTTCATGCGATTGGAGTAGTAGACTGGCATCCAGTTTTTTACAGCTCACTACGCGATATGAATACTTGAGCTACTTGATTCATTCACATTCAAGTTTGTT
Source organism: Dolomedes plantarius (assembly GCA_907164885.2). Taxonomy (NCBI): domain Eukaryota; kingdom Metazoa; phylum Arthropoda; class Arachnida; order Araneae; family Dolomedidae; genus Dolomedes; species Dolomedes plantarius. The sequence continues at coordinate 107,025,426 of OU015500.1, forward strand.
TACTTTCAGAATTCATCGCAAAAGTAAAATGATTTTTAAAAACTGTTAAATATACAGCTAAAAACATCCAATTTTTTTAGTTCTGAACGTTTTATAGAAAAATAGGCTGAACAAACGTGATTTGATGGAGAAGATATTAGTTTTTAGGTAAGAAAAAATTCTGATCCACATCTGAAATTGAAATTAAGCCTGACCGGCCGTTTGTTTACTGAGGGCTTCAATTGAAAGATGAGTACAGCCCGGAAGTGTTATACAGAGACAACGGCTATTATATATATAATATCTAGAATGTTTGTAATTTCGGGATGACAGAATAGTGTTTAGAGTTTAGCTCACAAATCAAGAGAATAGATCTCTGATACTACGTGTGGTCCACATACCATCAGAATGGATCTCAACTTTCTGTGAGAATACAAATAAAGATACTATAGTTTAGATACTATATAATTTCGACTATACCTATCATGCATACTTCCAATATGACAAAATATCGATTATTTTGAAACTGTGGTTTTGTGTATGAATATCTTCATATTCATATACAAGTAGTTAGCATGGTTTTATTTAAAAAAAAAAAAAACGCTTGTTATAAAATGCATACTGAATTGTCGGAGGTATAATTGGTATAAGTTTAGCACTGTCTGTATTTATTTTTAGAAAAGTAGAAAAAACAGTATTATTATCATTATTATTTTTATGAAGAATCTTATCACAAACATCTTTAATTTGATTGTTATTCTTTTTATGTTAGTAACTAATTAAAGGCTATAAAAATAATATTAAGAAAAACAGAATTTTCTTCTCGCCAAATCTCGAAATTTTTCAATGCAATCTATTTAGTAATGTTATTGTACATTCTTAAGGATTTAACATGGTTTAACAGTTACACTCAAACAGTTACAATATTTTGAATTTTGCTACAGCATTAATTCAATAATATGTTGGGAAACGAAAATCACTAAAATATAAAGTAACAGTAATAATCTTAATTTATGAATTTTAAAATTTCTTCTTTTCAATGTAATAATGGTATACATATATTGTGTAAATAATATGTATTTAAGCATTCAAATGTTTTCACATTTATCCTGACATAATTTTGAGTGCTCGTTCTGAATTTTGCCCTTTTAGGCATATACCGCCTTAAATATATGATTATAATGAAAGTTGATACACGAGATTTTTACTTAAGTATATGGGCATGAATATTTTAATATTTTTCCATCAGAAAAAATTATCCGATGGATATGTACATTTTTATTTTCATTGAAATTATTTCAAGGACATTTAATGGTAGCACTTGTTAGAGTTTTGAAATGCATCCCTATGAAGTAGTTTTTATGATTTTTCATTTCCAGGCTTTACCATCCTCATTGCTGCTTAACTAAGATATCTTAATAAAGTATAAAACTCACGAATAAAAATCATCATTTAAATGAACCTATGTTAACATTGTAAGTCCCAAATTCGGTCACAAGTTCTCAAATTAGATGATAAATAGTTTTCATTAAACCTGTCAGAGGGATCGTGACTATTGATGTGACTAGCAATATGACATCAGAACGTAATTCTGTGATTCATATTTCGATATTATGATTAAACAATATATGCACATTATTATAATTAGTACATAATTTTAGATTCTAATCTTTAAATTAGTAACTGAATAATGAAACTATAAAAGAAAATCACTATCAAAATGTGTGTATACCGTTACGTATAACAGTAAACTGAAATTTTCAAAGATCTTATGCTATCTACCATAGTAAATATAAAGATTTGAAATGTATTTGAGGAATGTCGTACAAAAAGTTTCAAACTCAAATATAAATAAGATATTTTAAAAATTTAAATACCATAAAGCAATTTGAGATGATACTAATTAATCAGGAGTGATTATGACCACCAATTAAATAAATTTTGGGGTATATTTAGACTAATCTTTAAAGCATTTTTTATATATTTTTTGTTTAACTTACATTATCCATTGAATTCATTTGGTAGATTTTCATCTGGTAATCAAATGTTTGTAATTTATCTGATTTTTTCCTTCCTTTAAGTGTTATGTAGTAATTATGAAATTTTTCCTGTTTTGTTTCGTTTTCAAATATAATTATATTATGTGTTTAGTTTTTGTATGTAATTTTTCATACATACATTAGTGTAAAATATTTAGAATGTCCAGTAATACTTTTGTATGAATCTTTTATAAACGACGTGTAAAAGTATTTTATGTCTTTGTATATACATGTAACAAATTAAATAAGATACTTATTAAGGAATATAGTAAATGCTTGTTGTCAAATTATATACCATTAGTTTATATTCCATTACTTTAATTCAATTTCTTGTGTAAATATTCCTGATATTTATATGCAATGTGCTGAAATAAACTTAAAGATTACATTAAACCTTTATAAAAACTTATTATTTTATAGTTTTAATAACATAATTTTGCTATTTCTTCAATCTACCAATTTCTGTTGCTGCTATTCTCGTAGTAAATTATTGCAGCGAGGATTATTATTAACGTTGCGAGGATTATAATTAACGTTATGATTAAATTAGAAAACTGATGTCAAGAAATGGGGCAATACTCAAGTGAATTTAACATAAATATTTATACCTTTCGATTAGAGGGATACTTGATAAGAATTTAGATGTTTATCTCTAGCTATGCTTATGAAATGTATCAGTTCTCAAGTTATACTCTTCTGTACTTATGTATATTGCTCTGATACGTTCTGTTATGTATAATGTAAAAATATTGTACATAAAGAGACCTCCCCCTCGCCTATATATATATATATATATATATATATATATATATATATATATTAATTACTTATCTGTGATGAACTTTTGGGAAATTTAAATAGATTAACGCAGGATTTCCCTTAGGATCTTTTGTACATGCATCTTTTACCAATTGTTCTCGTTTTGGGTTAAAATATGTTTCAGAGAGTAAAAAGAGAATTCACTGGCGTTAATTTTCCGGGTTGTTTGCTCTTAGATCTAATTTTGTAATCTTTGAACAAGCTTACGTTTTCCAACTTTGTCATGAATATTTTTAGGGATTCAACCATGTTAATTGAAGATGAATACGTTTCATAAAATTTAGTCTTTCTCTTAACGAAAATATTGGCGTTAATGAAGTTATTACCCTCTTTGAGTTTTAATATGTTTAATTAAATCTGATTTTTACTTGGATTTTTATTTCAATTTTCTACTAAATATGTTTATGCGATTTTTTTTCAAAATATGTATGTATGTCTATCTGTATACATATGTGTATATATGTGCTCCTATGTGTGTGGTCGTTTGTGTGGATTGGACAAATTGAGTGAGAGAGAGAGAAGGGGGAATGCAATGAACGTTTTCCCCTCTAAACAATTTCTTCAGATTACCCCCACATTCCTTTCTTAATCCAAAAATATTTCGACACAGATAAAAGCTTGTGACCTTGAAATTTTAATAATACGTAATGCACTAGGAATTCGAAATCAGCTTAACTGCTAATTGTTCTTTGAACACACTGAACGTACCCAGAGTTTTTTTTTGTCCTAGCACACATTTGCTAGTACTATTGTAAACTCAACATAGTACCAAAGGCCACAAACAGTAATTTCGCAATGTAATCCATATCTATTGTACGTCAAGAAATGGAGATGCCTTATGCTACGCCATAATCGCTTTTAATCAATTTAACAACTGAAAAAATGTTCTAAAACGAGACTATGTCACAAGTATTTCTCTTTTGCTACTTGAGTGGCTTTTGTATATAATTCCTTAATATTGTAAGTTTATTGTTTAGTCTGTTTGTAAAAGGAAGTTATGGCGAACACATTAGATCATAAAAAGCTGAGAATTATTAGAGAACTGAATGAAACAATTATGAAAGAAATCTAAAAATGAAATTATGTAAATAATTTTTTTCCTGGGTATCGTAGATCCTATGCTGGAAAATAAAAAAGTTCTTTGAATATCCAGAATCGTTAGAAATTGTTTTCACATTTAATTCATGTTAGCCCCATTTGTATAACA
>OU015500.1:107034469-107301969 GCA_907164885.2 Dolomedes plantarius
ATGTATGTATGTGTTATATATATATATAAACATACATACATACATACATACATACATACATACACACACATACACACACACACACATATATATATATATCCATTACATCCTTAAATTATAATCTGAAAGAGAAACTAGCTCATGTTTACATGCCTGGAGCTAGACTCAGCCTGAAAGGAATAAAATTTTGATGCAGTCTGGCCGAATAGTTTGTTAGAGCGACTGTGCATCCGTCCATTTCAGAAGAGGGTTCGGAAGCGAATATCACCTTTCAACCTTACGCGCGAGGCGAAAAAAACATGTGACTATTATTTTGAAGGATCAGCAGAATTTTGGGGCTCTCGATGCGAACCCACGCCTTTGAATCCAGAGATGTCCACTTGTAGAAATGCATAGGTTTGCGATTTATGGGAAGTTCTGTTGCTATGGGTTTTAAAGCGATAAATTAAGATTACTGTGGATTGGATTTAGGAAAGGGAATTGAAATGCAAGAATGGAGGGCATAATATTTAATATATTACATATATATATATACACACACACACACACACACACACACACGCACACACACACACACACACATATATATATATATATATATATATACGTCAAAATTTTGACGCATTTTGGTACTTTTCTGTTTAACTGTTTACTGCTTCACCAAGCGTTAAAGACTGTGTTTGGCGCGTTGCCAAAATTATAACTCGCGACGACTGATGGTTTTAGCATCTGAAATTTTGCTTTCCTGAGGACCGTTATCGAGAAACATAATCCTACGTTAAAAAGCAGAGGCAAAACTAACAAGAACAAAATTATCTAATAGCAGTGTAATATTATTAAAGGTCTGGAACAATTAAAAAGCAATTCGATAAAATTTGTTTGTCTACTTTAAAAACAAGTATAATATGCGGAACACCTTTACTGGGAGATAATATACAAGTAAAGTCACGAAAAAACATTTATATGCTGTTTAAAATGGTTTACCCATTTTCTATAAATAATACAATTCCGACTTCTTGATTGTTTTAAAATTTGCGTTGATACTCGGATGCCTGTGTGCCATGTTTGTTATTAAAAACTTACTGATGAGAACATGTCCACTTCTCGTGCGTTTCTAGACGAAAATTTTGTAACTTCCCCTATATATAAAATGAGACTTGCTTCTTGAGTTGTCTTTTTAGTGTAAAAGTTTTACCTCCTTTTACTATAGATATATCTCCCGATAAAAAAAGACGGATTAATTAAAAATATCTAACATTCGTTATAATGTAAAATTTTATGATGAACGTGTCAAATTTTTTAGGCATCTCCACAAAAATTAAGTATGCTAGCCTTGTCTGAAGAGATTCAATGAGAATATTGTAGTCTTTATAAACTTGTTATGCGTCTGGCAACGTTTTCTGACATTTAACCAGTGGATTTAATTTTTTAAATATATTTTCATAACTGATATTGTTTGAAAAAATGATTCTGTAAAAAATGATATTGTTTAAAAAAGTGATTTTCCTTCAGTAACAAACAAAAAGTCGCCATGATTTACCACATTAAATTAGTATGGATACGTATATCACCTTGAAAAGAATGCTCTTAAAAATATACATCCATAAAGAAGCAGGAAAACTGGTCTTGTGATCAATTTTTAAGCATTCAATTAGGGGTGGGGGTTATTAGAATTTCCTCTTTAAATATGTTATCATTAAGGAACTATCATTTTCATGCGGAAATTTTCAAACATGATGTTTTAATTATTCATTCAAGTTTCAAAGCTTTTTTTTAAAGGCGTAAACTCCACTAATAAGCATAGTAGATGATTTGAGTTGTTTTTATGAAACATTATTGTTGATCTTCGTTTTTTTTTCGTAAATAAACTCTAAAATTTTATAAAGATTATTTATCAGTTACTTAAGCCAATTGATTTTTATTGAGGCTTTTCAAAAAAAGAAAAACACCTAATTGGATTTAACTAATTTGAACTACAGAAGTAAGCCGACCTGTTTCTACGAACTAATTTTCCTCAAATTTTATGAATCTTAAAAAACAAAGGTACTTGAGTGGCATATTGTTTTTAATTTTATAACGAAAAAAGGGAGAAAAATTAAAGTAATTTTATTTTTCTCCAAATATTGCAAGAACACTGTGAATAACCTATAAAAAATTATACAATAAGAAGAGGAAATACACAATAATACAAAATTTCCCACACAAAAATAAATTCAAATTAAATAAAATACAATATTCATTATATTTCAATTTCTTTCTCTAAAGGGATAATATTTAAAAGCATCTAAGACTTTTTGGCCTTTTCTTTTTCCTGAGGCAATCAAAAAATTTCAGGGCATCTATGATCAAGCTTTGTAATCGACCATATTTTGAGAAACACTGAGTAGAAAATTGTTTCTGCTCTCTGTCCTATTAATCATTTTGCTACTGATTCAGGCATATGCTATTTCACTTCATGGATCTAAAATTTGATATTAGATGTTCCATATATCCTTGAATTCTAGAAATTTTTTCTGTTAAAAATGGTAACGCAATTTTTTAAGACTTTTAATTTCAAATATATAAATGAAAACTAAACAAAAGACTACCAAGTCAAATATTCGAGAGGTAGAGAAATGTTTTACAAATATATTTAAACCCGCATCTTCATCAGCCGTCACTTTCTGAGAAAATGAAACAAAAAGCTCTACAGAAAGGTTTAGTTCTTTTGAGGTAAATATAAAGTGAATGATTTAATGATTCATAATCTCTGATGGAGAAAATATGAGAAAAATGTGTCTTGGTCCTGACACAGTTGAGTGAACTAACTATTAAATTTGATAAGTTTTCTACCTGTAACACGTTCTGCACTTTGTATAGCCGAATTTAACTAGAGTAAATTATGAAAATTTTAAGCGTAATGAAGCATATTTGATAATAGTTATGCTTAGATACAAATGATATTTCTTGTATTATTAATTTATTGGACATACGTAATTAATATTGCTAAATATGTTTCTGAAGTGATAGGTAAATACAGTATTGTTATTTATATCATTTTATGGTGCGTAATAGATAAGCTATTTTCAGTTTTACTTGTTTAATATTTTATTAATATCGAAACATAGAGTTTTAGAATGTTTAGGGGTTTTGTGAAAGAAACAGTAAAGAAAGAATAACTCGAGTAACTATTCTAAAAAACTTTTCTCACTAATAAGTATTAAGGTAGAAAGTGTTTTCATGTAGTTTAGGAAATAATAAGAAGTATGGAGATTTTCCTTAAAGGTTTAGTAAAAAAAATACAAATAACAATGTAAAAAGTTGTTTGTAATTACTGTCACATTATTTAATTATTATGCATCAAGACAGAGTTAAGGATTCAAGAATATTAGTAGTAGTTGATAGTTGTGTATTTTGCTTAAATGGCACAGAAGTGCTTGTTTGTAATAGAGTAAGTGTGATGCCCCTTGTTAGTACTTTCCAGAAATGAGATTTTTTTTCTTGCATTTGTAAACATGTTAAATACAATAATGTAAACAATTCAACCCGAACTAAAACTTATAAAGAGGACATAAAAAAATTAACTGAAAACCTACCCAAGCGTTGAAAATTTTAACTTTCCAATAAAAGATTGCGCAGTTGCAACAAATCCTCATATTGAAATCGGACAAATATAACTGAAATTAAATAATTCAACAAAGCAAGATAATTATTGTCAGGAAGAATGTAGACAAAAAATAAACAGAAATCACGCACTTAGGACTCAACGTACCATAAGGCAAGATTCTGTAGCAGTAACGGAACTAAACCATATATCGAGGTAACCGACTGGTCTCGTCGTCAGTAGGCCTAACCAAATCAGTTACCTCAAGGGTGAACTTTCTCAATAGGATGCAGGTATAACCAAAAGATATCCGAAGACCCCGAGATCCCCAATGAAACAGATAGTCAAATCAAATGGAAGTACACGGACATCTTGCACTTAGGACTCAACGCACCATAAATGCAAGTACACCGTGGGATGTCTTTTGGTTAGACCTGCATCCTATTGAAAAAGTTCCCCCTTGAGGTAACTGATTTGGTTAGGCCTCCTGATGACGAGACCAATCGGTTACCTCTATATGTGGTTTAGTTCCGTTACTGCTACAGAATCTTGCATTATGATGCGTTGAGTCCCACGTGCGTGATTTCTGTTTATTTTTTTGTATACATTCTTCCTGATAATAATTATCTTGCTCTGTTGAATTATTTAATTTTAGTTATATTTTAAACATGTTAAACTAATTGTAAATTGTAGCTTTTCGTGGTAAGTGAACTGTTTGTATTAATTTTTTTCTCGAAAACCCATTCAATAATAAAATTAATATTATTAGCTTAATTGACATGAAATTTCTAATTCAATCTTCTATTTAACTTTGTGTTTCAAGTTGTAGATGGATTTTAAGAATGGCGACTGTGCACACAAGCACAGAAGGTCTCGTATTGCTAATATTGTATGAAGCATTTTCGTTTTATTATTATTATATTATGCTTTAGGGTGAGATGTTAAAAAGAATTTCTAATCAGTGGTTATGATCTCGTGTTGTAAATTTGTTCATTTTTCATTCTCTCATTTTTAATTTCCAATGTTTATCCACATTGGTATTCATTTCAACACGGTACAAATATTTTCCCTTTATTCACTTTAAAAGGCTGCTAATAAAGGTTACGCTCAGATCAAATGACTTTTTTCCCCCATCAAGGCATGATTCCTCACCGTTATAGTTTGATTCAGCAGGTGGTAATTATTTTATTGAAACACACCGAAAACTTGAAAGATTCAAAATTGGTTCATCAAATTTTAACGCTGTTGATATGTAGCAGAGGGAAATAAATGAGATGACCGAGGAAGCTCATAATATCTAGACTGCCAATCGAATTTTTATGTCTAAAACTGTGCAAGATTTAGGGGAGACACGGCTTTATATCCTCAGTTTTACATCTCCTCCAATTTGTGGATACTGGATACTTGCCAGCTATCCATACTCAGGAGAAATGCGCATCGGTATTCTATAGGTACAGATCTAACACTGTTGCTATAGTTACCTCTCTGCCTTTGGAATCGAAATCCTATCCGTACATCTCAAATTCCATGTACCGGTCAGAAGGCTATGTCTGTACTCAATAACAATCCGTGTTTTCTTTTGTCCTGGCTGAAGGTCTACATTTCGATTTTTAATCGGTAGACTTTTAATCTTAAAAATTATAAAAAAGGCTTTGTTCTTTATGTGTGACAGAAAAGACGAGATAATATAGGAATGACTAAGCTATGACGATACTCGGAAGTGATGAGAAAGAGAGGGAAGGGTAAAGAGAAATGAATCATTGAATAGTTGATTTGTGTGTTACTTTGTGTAATAAGAAATTTTCAAATATATTTTATATTTTAACTTTCCAACGTTGGATCGCTTTCACATGAATGTTACAAAATATCGGTCTTAGAATCGGAGAATCTTCAAGTGACCCAGTTATCCGGTGTCTAAGTTCACGCGGAAACTCCTCCCATTTTAATGAAACCAATCATACAGCAAGGACAATACTTACATCGAGTTTATAGTAAAATATATTTCAGTTGTAAGCGAGAACCGATGTATATTCGTTCTAATTGTTCGAGACACAATTCGCATGTTATGACAATTTCCTGCTGTTGAAATTTCTCTTTCATTATTTCATATATTTGAACCTTAAATCTGAAATGGTGCTTATTCGTCTTGTTTTAAACCTCAAAACATAGGAGATAATTCTTTCAAAATAAAATAAACAAAATTTTAAAAAGAAATTTTTTTTCTCGAATAACGCTATGCGATGATAAGTGTCATAGTTTGCAAATAATGATAGATAGGAAAAAAGTTATCATTAAAATACCTTAACTATTTCTTATACCCTAACACATAAGGAGATTTAAAAATATAATTTCAATATATATGCTGTTTTGTATAAATATGGTGGAATATTGCTTAAAAATTTTGTCCTCTCTCCGATTTTGAGTTTTGTTGAACAGTACAAGAATCTGGAATCGCAAAAATAAACAAATCAAGTTGAAATAAGAAAAAAATATTTATTGGGAGAACTTGAGATTAAGAAAATTTAACACTGGTAACTTTCATTGTTCGTTCTCCTGTTCCTCCATGCGATATGTGGGTGGGAGGAAGGTACAAGCCTTCCAAATGTCATCCCTGGGGGTGCTCAGTTAAAATTCTCGGGGCACCAGGGGGAGGTTATGGTTCACCTATACAGTGACCCCATTACAAGTAATCACCAAATGTCGTGGATTCAACGACTGAATGTCGAAAGACAATGTACCCACTACGTTTGAAAAAACAATTCGCCCTCTTCCTTCTGTACCTGGCTTAAGCGATAATCATGGTTCCGATACCTCACCTGGACTGAAATTGAAATAGAGTTCATACACATGTAATGATGAAAAGTAAGGTCTGTTATGTTCTTTTGAAGAAGCACTTCAAATTTCCTGCTTTGTCGACCCGTGAGCTCTGCTTGACTTGCTTTTTCATAATTTCCTCTGTGGAAGACGTAATGGGCTCTTTATGATGAGAATTTTCTGATGTGATGCCTTATCCGAACTGGTCTAAATTCTATACTGAATGAGAAAAAAAAAGCCTCATCACCTACTCAAAGCAGTAGGTACAAAGAGCAGGACCAAAAAGGTTCTTTCGTTCTATCTTTCTTTTTTTTTCGCTTATGAATACGATTGGGCACCTATCCTTGGATCGAATCAGTTCTCCCACTAAATAGTACACCGAAACAAAAAAAAATACTTTCACTTAAAGAGCTGGGCTTTGCGTTGTTGTTTAAAATTATATCTTATTTCCATAAAAGCATTCTCACAACTCCGCAGTTTTAGTTTTGAGATTATTTATTTATTTAATTCAAAGTGATACTAATATAAGATCAAATATGTTTATTACTTTTATGAGAGAGGGAAATATTTTATGACCAATTTATTTATAAAGGATGGGGTAGGCTATACTTAAAAAGATACTGCTAAAACATGCATGAGGGACGAATTACAAAAATATGTTTATGGGAAAAGAAAACCGATTGTAACATAAGTCATCGTGAGTTTGGTTATATCTTTACCGCAGATATGTTTTATTTTCTCAGAATCTATTTGAAAGCTAAAAAAGCGTACTAAATTAATACTTTTAAGTTGGATTTCGTCCCCACTAGCGAGAGAGTTTCTTTTTCTTTCACCAGTTTTCTAACAACACTCTCTTTGAGTAGTATTCGTGAACGGAATCAAATATTCGTCCCAATCAAAATATTGGTTCCTTGTTGAATAGTCGTGTTGCTGTATATAAAAAAATAATGTATTCATTAATAACTGATATATGCACGTGATTTGATAAAGGGTCGGGAGAAAAAGTATTGTTTAGGCTCTCTAAGGCTATGTACACATGAGAGCGTTGCAACGCGCGTTAAAGCGCGCGTTAGAAAAACCGAATGTGTACACTATAGTAGCGTTAACGCCACGTTGAGCGCCAGTATAGCTATGGAAGTTGAAGAGGCAGCATGTGTTTGGATTTTGTACCGTAGGTATAAAGCACGAAGACGAAGGCAAAGAAAATACTGGGTACATCCGATTTTAAATGACAGATTGACTCACGGTTCTTTTGTAACACTTTACCCGAATCTAAGAAAACATGAGCCCCAGTTTTTTAACTATTTAACGATTGTTGTCGATTGCATCCTTTAACGAGTTATTAGAAATAGTTAAGGATGACCTGGCTCCTAGTGAGAACGTTGTAAGGGATAGCATTTCTCCAGAAGAAAAACTCGTAATCACATTGAGAAATGAAAACATTTTCTATATTATTTACCCTTACCCTTTATGTACCAAATTATGAATTCATAAACGAAAACTCACGTAAATTTTTATTTATGTTAATTCAATACTAACTAACAAATTAGTGTAAAATAATTACTCACCTTCTTAAAATTTAATTAATTACTACTAGTTAATTGAAGTGGTACTTTAAAGTACCGCCAGTATTATAGGGTTACAAAAATCTTCAAACTTTGAAAATTAATCAGAATGTTTGAAAAATGATATAATTATTTATTATGAAAAGCAGAACAATTTTAAATATAATGAAAATTTAACTTTGATTATATTAAAAAAAATTTAATTTACACATAAAAAAAATTACATATGCTGCATTTTGAATGAAGTTTTGATTGAACTTTTCTTTGTGCACAAAGCTTGCAGAGATCTCGATTTGACACAAATATTACACGAATTTTGTACTCTAACAAGGAGACTGATTCATGTTTTTCGGTATATATTATGTATTAATTTACACATGCTATTTCCAGCATAGCAAAAAAGTGCCTATGTCACCACTTTTTTGATTTTCTGTCTCTTTCATAGATCAATCGTAGCATATCCGACTTATCAACACCACCCATGTGTGCATTATGTGTGCAGTTACATTCAAAAAATATCATCTGTAGATAGAAAGGGGAGAGAAAATTTAAAGAAATGTAAATTTATAATGTACTCAGGGAATGTATTATTGTGGTTCTATATCAGAAAAATAATAAAATACATAAATCATAAAATAAAAAATATACATTAGCATATTGGGCACGAAGTTGCGTATCTTTCATGTAACACCAAACTCCCTTATTTTAATTCAAATGTTTAAAAAAATTTAAAAATAACAACATTTGAAAGTTTCGCATAAGTTCATTTTGAAAAATTCATGTATTTCATATATATCTTATTTATTCTGCACTTTGTAAAAAAATAGAAATATGCATGTCAAAAAACAGTAGTCAACTGCCCCAGAGCGCGCGTTGCAACGCTCTCATGTGTACGGTCTAATTCAACACAAAGGAACTCGAGGCGCGCTGCAATCGCGCGATCTGCGTGGAACTCTCCAAACGCGCGTTGCAACGCGCGTTCTAGTAGAAGAGAGCGTTGCATGTGTACGCAATCGTTTGATCAGTTGTATTTTTCAACGCGCGATGCAACGCGCGTTAGAAAGCGCGCGTTGCAACGCTCTCATGTGTACATAGCCTAAGGATAATTGTTTACGTTACATGAATTTTCGGACTTTTGAATGTGTTATCCTTTTTTTTTGGGGGGGGGGAGGTGGAAGATGTATTAAAGATTTGCTAATCTATATACATAAAACAGTTCCGAAACTGACTGCTTGACTGACAGATAACGGACAGACCAAACCGCTGGACCTAAAGGGCTGAAATTTTGCATGGCGATTCTTCTTATAGTGTAGGGGTGCACTAAGAAAGATTTTTGAAAAATTCTTCTTAGACATTTTAAAATTAAATTTTTAAGCTGTTTTTGTAACTTTTTTAAAGTTTTCATTTAAAATAATAATATGAGGGTTATAAAATGTATATTACGAGAAAGATCCTAAAAATTCCTTTAAAATGAAATCTTTTTCGAATCTTTACCTCCCTTTTCTGATTTTTGGTGAATTTTTAAAGATTAATTTTTAGATTTTATTAAATACTGGTCACGTGGTTTCTTTTCTTTTTGCGATACTTTAAATTAATTTTGCATCACGTGCATAACAACGAAAATAAATCGACAAAAAATATTGAAATACGGTAAAAGATAAAATTTAACCACTAGAGTAATTGAGATAGAAGTTTTTTAAGAATTTAATTCAAATTAGTATGTTTTATGGATATTAAACATACAAATTAATTGGATACATTGACCATTATATTTAATTTGAATATTTTCATCTCCATTTTTTTGTTTATAAAAATATCCGTTACGAATTTTTTATAAATAAATAAATAAATGTATATATATATATATATATATATATATTCATACATACAAACATACATATATATATATATATATACATACATATATATATATTGGCATTAATTGCATACAATGACCGTTGTATTTAATTTGAATATAATTCGTAGCGAAGCACGGGTACTCAGTTAGTCAGATTATACATAGATTACAACTATTTTTCCATGCGAAACTACCTCGAGATCTGTTCCTTAAACTTATTGCCTTGTTGGTCAATGAACTTGGGTTTTACTCTGGGGAACTTTTGGGGTCAACGAGATCGTTATTCGTAAATCTGTTAAGATATTTAGAGAGCTCGAGAATTGTTCGGATTTAGGCAGGATCTATAGAGCTCTTGTACGTTCACCTTTGGACATGCAGTCAGAGTTTAAAGACTTTTACCGCCTACTCAAGGGGTCGTTATATAAAGGGCTACAATCAAGGACAGCAAAACGAAGACCCACGTCTCTGCTTTTTTGACGAAACTGGCTTCTTGAATGACTCGGGGATTTATTCGTGTGCCTGTGAATCGGCTTCCTCTCACAATATCCACAAAGAGAATAAGTGGAGCCCATTGAAGTTGCCTGGAGAGCGATTTTTCGGGAGTTTGATTCATATACCGCATTGTGGACCTCCCCTCCCCCTCATTCCCCCATTTTGTACTCATGTGTATGACATGTACTTTGCAGTCCTTATAGTCACTGTTGTGTATTTTTCGGAGGTGTTGGAGAAGAGTGTTCGTTTGAAAAGTAATTTAAACTACATCCCCTCTCACTTCTCACCTGTCTAGGGTTCTCGAGTCGCACTTCGGAGACACTCGAAGTTGAGTCACCCACCTAGATCGGACACCCTGCTGCGTGAGAACGGAAAGGGAGGGACGTGCCAGCCAAGCCAATCAATTGCCATGTTTCCCATTCACCAAAAAATGGCACAACTTAAAAATTTTACACTTTTGTGCTCCTCCTGTTACCTTATATTTATATAAACAATGCAGTCAGAAACTAAAAAAATACGATATTTTATAATAACTGCTTGGTACAGTGACAATCATCTAAAATTTAATCCCCAATATTTTTTAACCTATGGCTGAAAGTGAATTGTAAAATCAATTTAAATCAAATGTGAAGTTTTAAATCAATTTCCTTGGTTAGAATATGATACCTCTTTTAATAACAATAAAATGAGATATTCGAACATGTATCCGATTACTCCTAATGGATCAAACGTGCAGTGAAAGGTATTGAAGTGAAAGGTATGAAGTTACTATAATCTGGAAATAGTAAAATGTTCTTTTTTAATCTAGTTGAATTCATATGGTTTGATATTTATTAGCTTTTTACCAGAACTGTAGGTACACCTAAAAAGATCAAAGATAATTAAGATTTTCCATTTTTTATACTAAATGAGAAAATCTAGAGTTAAAGTCCATCGCAAGCAAATAAAATTGTCATCGACTGTGTTATGGTTAACATACCATAAGAATGATTTTAATGTATACTTCTTTTGGAAGTCATTTTTTTTAAACAACTTTGATTGTATCATATGGATTAATTATAAATTATGTTTGACGTAGCATGCTAAATCCCGGATTCAACTGCAATTTTGATATCATGTTTTGATTGAAATATTTTTCATAATAATAACTATATATATGGAAATTTTCAATCACAAGAGTTTAAATGGTTTGATATTTACTTAAAATAAAATTAATATTTTGGGAGGTTATTAATTTATCTAGGATGTCAAATCATCCATTCAATATTCAGCAACTAGCTCTTGATTTTTTCTCCTATATAAACAAAAATAGCTTAACAATTCAATTTTATCCAATAAAAAGAAATTTATTCGTCCTCTGTGTAGCTTCGATCATACTTTGGTGTTACTGGAAGGTTTGAAATGTAAAAACTTAAAGACAAAGAATTTCTTTGCATTTTGAAAATCTATGATAGGCAAAGTCTTGATGTCTACCGTTAATAAAATGTTGTTGCTAATGCGGAGATACATGTCCAAAGACATTCGCATTATTAACCGTGGTAGTTTGTTAACTACTTTTTATCTGGGAGCACCATGGTGAGTCAACATTGCTCCCTAGGGGCACCTTAATTTTGAAAAAGCACTCCCAATTCCGGCATTTGGTGCGCTCGTACCTTCCCCATCCACTTACCACATGGAAGGCCTTTTCGGCTTACGGATTTAAGGAGTCCATACCCAGCGTAGACACGAAGCCATTGGTGTTTGACGGGATTCAAACTCAACTCTCTCCGTCTGAATTACAACGCGCTAGGCACTCGGCTACCTCGAGTGTTAGTAAAATGTCGATAAATTCATAAAATTTTCCTGTAGAGGATCTGTTAAACTCATTTGTGTTCCTAATGAATTGTGTAGTTCTGTTGTGTATATAGAGAGGTAAAAATGAATCAAACATGATATTTAGTAGACAAAGTAGATTCCACCGAGAAGCAAATATTTAATCTAAGAGAAGTATAAAACCATTCTGAAAAAGTAAGTTCATTGTTGGGAACATTCTAAATAATTCTAAGTATTAATCAACCTGAAGTAGTTTAATCCCTTTGTCGTCTCAGAAAAAAGCACTGCCGTCTCTTCTATAGAGAACCAGTATTAATTATCTTTGACTGTTTTAGATGGTTTTATTAATATCATCAGGACAAGAAGTTATACCCAAAATATTTGCCCTTTTAACAAAGGCTATCAGTCATTTTACTGATATATATATATATATATATATATATATATATATATATATATATATATATATATATATATTGATATTTATTAGCTTTTTACCAAGCGTGTGGTTTCACCCTTTGATGCAAACCGTATCTTGAAAACGCGCTTAACATTCTCCTGAAAGATGCACCTCTAAGCAATTCAGTTACGTGGCACTCGATATGTATAGCAGATAGACGATGACTGGATGCCCAAGTAAAAAGAAAATAAAGAGAAAGACTGTGCGGCATTTTCACAAAGGAAGAAAACAAATTAATTATCACCAAACCACAGCTGCGTTTTTAATTTTTACGCGGCGAAATAATTATCGAACACGGGGCAAAAAGGAAAGGAAAAAATGGCTCTCTTTTCTCTAGAGTGTTTCTTCTTCCTTCTTTTCGATAATGAATTAGCGCGGGCAATTAAGCTATGGCGGAGAAGTGCTTCCTCTCCGACAAGAAGCATAGCGGAGTAAGCGAGGGATCTTTCAAACTTTAGGACGCGTGCGATTATATCAGAAAGTATAACACATTGTATTTGAGAGTCTACATATGTGTAGACTCTCAGATACAAAGTGCATATTATCTTACAAGCAAAATCCTAGCAGTAATAGCTAAATAGGATTATTAGAAATTGACCAACCCCAACAAAAAATATTTATAATTTAAAACCTCTTTATACCCAAGAAAATTCTGGTTTATTTGTCGTTGACTCAAGGTAAACAGTATATGATCAGTCTTTGATGCAATCATGGAAAGGCTCGCCCTAACTGCATCGATTTAGATGTAACTACTGGATCGAAATTTGATGCGAAAAAATATGCGATGAAATGCCTTTATATCGAAATTTAATGCCAACAAATTTTAAAAATATTGCCCTTAACTCTTTTCTGTGTAAAAAGATGTTTATAAACTGTTTACCATTTCCTAATAATATTCGCATGTACAGCGCATTTCCCTTTATATACCAGTCAGTGGGACATCTTTTTTTCTGAAGGCAGCGTTAGTCTTTTGGAAATTTCAATAGAAATATTCTATGAATATTAATGTCGAAAATGGAATTAATTGAAGCAATGTGACAAGTACTGAATATTTATGTAGGATACAACGTTATTAGGTTTTTAGTGGAATAATGGAGGAAGGAATCTGAAAAGAATAGTGCTGCAGTACGATTCTGCTCAATACAGCTCATATTCTATTTCCTATGTTGCAACATTAAGTTCCACCTTTTTATGAATAGAAATATCGATAAAAATCCCAGTTTCATTTCAATATTTGGAATTCAAGCAGAAATGTGGTCCTCAAAACTGAACAAGGATGTTTCCAATCCCCTTGGTGTAGGAAAGCCTACACCAAGTCCAAAGGACATAGGTTCCTGGCGAAGTGTAGTAAGCAGCTTCACTTTTAAGGAGAGGTACCACTTGGGCTGAAGACTGACTTGACCTCGAAGAACATCGGTCCCGTAATTTTGAACCGAGGCAAGTGACGAGACCTGAACACTTGACCCCGCACCTCCAAAAGGTATTTTGGGAACTTGGAGGACATTGCAGCAACGACAATTTTTTTTCCGTGCACCAGACGCCATTAGTATACACGTCGGTGGTTTTGTCAGCGACGGGCATCGAACCAGCGAGGTTCAGATCCCTGGCCCGCTGCCTTTCCCAATCGGGCCACCGCGCCCCACTAACAAAGATTGCGTGTATTTTTCTGTTTATGGACGTATACGTATCAATTATTTCAGACTTGTACGTATTAATTGTTGCAGATATTTTCATAATCATTGAGATTTCTTTGTGAACATTGTTCTCTGAGGATGATGTTAAATAAAATCTTCGAAAAAGTATTTCAAAAAGTTTGAGCACTGTATCAATGGCTACTAAAATAGAGCCTCATTGTTATAAAGTTTCCACAATATTCGATTTTTTAATTTCTAAAAGAGTGCAATTAAAGGAAATGTTTACTATCAAATATCTTAAGAAGTCTGGAAATGAAACCAAATTTGAAAAGGTCCTTGAAAATATCTAAATCTGTGACTGTTATATTTTTATGTATGCTTTAAGCTCAGATAAAATCATCCCTTTCACGGACCTCAAGCAATCATCTTTAGTATGCAAATACTGAATAATGTTTCAAGGTCAAATATTATATGTATCTTTCGTTAAACCGGGCTTACTTTCACAATTTTTTTAAACGCAATGGGAATAGTTCAGAAATATTTAAATTTTTTATCCATGCATGAAAGCCTCATATTAACTATAGAGATACTGCAATCTACAAATTTAAGTTCTAGAGTTAGACGAAAGTTTATTTTCCTTTCTATAAAAAAATAAAAAATAAAAAATGACAAATATTTCATTCTGAAATTCTATTATATACCGAAAGAAAGTTGAGTTCTTTAGTTAAAAGGAATTAATTCAGTTCTTAAGAATAATAAGTTTATAGAGTTGGCTACTTCTACCCTAACTTGGGTATATATAAATTGAAGTGGCTCTCTAATGAATTAGAAGCAACACAGTTTCTAAAGTAATAACAATGTTTATTTAAACTTGTAAACAACAATAACTAGCAGAAATATAGGCTGAAAGAACAGGTATAAACACAGTTCAAGACAGTGAAGTTTATATACTCACAATATTCGACGCTAAAGTCGCAACAGCACTGCAGCACGATACTTCCCACCTAATAATAATACTATCCTTTCAAATGCCGGATTGGCGAGAGTCACGTCAGATTTCGATGCAACCTAAGTAATCGCTACGAAAGCAATTCGCTTGAACAGCTCCAAACTGACCAGACTCTCGACCCTCTTCTGTAATCTAGCTGCTCGGTATTTATACCAACGGCCTATGCTGAAATTGACATAACTTAAGCGGCTTCTTTAAATTTATGCACTTAAATTTAAAGAAGCCGCTTATTGTCAATGTGTTTGTGTTCGATTATTGTCAATCGAAACTTATGTCGACCTTGCAAGTTCTTTGCTCTTTGTGCAATCTTAATGGTACTCCAATGGCACCATGTCTAGAGATGCTAATACGATGTTAGAAGGAAAAAATGACTGGTGAAAATGATAAGAGGAATATAAAGCACCAAAAGATTAGAGCGGTAAGGATAGGCAACGTACCTGATTGTGATCGGTTCCTAAAAACGCCTACACTCAGGAAGAATTCGAAACTATATGAAAAAAAAAAGAATATAAAAAGTTGCTTTAAAAACATTTTTAGGTTTAAAAAATTTAAAAAAAAATACTCACATGAATATGCATATAATATATATATATATATATATATATATATATATATATATATATATATATATATATATATATATATATATATATATATATATAAACAATATACATAATGCACATACATGTATGTATGTACGCATGTATGTATATTTTTTTTTCATGTGGCCTGCAAAACTCTAGTCCTTCCTTGGATTTTCCTTTATCTAGTAAACCGTTTGAGGTTCCATGGCTCATATCTAATAGCAGCGGCCACTGTACCAATATAAAACACTATGATACTTAAACACAGCGCACATTTGGAAAAACTTTAAAAAATGCTACCTCTACATTCTCCTTAAACAACTGCGATTTTATATTTTTATACATAATAGATAAACAAGACTTTAAAACACTTTCTTTCTCTTTAACATGAAATTTATTCATAGGCACTGTGGATAGATTGCGTCAAACATGCATTTGTTCTGTCATTGTTCAGCTCATAGTTCAAATATAGCACACATATTTGCACAACAAAAGGTAGGCTAAAGCTGATCATATTGTACCAGAACACTCATTCTAGACATTAGATCGTTAGGACACATATACTTCCTCGATAGTGCAGTGAATGAAAAGAAACCAAAGCATGTACCCCAAGCAGCAGCCCAAGAAAAGAACCTTTGCAGAAAGCACAGAGGGGTAATAAATGAGATCGGGACAAAGAAACATGGATAAAAAGCAAAATAGAAAAAATAACATTCCGATCTATTACCAGTGTAGTAAACGAGGCCGAAAATAAAAAAGACCATCCCGCTGAGATGAAAGAAACAAAATAATCGAGAAAGAAAAAAGAGACAGCGAATGCGGGTGAGCAAAGGAAAAAAAAATAGAATTCCTGTATTCGAAAATTTAGGAATGCACTGAACTATCCTTCGATATGTTACTATTTTTCATAAATCAATGATAATAGACACAAGTTGGAAAGAGAATTACAGAGCCAATTATTTTAAGAACTGTGTATTCCAGGCAAATAGTGTACGGTACTTGTAGAACACCCCTGTCTCTTGATAGAATTCAACTACTTGAGGGATTTGAATAAATTAAACATTACATTAATCATTTATTTAAGATTCTACAAGGAAAAGTAATTTTTTTAAAATTCCAGTTAGGTATGTTGTTTTTCCCACTTGTTAATTCTTCTGCAGTTATGCAAAGGGTTAATTAAAACTCCATTCCTCGAACAGGTCTCCGCCGGTGCCAGCAGTGCGCGGCCTGCGGTCAGCCGATCGTGGACCGTTACATCATGCGGGTGGCCGACGACTCATGGCACGAGGGGTGCCTCACCTGCGCCGTCTGCCGGACGCACCTCTCGCGCACCTGTTACGCGAGGGACGCCAAGCTCTATTGCAAGGCCGACTACGACAAGTGAGTACTTCTTGTTATCTTTGTTTGTCTCCATTTTTTGTGTGTGTGCAAATAATAGCAAGAAATTTCGTGGAGCCTCGAAATGCTCTCTAAACAAGTCAAGTTTAAAAAACTGAAATGGATATCTCTAGTCTCAGAGAAAAGTGAGTAGGTTTGTAGCCTATTTCATTCCATTTTGACTTTCAACATTTGTGAGTAACTGTTATTCCATTCTCCTGGAAGAGGGGGATTTTAAAATACCAAGCTGCTCAAAGAAAACTATCTAATGGAGTAAGCCTTGCTGATAGATAACTTGCAAATCTTGGAGAAAGACTGTAAATATTGATTTCAACCACCCCTTCTTGGCATTTGTTGTTACTTGCAAGGCTCTGTCAACAGATACTTTTTGGAGTTCTAACAATATCGTAACATATTTCGTTTTCCTAACTCCTATTTACCACTCTAGCATTATTAAAAAAGGAACTATAAATGCACTTTTAACAGACTACGATCACATTATGTCGGGATTTAGAGCAAAAAAACTTGTATGGAATGAAATTTGCGATGAGATTTCTCCCATGGGCAACATGATTGAATAGCCCCCCAAGTCCTGCTATGCTGCCTCATCGTGGAAGGTGGGGGGGGGGGGGTGACACTGGACGGAATGGGCGATGAAAATTTGGAATTTTATTTCTGGTAGGGCCACTCTAGGCGTGATGACCATTCCGTTATGTTCAGTTAAAGATAGCAGGCACTTGGAGTTAAGTCAGTCTTCTACCTTCGGGTGTTCCTTGTCCTTGACCAACAGCAGCTGTTCCCCTTACTCTACTTGTTATGATTTCGCATTCCTCTTATATTTGGCCTGCGTAACTGCTTCCCAAGCAAAATAGTTTTATATGAGACTGATCTCCAACCGCTAAGCATGAGAAGAATGCATAATCTTTTGAAATATTTTAACAAACTACTTAGTTAAGGTATACAGAATAGAACTGCTGATTATCTGCAGAAATGGAGAAATACTGTGGCAGGGAATATAGAGCTCCACTCCATTAAATCATTCATCAACCCATTGAATTGTCTCCCTAAAGTCTTTGTTCACCCTCAACTTTTATCCTACACTAATAAAAAATCCCATATTCCCGAATACCTATGACAACTGGCAATTGAGTTAATAAACAATATTCCAGTGGATGTTCTCCACATTTTTACGGATGATAGAAAAGATGATCAGAATCGCGCTGGTAGAGGAATATTTTTCAAATACCCGAATTATGTAGTTAAAATCAAATTTAGAAATCCAGACTCATTTTCTGCTTTTCGTGCCGAATTACTTACCATAGAGGAGGGTTTGAGATCCATTAGAACTGATGTCGAGTTTAATGATATATTGGTTTTATCAGATAGTCGCAGTTCCAACCAGCATTTGAGTAACTGGACGAGAGTGGCCGACAAACCAGGCTTGTCCATCCTGCACCTGCTAGATTGACTGTCTGTGAACCATGATATTCATTTGCAGTGGGTCCGCTCTCATGTGGGTCTATTTGGCAATGAGATGGCTGACATCCTAGTAAAAGGAGGGTACCGCTGAACGTTCACCAACTTCTTCCGCTCTTACTTATCTGGAGGCTTTTTCCGTAAGGAAATCATTTATCCAAAGAACTTGAAGATCTCCCCCGATCAATGACTGGTACGTTGGTGTCTGCCCTGGTAGAACTCTTATCTTCAATGAAGATAGAGCTAAGCAGACTGCAATCTCTAGGTTTGCAAGTGGCTTGAGGTGCCAAAAATTTGATCGCCAAAACAAAACTTTCCCACTTGTAAAAAATGTAATTATGAGCAAACCACTCCTGGTCCCATCCTAACTTGCCTAAATTTATCTAGGGAGGACTTTATTACCGATCCTTGTCTATTAATGAACGTTCTGAGGATATATGAACTAATGGACCTGGTTTAACGCCGCTAGACAAGGAGGGATTAGAAACAACAACAACAACAACAGCAGCAATGGGATTGAATAATTCTAGGAGATCCTGGTTCAAAACCACATTTTCACATTGGTCGTTGCAGGGACATCTAGACATCGGAGAGAATGATGGTATTCCGTTAAGCAAACACACAGCGAAAATTTACAGTGTAAAAAATCGGTATTATTGGATAAATAAATATGTATACACTAGAAAACAACATTTGTCATTAACCTCAAATTTAAAGGAGAGAAATAAGAATAGTGGCATCTCAAATGAGACCTTCGTACATCGCTGATGTGACATGACTGGATAAGGAACTGTAGATCGAAAGATCCGCATGGATCTGAAGATTCAAAACCCATGTCGGACAGGTGGTTGTTACAGTCTTTCGATATACTGAGGCTGTTCGCACATTTTTTAGACGATTTTGGTAGGCGGTAATAAAAAATCGTTTGCTGCAAAAAAAATAATTGCAATTGTACTATGTTTTTAAAAGTCAAAATTATCCTCTGCGGCTTGAAAGTTTTGTTTTTATTCAAAATGGCGTTTTTAACAAAGCAGTGGTTCGAAGGCTACATTTATGCTCTTTCCGAAGAGAAATATGCATACTCCGTTATCCAAAAACGATGTGAAAGTCATGATTTTGTTATATCTAAAGCGTCGATAGGTAATATCGTCAACAAGAAAGGAAAAAAACGTCAAATTGGAGCCTCAAGTGGGACAAAAATTCCAAACAAGTATCCAAGGAAAAAACGGACATCTTCGACTATTGCAAAGGTACGTTGTTTAATGTTAAAAGAAAATCCCCCTACTCAAAGGACAGTTGCAAAATCATTAAAATGCTCGGTGTCCACTATAAAAAAAATGATAAACGTTGATTTAAATCTTAAGAAAGTGAAAAAACGCAATGTTCCATGTCTTCTTCCAAATCATATCGCTGAACGAAGGACACGCTGCAGAATTCTATAGGAGAAACACTTATCCAAAGAAAACTGGAAAACAATTGTCACAATAGATGAATCATGGGTGTATTTAAATGATTGCAACAAAAAAAGAGCCATTTATTATCATGAAAGGGGAGAAAAAAATTTAAGTACATGGTTCAAAGAATCGAAAGAAAGTTTTTCTGGGGATTCATGATTGTTGCTGGTTTTTCTTATAATGGCAAGTTAAAAATAAAGAGAGTGGAAAAAAATGTCAAGATTAACTCCAAATACTATCAGGAACATATTTTATCGCCAATTTTTCTGAATGAAATAACATCGCTTTACCCACAGTGCCATCAATCTGTGAGACTCCATCAGGACAAAGCTAGCAGTCACACATCAAAATCCACTGTAAATTTCCTAAAAGAAATGGAACAAAAAACTGGTATCAAGGCCATACCCTTCACTGCTATCCCTACTGAATCTCCCGATATATCACCTATGGATTTTTGTGCTCTCGGACTTTTAAAATCTGCATTATGCAAACGTCGTCCCAAAACCCTTACAGGACTCTGGAAAGCTGTTCAGGAGGAATGGGATAGAATACCTCTTCTGACACTTCAAAAGGCATTATTATCCTGGAAATTGCGGTGTCGAAAGATAGTTCAGAATAAGGGATGTCAAATAGAACATGTAAAAGACAAGAATTTTATGTAATTTAGTTTTGTGAATACAATATACATCGTCTAAAAAATGTGTGAACAGCCTCTGTATATGTTAATACCAATCTCTGTCAACCGATGAAAAACGAATGAATGTTAAAATTCTAATTTTAAAAAGTACACATCAAAACTAAAAAAATCCCACTTTTCCTCTCAACTTCAGTTCTGATAGTTATAGTGTCAATTTGCTCTATATGACAAAACCTCGCACAAGGTTTAATTTTAAGTGGTACTAAAAGTAGAGAAAAATTCTAACACGCCGAATATTTAAAAATTCAACTATTTCATTCAATTCTACATTCAACAAGTAAAATTTTAACCATTGATCAGAACTGTATATTTTAAATCAATATATATATCTATATATATATATATATATATATAATGACGGCAATATACAGGATTTGGTTTTTAGCTTGTAATGCAGAATGTGTTAAATTTCCGCCGGAGAATATTCTTCTGTGCTTTAACGGAAATCTCTTTAATACCATTGATTGAGCTTAGGTATTAACAGCTTATCGATCGACAATAAATCAATCAGTATATTATCAGAAGGACGATTTGATGCACTTTTCATACAAAATCATTTACATTTTTGATTTCTGAAGAAAAAAATGACCTCATCATAAAAGCTATTTCACTTGATTCACTAGTGACAGATGACAGGGAGAAAAAATGTTTCGAAGTTGGTACCATTAAAATAACGCAATAGGATTATAAGATGGCATTAAAACTTGACAATCTTTTCTCAATGGTGAAAGTTTGTTACACACCCGAAACAAATGGGATCCGAATAAGAAGAGAGTGTTTG
Organism: Dolomedes plantarius; assembly: GCA_907164885.2. NCBI lineage: Eukaryota > Metazoa > Arthropoda > Arachnida > Araneae > Dolomedidae > Dolomedes > Dolomedes plantarius. Next base: position 107,056,066 of record OU015500.1, read on the forward strand.
TATCGTGGGGTATTCCTACCTAATTGATAAGAAAATCCACCTCTGCTGCAATTCGTGTTGAAGATATACTTTGAAGTCACTTTCTCCTAAATTTATGTGAAATAGAATAGGATCCGAATACATAATTACTTGTTGTAGAAAAACAACAATTCAATAGCTTCTAATTAAATGTGTCTAAATAAAATTAAAAAAAGAGGAAACACATGGGTTATTTAGGTTTATTGTTCATAAACAAAACTGAGGCAAAATTTGAAAGGAAAGTTATTCATACATATTTTCTACTCTGTGTTACCTAAAAGCGATCGTAAATATGGTATATTATAATTTTCTTTGAATATACGTGCACACATACACATATACAAGTGTTTTGTGTATAATGAACTGTGTAAATTTCATAACTATATTTAAGAAATAGTTTACCAATAATTGGGTATGAAAATTAAGGTTATTACATTTTTTATACAGAGAAATATATCGCATTGAAGCCTTTCCTTTAAGTGATGAGAAGAATTAGGCGATATAATTACAGTCAAATAAATTTTTTCATGGGTAAAAAAAATATTTGAACTACTTATTTCCCCCCAAATTGTTTATCGGGAAAAATATGTAGCTGGAAAGGTTCACAGTTAAGTTTCCGGCCCAGTTAGGGCTGCACCTTTCGTTTGAACTAAATATCTATATCATTTAATTCAATTTTCCAGATAAAATGTAATTTATAAAAAAACCTTATGAAATATAACTAAAGCTTGCAATAAAAATAAACAATACTGTTTCAAAATATGATATTACAGCTCAGACATTTAATATGAATGGAACTTGTTTTATTGTGTATTCCTCAGTAAAATGAACATAACATTTTCCTGCATATGTAGAGACAGACCGAGTGAGAAGCGACAGAGCCGAATATAATTTTCAGAGTATTTTATATAGCTAGGCTTTATAGAAATCAGTTAAATATTCTCTGCTTTGTTAATTTCCTTCAAAATAAAATCATTCTTTTATCTTGAGCAGAATCTCTTAATTTTTTTTCCTAGCGTAATTCAAGGATATATATCTTGATTGTTGCAAATGTAAAACGTTAAAAGTTTTTTTTTTTAATTCAGCCTTAACCTATCCTATTATGAAGATATTCACACATTTTAAATCCTTCAGGGCTACTTAGTTTTATAATGAGAGTTTTTTTTTAAGTATAAGGAAGATAAATCTAAAATGAGAATACGGGTTCTTTGTTCTTGGCTACAATAAATTGACAGAAAAAAAGAAAGACTTATTTATTTTACACTAATATCTTGGGAAGAACGGTATAATAAACCAGATCTTTAGACTTTCGTTAGGTTGCGTTAAGTTGCCTGATTCAGTACGTATCACAACTTCTCCATCCCACTATTTTTTTCCCGATCTCTTTCATCTCTAAAATGCATCGCTTCATTACTTTTGATTTCTTCCGTCAGGTCACGTGGCCCAAACACGCCGCAAAAATACGGTCGGTACCTATTATCCATGTCCGATTTTACGCGTTTTTTAAATTTGATCACTTCACACCCAAACGATCTCTTCCCTCTCTTTTCTATCCGGGGTGGTCCAGCAACAGGCGCTCTGCTCACCCCCCTCCCCACTTTATCGTTTGACATCCGATACCCTATGGTTCCAGTCACACTAATTGTTGGATGAATGCCCTCTATTTAATAAAAAGAGAGAGAGAGAAGAGGGATGATCCAAGCGAAGAGGGGGAAAGCCATGACCAGGGTGCCCTCCAACCTCTCCCCCACCCAAAGAATCGGGAGGGTGGATCGAACCGCATTCTGCATCTCTTTTCATGTGCTAATAGGACGGAGAGCTATTGTTTGCCGATTTCGTACTTTTCCTCATATCAGTTAAGTTTCTACTTTCATTCTGGCATGAAAGTGTTTTCCGTGATCATCACCCCTCTTCTCCTCCCTCCAAACGACACGAGTTTTAGTAGCATAGGATCTATTTTTATGATAAACAGACTTGCAGAGGTGTTAGAACAGTTACTATAAAACTATCTTCAAGCTAAATGGAAATTGTTATGAGGAAATTAAAAGTTTTCTTGATAAAATATTCCATAAATCGTTTCGATGAATGAGGAATTATCGGGGATCTTAATAATTTATTGCATGACATTTTAGCTAATGTCTGATTTCCGAAAAAAAAAATTTGAATTTTTTTTATCGATAACAAAAATGACCTTTATTGGAAGTGTGTATTTTCGTAAAAATATTTTTATTTATAAAATGCCCGTTTTATAAATAAAAATATTTTTACGAAAGTATTACACATAATGACTTAAACAACACTTTGAGTGTAGGTAATATTTAATTATCATATATCAGCTTTATAATTTTGGGAGATTTATATTAAAATTTTGTTCGCTCGTAAAAGAAAGCTTTGAATACCAAATTATGTGATAAACATTTTGTTCCCATTTATTTGTTAATAGACAGATGACAGTTAATGTTATATAAATCCTCGATAAGTTTTGTTTCAATTTTTCTATAATAAATTGAAACTTATTTTTGAAAAATTGAATCAAAACTTCAAACTTGAACATGTTTCAAGTTTGAAATCCGATATGTAATCTAATTGCTTAAAAATATCATATGGGGGATTAAAACCTGTTCGTTATATAATTTCAGTAAATACTATTCCTTAATTTCATAAAAACTGTACACTATCTTGGGGGATTATTATTTGCATAATACTTTATCCTTATAATAACAAAACTTTTAATAGTCTAGAAAAATTCACCGAATAATATCCTTAAGTATAATTTTCATGACAAAGTTAAATAATATGATTGCTTAAAAAGACTACCGAAATTTTGGATATATGTTTTTACATCACGATAATATGTTTCAATGTCATCATATTTCACAAGATTATCGCTTCAATTAATACAATAGGCTATAATTGTGAAAATTTTCTATGCATAAGATGATTGCTTATAAATGACTAAATATTTTTGTACTTTTCCTAATCAACACTTTTATATAAATCTTCAGTAAAATACTGAACTCCCGATCCGTGCTAATTAATACTCGGGTACACTTGAAAAGCCGTAAAACAAAGTTTGTCTAAAAATGGCCTCTAATCCTGCAAAAAGTAAACTGTTAAGAGGATTTAAATAAACCGTATAAGAGATTTAAATGAGATTTAATTAAAATAATTAAGAAACACGTAGATTTTAAAATTTTATCCCCTGAAGTGTTTTACATTTCTTTGTTTATGAGATACGCTGACATTCTTTCAATCAATTTACATTTATTTTTTAAGTTTTCTTTTGCAATGCTCGAATAATTCACGAACTGATTAACATATGTACGAATAATTGGATGTTCTGTGCAAGTAAAAATCAACAAATTGTCGTCTAATAATTACATTTATAGTGATATAAATAGCTAGAAAACTATCTTTAAATTTTATTTAATTATATATTGTTATGTATCAGTGATACGTAAGCTATTTTAGAATTAAATACATGCTATAAATTTTTAGAAGTGGTCGAAAAGTTTTATGAAAGGTTATTGAGTCTAACAACAGTGATAATCATATTGCATAAATGGTTTATTACGCGAATAGGATCATTTTCATGATACAGATTTCAGTTGTCTCTATATATCTATTGTGTCTATATATATATCTATTAATATCAAAAAGTTACGTGCGAATGAAGTAATTTTATATCTGAAACTGACTGACTAGACTTAATTATCCGTAATTCATTTTTCATATTACATGCATGCCAACTGAGTCTGTTAGCTTTAACACATTTAAAATGGCCTTTTTTGTCAATGTGCTTTTTACATTCTTAATTTTTGCTTACTTTCCATTAGTTTTAAATATAAACTTCATTTATATAGACTCATTGTGCTGAGATTTCTTTCTCCCGTCTGGATGAAACCAGATGGTTAAATGCCCCGTTTATTGGTTTATGGTGACACTATGTGTGCGTGTGAGTTTCTATTTTTAATTATATTCTTTTTAATGTGATACTTGTTTGGAGAAGGATAAATTATTATCTGAAGGGAAAAATTGCAGTCATTTAAAGCTATTAACTCAAACTTGACTGTCACTGGTAATGAATATTGGTAAATGAGTTTTAAATTTTAGAAGTATTCAAATCTAGATGCTTCCAAATATGCTGCCAAAGAAAAGAGACTTTCCTGAGAGTCTATTCACTTTTTCTTTCAAATTGGCAATTATACATTAATTCCTTTGATACGTACATTTATGTATTTTTATATTTCATCTACTGATATAACTGGTCATATTACTAACTTACCTATTTATATTACTAACTTAAGATCAATTCTATCCAAACGGATTAATACAGTAAAATCATGTATTTTATGCCTACTAAATGCTGTATTTAATTTTTTTAAAGTTCTACTGTGTACTGATATTATGACTTTACTTTCTAATGCGTACATGATTATTGAAATATTTTTTTATTGGGACAAAATTCGAATTACAGTCCCCCCCCCCCCAACATTCACTTTTAAGTTCGGGAAAGAACAGCGTAAGTGCGTAACTATTCCGTCCATCGATGCAACATCTAAAAACCACACTTCTCAGAAAAATAGAGAGACGTAAACACACTTTATTGTTCAGTATAATCTTTAAGCCTTCGTTAGAGATTCAGATCTGAGGATGTTAGTTTCAAAGCTGAAGAAGTAAGAAATTAAAACAGATATCAGTATTAAAAGTCAGAATTGATATTTGTATAAAGCTTTTTATGTTCCCTATCAAAGTGCTGTGAGTAATAATATATGGAGCTTCTCCTCTGTATATTCAAAAAGTAAAAAAAAAAAAAGTTTCGTGCTCTACTATAAGACTACATTATACACTACGGTATCAAAAGACATCATTATGCATTCCTTTAGAAAACCCCCCATAAAGCCTGATATTTTAATTTTAAGACAAGACTTAATGTAATTTATGTTTACATTTTTTAGACGATCTCAACATTGTTTATTTATTTATTCTGAGTACAAAATTTTTTCGCCATCTGACATTCTGGTTAACTTGAAAATAATTTCAATTTTTGTTGGTGTACACGATGAAAAGCACAATGTTTTGTTTCGCATATTTTCTTTACCTCGCATAGTTTGTTTACTAGTTCAATATTAATATTATATAATGCATAATAATATTTTTATCTGTAAAAAAATTCCTGATACCACAATTATAAGAATGTATAATTTGTCAATTAATCGGCAGGTGAATCCTAAAAGCTTAGTCCTGAACTCATCACCATGTGAGGTTTTATTACTGTGATTAGAGGGCTATTACAGAACCCTATATAGCCTATGAACTTCAAGCTACGACAGACATGCTGCAATAAACCTCGCTCCTCCAAGTGGCATACAAGGCCATAAAAAACGTTCTTTAAAGCGATAGACGATTCCTTCCTATCGATTCGGTCCTTCCATCGATCTCAATGTGCCCCATCGGCAGGCTATGAAAAACCAATCCGTCCTCTGGTTGTCGTAGCACATGTGGAACGAGATCGACAGGCGGATGATCCACCGGTGCCAGACTCTATGCGTGAGAGATAAATGGCAAAAAATGGGAAGATAATTTGCTCCCTTTCGGATCATCCTTTTTCGTTTAACGACGCCAAGCCTGCGAAATGTGATACTGCGTCTCTGCGAGAGAAGATTCTGGCACTGTAGACTTATGTCGTGGAGCATTGCAGTTTGCGTTAAGGTGATCAGAATATTTTATGACATGTTTATTGCTTTAAGTGTACGAGGGCTGTCCGTAAAGTATCCGAACTGAATGTATAAAACATAATACAGACACCGCTCTGCGTGCGCACGCTAATTAGCATGTTTAAACATATGTAAACTTGTTATGTTGGCAATTATCCAAGCACTGCGAAGCGCGATTCTCTTGTAGCAATAACGAAAAGTGAACGCAGTGGAAGTCTCGTGTCGGGTTGGATCATGACGGAATCTACTGAGCAACGTGTTTGCATCAAATTTTGTAATAAAATTGGAAAAACGGCAACCGAAACGTTCGATTTGCTTAAGAAAGCATACGGTGATGATGTTATGGGCCGAACTCAAGTGTTTCAATGGTTTAGACGTTTTAAAGATGGAAGGGAATCTGTGGAAAGTGATGCACGATCAGGGCGTCCATCAACATCGAGAAATGATGTCAAAGTGGAACAGGTTCGTGTGGTGCGATCAGATCGACGAATGACAGTTCGAGAGATTGCGGGAGGTGGACAGACCATCGAGAGGTGGACAAACCATTAATAAAGAGTTCTACCGTGATGTGCTCAGGCGACTTCGTGATTCCGTGAGGAGGAAACGACCAGCAAAGTGGAAATCTGGGAAATGGATGCTTCACCACGATGATGTCCTTGCTCACTACTCACATGTGGTTCAAAATTTTTTAACCAAACATGGCATTGTTCAAGTCCCGCAACCTCCCAACTCACCAGACCTCGCTCCGTGCGACTTTTTCGCATTTCCAAAGCTAAAGAAAACGCTTAAAGGACGACGGTTTGAGGATGTGACGACCATCAAACAAAAAGCGATAGAACAGCTGTTGACCATTCCAAAGAACGACTTCCAATCCTGCTTCCAAGAGTGGCAACAACGTTGGGCTAAGTGTGTTGCTTCTCAAGGACGATACTTTGAAGGGGATTAAACTGAAGTATCTACATCCATTATATTTTTTTAGTTATAAATTAAATTCGGATACTTTACGGACAGCCCCCGTAAAATAATCAGTTTTTTACAGTGACTTAGGCAACTAAAGGGATAGTTAATACCTCAAAGCTTGCTAATAAATCACTGCATACAATTACGCCGACACACCAATAAATAAAATTCATGTATGTATACTAGATTAAGACAAAATATCTAGCGCCGATTTGCAGGATGGTCATAAAAAAAACTTTGCCGGTATATGAACCTATAGCGGCTGTTCCGTTCAACCGATAGAGAAAAGAATTCAGAGTTATTCAGAGGTATGAACTCGAGATTCTGTGAACGGCAACAAAGTGGCGCTCACGGTTACGGTTATAGGTATAGAAACTCGAAATTTTCGAATGGAAACGCCCACTTTTTCTCGTCGCAAAATGCTCAGATCATGTGAAAACCCTAAAGAGCGTTGGAATGATACGTGTATCACAAAATACGGATGCGTTATGTACACACAAAAAACAGCTCTGCGAACGGCCAACAAAAACACGATGATGGCACCCAAATGGAAAATGTGTAATCCAAATAAAAGTTTTCTTTTGTCCGATCTGTGTTGTCATCAGTGATTGGTGTCTTGACTCTGTCATAGGCAAATTTCCTCCGTTCGCCCCGATCGTGTATTTGTAGGCCGTTCACACAGTTGTTTCTTATGAGTGCATAACGCGTTCGTTTTTTGTGATAAACTTACCGTTCCAACGCTATTTAGGGTTTTCGCATGCACTGAGCATTTTGCGAAAATGGGCGTTGCCATTCGAAAATTTCGAGTTACTATGCCTATAACCGTAGCCGTGAGCGTCACTATGTTGCCGTTCTCAGAATCCTGAGCTCATACTTCAGAATAACTATATTTGAAATCTCCTCTCGATAGATTGAACAGAACGGCTGCTAGAGGTCCATATATCGGCAAAGTTTTCATATGACCACCCTGTATATACAGAAACATATTCATACGTTTTGCAAAGAATTTCCAGTTGATCCTTTCTGGATTGTACGACCAGAAAATGCAAAAAAAATTTTATCCGATGAAATAAATGTGATCAATTTATATGGAAGCATGTTATCCCAAACCGCGCACCCTATAGTTCTTTTTCTGGGTAAAAGATAGATCCTTTTCATTTCCCCATCTTTCTCTTGAAATTGTGAATTCATGTCCTTTGAATCCTGAACACTAAGACAAAAACAGAACGATATTTTAATATTGAAAAGTGCCATAATGATAACTGTCCTTTTCAAAAGTACATTACAGATAATTAATCTATATATATAAAACAGTTCAGTGACTGACTGACTGACAGTTAACGCGCATACCGAACCGCTGGACCTAAAGGGCTGAAATTTTGCGTGGCGATTCTTCTTATAGTGTAGGGGAGCACTAAGAAAGGTTTTCGGAAAAATTCTTAGATTTTTTTAAATTAAACTTTTAAGCTGTATTTGTAACATTCTTTATAGTTTGCATTTAAAATAATAATCTGAGGGTTATAACATTTATATCACAAGAAAGATCTAAAAAATTTCTTTAAAATGAAATCTTTTTCGAATTTTTACCTCCATTTTCTGATTTTTGGTAAATTTTTAAAGATTAATTTTTAGAATTTAATTTATTAAATGCTGATCACGCGATTTCTTTTCTTCTTGTGATACTTTAAATTAATTTTGTATCACGTGCATAACAACGAAATAAATTGACAAAAAAATATTAAAATACGGTAAAATAGAAAATTTTACCACTAGACTAATTGAGATAGGAGTTTTTTAAGAATTTAATTCAAATTAGTATGTTTTATGGATATTAAACATACAAAATTAATTGCATACATTGACCGTTGTATTTAATTTGAATATTTTCTTCTACATTATTTTGTCTATAAAAACATCCGTTACGATATATATATATATATATATATATATATATATATATATATATATATGCATTAATTGCATACATTGACCGTTGTATTTCATTCGAATGTGCTCCGTGGCGAAGCACGGGTATTCTGCTAGTATTTCATATATCTTTAAAGCAATTCAATGGTGCACTTTACACAACCTATACTATAGATAGAGACGTAAACATCGCGATGTATTCTATGTATAGTTATATTAAAAATTGCTGATTTCTGACGTAGGTTAACTAGAATGAAGTGCTAGAAACCTGTGCTCATTGAAATAAATAGTCGAGCCCGATTCCGTTTGTACCAATCGTGCGTGTTCGCACTGTCGTCGTAGCAAGTGCCCTTTCCCCCAATCCCTATCATCACTACACCGCGAGGGGCGCTCGGTCTGGAGATACGCATCTCTCCGCTAAACGGCGCACGTGTTACCTCCGACCTACCCCGCTTCGAATTAATTTACCCCTGGTGGATGACGGTCCCCGCCTGCCCACGTGCAGAGGCGGATAATCCGGCCCACGTGATAGCGGAACGGGACAGGGCACCCCCTGCAAGGTGCTCGCTCGCTCCCCCTTTTGTCGCGCTTCCCTGTTAGGCAGTTTTTCCCTGTACCATTGTTGGACAAGATGGCAGGAAAACGGGAATCCCGCCGTCCGCTTTTCACATTCAAATGGGGGGACCCACGTTGCGGCGCTGCACGCATTCCTCGCAGATTCTCTCCTCTCCTTCCTCTTCCCCCACCCTCTCTCCAGGAATCCGGGAGCTCGTTCGGCAAGTGATCGATCCATTATTTGAAATGGAACTGCCGGGAAAGAAATAAGAGGGGACTTTTGATCAGTAAGGGAACTACAATTCAAAAATATCTATTTCTCCAAAGAAGGGGAAAAAAAACGTGATGAAGGATACGTCTAAGGTGTCATTTTTCTCTATAGGGGTGCCTAAGGACGAGTGATTAAAGGCACTCCAAAATAGTTGGGGGTTGTGGTGTCCAAATTATTCTCATTGATAAATGAACTCTTTATGATGCATCGCACCCCGGCAAGAAAAGTGACACAAGTAAAAAAAAATGGCAATTTTGAGTTTATATCATTGAAAAATATGTATAAAGTGCCCCATCGTGCATGAAAAGCGACACATCTCTATCTTGCAATTTGTCCACCTGATGGGCAGTTGCATCAATTTTATTGTAATGCTAGTTCAAGCTGTATAGAATTCTTTATGTTGATTTTTCTCAAATGCTGGATTTTTGAGTTGTGTCACTTTTATTGCTGGCGTGCGACATGTCGTGCACATATCGTGCATCCGTGTCTGGAGGCACCGACGAGAACGCACGTGGCCTACTTGCATTCGATATCGTCATACGGGCCCTGCACCTAGTGTAATGGTATGGGCAGCCATTGGGTACACGACACGAACACCTCTTGTTCGAGTCGTCAGTAATCTGAACAGCCAACGTTACATTTCTCAGATCTTAAGGCCGGTGGCTGTGCCCTATCTTCGAGGCCCTGGAGACATCATCTTTCAGCAAAACCGCATGTTGTCCGTCGTGTTCTGACCTACCTCAAAACAGAGGGTGTTCGACTGTTGCCTTGGCCAGCACGTTCTTCAGGTCTCTCACCCATGAGTTGCTGAGAGACTGGGCCTCCACCGCTCTCCAGGCACTGCGTTTGATGAAATGTGGCATAAATTTGAAGCAGCATGGTATAACTTGCCCGTATCTGTCATCCAAGCCCAGTTCGAATCAATGCCTAACCAGGTTAGAGCCGTTTTATCTGGCAGAAGCTGTGTGTACTAATTTCGGATCCTATATACCCCCAAATTGCTTGCAAATTCAATCATGTTTTCTTCTTACTATATATATATATATATATATATATATATATATATATATATATATATATATATATATATATATATATATATATATATATATATATACCTACATACATAAATAACTGGAAATAAAATAAAATTAAGAAATGTTTTGAACTATAATCAGAAAAAGAAGTATTGGAGTTTGATATAAATACTTACAAAGTGATACGCAGATTGCAGCAATTTCCTATGAAAGAAGAAAAATATAAAACGTGAAAACTGAAAATCAAGACATGACGGTAAACTAAGACAAGAAAACCACAAATATACACTTTAATTATGATATATCTTTGTAAACAGTGCCAATATTATCATTAAACGAAGGATCATTTATGAAAGTTGTGATCTTCAAGATATACACAAAAGCTGCTTTTCTCAAGTTCAGCCCAGTCACGCGCCATGCAACGTGACTATCTGGGAATTTACATATGCGCCATCTCTCTACTGATCAGGTATCCTATGCAAATCGCCTCTACCTTTCGTGTTTATTTTCCTTGTTTATACCAATGGAATACTGTCGGTCCTTAAGTTTTGCATGCCAGTATATATATATAACATGCATTTGTAAAAAATTATTAAATTTTCAGAGATAAAACCCCTTACCATAGCCATCAGTAGAAAGATTTAAAAAAGGAAACAGAATTAAAAGCAAATACCTCCATTGCAAGATGCCAGGGAAGCGCTTTATCTTTTTTTATGATAGAAGTTTAATCTAAAGAACTTGAGGCTGATGTCCTAAATATAAAGGAAAACCTTAAAAGTTTACGGTTATGTTTTGTTTTTCATTTGCTTTTCTGTTCACATCTCTCAGGCACAATATTCTGTCTAATGATAATGTTGACATTATTGGAATATAATAATTAAGCTAAATTTCTTAAATTCTTATAAAATTATATAGTTTAACACTATAGCGCTGACCAGAGCATTGTGTGTAAAATGACGATTGAAATATTTTTACAATTATTAATATTACTATGTAGTCATCCTGCCACCCCTATTAGCATTTCGAGCTGCCACGCAGTGAGCTTGGGTTCACATCTAATTTATAAAAATGAATGTTTGTCCGTTTGTCTGTCTGTAATTGTATAGAAATCCACAGTTTAGGAGCGACGATCGTGAAATTTTACATACAGGCGTCGTTAAAAACAGCCGAGGGTTTTAAGAACTTCCAGAATCAAAAATAATTACCGTTAATTTTTAATTAATAAAAAACCAACAATTTTTTAAGGGTGCGTGCGCTAAATGTAAGCTGTTACATTTTGTGGAATCACCCCTCTGAATATGGCAGCCACATTAGGGATTACTGACAAACAGCGAGCGAAGAGATAAAAATAAATAAAATCTAAAAGTTGTAAGTCATATATTAAACTAGAATAATAAATGAAAATAATAATCTTTTAAGTCAGATTTTATTCTCTAAAATAGATCAGATCCAACGGCATATTGACACTCTCGACACGCGATGGAAAATTCGAATCAACCACGCTAAGTGTCACGAGATCTTTTTTAATTGCTACTGCAATCCCCCTCGCCTATATCTTTGTATCTATTGAAGAGCTAAAGACTAAGCTTCTATCCTGCTAACTTATTTCTGACTTAAAACTCCTCTTACATGTATATTCACCAATCAACACAAACTTTACAATAATCACAGTGCGAACATGTTCACTTTACTCTTCATAATACTGTGTTATCGTGGCGCATGCGGAAGATCGCGTACTTCCTGAAATTTTGACCCGGTTTCGAATACCAGCCGTGTGAATTCTGCTAAACTTGGAATTTCAGCTTTTTAATGAAGGCTTTTTTATTTCAGCTTTTATTTTATTATTTTTTTAATTATTATATTTTTTTTTTACCTTTTTATGATATGTTATTTATACTGTGTTTAGCTTTTTTAATGGATTTTGGTAAACAAACATTTTTTTTTTCAGTTTTGGTTAACAAACATTAGACAATTTGACATTTTTACTTTTCAGATTTTAGTGCTACAATGATAAAAGGCTGAAATTCCTAAATTCTGAGATTTATATAACATTTCACATGTATTTTTTCTATGTTATTTATACTGTGTTAATTTTTAAATTGGTTTTGGTTAACAAACATTCTGAAAATCCCGGGCAACGCCGGATAAATTATCACCTGTGTAGGTGGATAATTTATATATCTTAAAACTGTTCCCACATGTATATTTACCGACCCACAAGAACTTTCCAATATTTTTAATTAATAAAAAACCAACAATTTTTGAAGGATGCGACTCTCGATTCACAGACGTGCAGTAGATGGCACCACTGTTTTAAACTTTTAGTATTCCAACCTATTTATAATATTTTCTTTTTGATTTTACCAACTTTTGTGCAATCTATTTAATTTCGCGATTAAAAGTAGTTTTTTCTAAAAATTAATTTATTTCGCTTGAAAAGCTAAATATTTTATGCACGTGGTTTATATTAATATTATTATCTTTATATAGTAACGTTAATTTTATGGGCGAGCATTATTTTCATATGCTTTTTTATTATTATCTTTATAATAGCGTTATTTTCATATACTATTAAACAACTATCGTTTTTATTCATATTATGTTGGTTTTTTATTAATTCAAAATTAACGATAATTAATTTAGATGTCGGAAGTTCTTATTATCTTTATTTTCATATGCTTTTTCCTTTACGAATTATTCAAATGTTGGTTAAAAAACTTTTGTGTAATTTATACATTGGTGAGTGCTTAATTATTGTAATTAATAGATTTATATTTCTGGAGAGGATGTTTCAGCTTTTAGTGGTACTAGGATGGAAGGCTGAATTTACCAAAATTCTGAGGAGTTTATTATGGAGAGAAAAGGAATTTAATATGTAGAGGATGTTTATAGGAGTTTAATGGTTTACAGCCCTTAATCAAACACTTCATTTTTTAAGAGGCAATGCTGGAGTCATTTCATGGTTCTACTGGAAAATTCTGCTAAACCTGTAATTTCAGTTTTCTTTTTGCCCCAATGATGAAAGGCTAAATCTAGCTGAATTCTGAGGAGTTTATTATGAATTTATATATTTTTATATTGGGTTTTCCTTTTATTCATGTGTATAACATTTCACATGCTTTTTTCTATGTTATTTATACTGTGTTTAGTTTTAAGTAAATTTTGGTTAAGAAAGATTAGACAATTTGACATTTTTGTTTTTAGATTTTAGTGCTACAATGATGAAAGGCTGAAATTCCTAAATTCTGAGATGTGTATAACATTTCACATGTATTTTTTCTATGTTATTTATACTGTGTTAATTTTTAAATTGATTTTGGTTAACAAACATTCCTAAAATCCCGGGCAACGCCGGGTACTTCAGCTAGTCTCGAATAAGGATTGGCCGTTTCCGTGTCTTCCTTATAGGGAGCAATGCTGATCACCTATATGGTGCCCTCATAATAAAGTAGCCATGAAAAATTCGCAGATCTTCATGGGGCAATGTCAAAAGAGGTACCTACCGTCAGAGACAAGTACCTGCCGCCAGGGCCGCCCAGAGACTTTACGGGGCATGGGGTAAAATTCGGTTGGGGGCCCCAAGAAATCTGATTAATCGAATTTTTTTTTCTTTTTTTGGGAGGGGCCCTTTTTTCAGGAGATTATTTTGAATTTTGAAGTATGGTACAAGTTTCAGAATTTTCTTTCGGAGGAAATCTAATAAATATTTTTTTAAAAATTTCCATCCTGAAAATCTTACACATCCTTCCTAACTAGCAGAATCACATAGTGATACCTCTACCTTCAACCTTAAGATCAGAAATGTATTGTAATAATTTTGATGCGTTAATGTGCTTGTATTTCTATGAGTAATACGTGAAATTTGTCCTCCTGGATATGAGTTGGGATTCCAAACCCTTGCATATTTATTAGACAACAAAATACGTTTTTAGACTTCGAGTTCAATTTTACTATGACATCTAACTTAATGAATGTAAAACTGTATATATATATATATATATATATATATATATATATATATATATATATATATATATATATATATGACGTGGTTTGAAGTACATCCATTCTTTTACGATAATATCCAGCCTTCAGCTTTGTGGTAAGGCACCTCGTACGCTAAATAATCACGCAATTATCTCTTTAATTTTTTATTTTGTCATCCATCACGTTAAAACCACCTCTCCAAGTTGCTATTGGAATATGGCCACCGGCCATCTCAAACTTACGGAATGCTTCAATACACGTCCACCATAATCGATTGCATTCTCCGGTCTGACTGATTCTTTTCCCGCTACATCGAAATAACGCGTGCTAAATTATGCTGACACATACAATTCGAACTTCCTGGAATTTTCTTTTGATGGCCTAAGCACTCCCGATATAATTTCTTCCCGTCAGTTTCTTCGAAGCTGCTTAGATCTATTAATAGCTCCCACGGCGTTCGCTGTCCGAACACACGCGCTTGTCTTATAAAATGGGAATAAAACTGACGTTTGACACCTTAAAAATCAGATCTGCTCCGAAATCCCCCTTCATATTCTTTAAATTTTTCTACCCTCTCTAAAAAATCCTTTATATATATATGTGTGTGTGTGTGTGTGTGTGTGTGTGTGTGTGTGTGTTGCGTTCAAAATTTACAGCTGTAACTCATCTTGGCACAAGTGGTCAAAACTCAATAATAATTCAGTGTTCCGTATAAAAATGTAAAAACACCTTTATTAAGACATTCTGATAGATAGATCTGAGATGTTCCCATCACGGGGTCCCCCGTCAACCTGAAGAATGTAAATGTAGAAAGGCAGTTATGCATCACGTAACACCCCAACATTCTTAAAATAGAACTTTGGTCAGGATTTTTATTAAGTTACCTTTTTTCATCGTTAGGTGATTCCTTATGTGGTTACAGTTTAGAAGTCTAAAAACTGCTAGATGGCTAGTATCTCACGGTCTAGCTCGGAGCGTGAGCCTGAGGGTAGATATAAACCTTATCGAAAGTTTAACAGGGGTTAGTAAAATTAGAAATTAATCGGTCAAATTATGTTGGGGAGTGACTTCTATACCGTTAAAATATATTTTTTGGCAAAACATATATATACATATATATACACTATCTGGCCAAAAGTATCCGGACGCCCAGTGGTACGGACTCGGAGAGTCCTGAAGCATATACTAATATGATGTTGGTCCTTCTTTCGCATCGATGACAGCCTTCACACGTCTGGGGAGACTTTCTACCAGTTTTTGATAGGTGTCCATAGGAATTGACATCCAGGCGTCCATCACAGCTGAAGTGAGTGCTGGCAGTGGGGATGGTCGATTTGGCTGGTTACGTAATCTGCGTTCTAATTCGTCCCAAAGGTGTTCAGCGGGATTTAGATCGGGACTCTGAAAAGGCCAGTCTAGTTTTTGAACACCCATTTCGTCAAACCATGCCTGCGCAAGTCTCGATATGTGAATGAAAAAGTTATCCTGTTGGGAGAGAAATGGACCTTCCCCAAAATATTGCCATAGAACTGGAAGAGCAGAATTGTCCAGAATGTCCACATACATATCAGAGTTCATGTTTCCAGCCACAGGAACTAAGGAACTCAGGCCAAACCATGTAAAACACCCACACACCATGATGCTTCCACCACCAAACTTCACAGTCGGCAAAATGCAGTCACGTAAGAAGCGCTCGCCCGGCATCCGCCAAACCCAGACGCGTCCATCGGACTGCCAGTTTGTAAAGTGAGATTCATCACTCCAAAGAAAATTTTCCCACATGTCCACAGTCCAATGACGGTGAGCTTTGCACCACTGCAACCGACGCTTCGCATTCTGGGGAGTGATGTTCGGCTTGTGAGCGGCTGAACGACCATGGAATCCCAGGTTTTTTAACTGTCAACGAACAGTTCTTCTGCTAGCACTAACGTTTGATGAATTTTGGAACTCCTGAGTGATTTTAATCAACGAGGAAATGCGATTTTGTTTCACTACACTTTTCAGAGTTCTACGGCTGCGTTCACTAATTTTTTTCGGCCTGCATCTTCGTTTTTCTGTAGTTTCACTTCCTCGACGTTTCCCCTTCAAAATTGCATCACTCAATGGGAATTTCAAGAACTGATTTTTCACAAAGGTGGCATCCCACTATAATGCAACTATCAAAGTCACTAAGTTCCTTTGACTTACTCATTGTCTCACAAACACATAAATATGACCTGACAAACCACTACAAACACTTTTACAGCTTTCAATTACACATCAAATTACGCCACCTGCCAGATCAACTTCTTTAGTGTCCGGATACTTTTGTCCAGATAGTGTGTGTATATACACTCAAGAGCCAAAACATTATGACCACCCCTACATTTTGCAATGAATTCGCCTGGATGACGTGGAAGGCACGTGATCAGGTGGAAGTGGTATTTAACTGCTGCTGGAATGTCTGAAGAATCATTCTTTCACTTACTTCTGTGTGTGATGGGAAAGGCTGCGGATCTAAGCGACTTTGATAGAGGGCAGATTGTAATGGCTCGAAGGCTCGGAACAAGTATTTCCGAAACTGCACGACTCGTGGGTTGTTCGCGACCTACAGTTGTTAGTACTTATGCAAAGTGGATGAATGACGGTGAAACCAGCAGTAGACGACATGGTGTTGGACGTCCACACGCTATCAAAGAAAAAGGTCGTCGGAGACTGTATCGCATGGTGAAGCAAAACCGGAGCCAGACAGTGGCTCAGCTGACAGCCCAATACAATGCAGGGCCAAGTAGAATAGTATCGCAGCACACTGTTCAGCGGACATTGTTGGATATGGGGCTACGCAGCAAACGTCCCACTCGTGTGCCTTTTCTGACCAAGCGTCATCGCCAACTGCGTCTGCGCTGGGCCCGGGAACATCGCGACTGGTCCATGGATCAGTGGGAGAGAGTTGCCTGGTCAGATGAATCACGGTTTGTCATTCATCACGCCGATGGCCGTGTCAGGATACGCCGTCTTCCAGGCGAACTGTTGCTCCCTCAATGTACAGTAGGTCATACACAGGCTGGTGGTGGCGGTATTATGCTTTGGGGGACGTTCTCTTGGGCGTCTCTGGGACCCGTGGTTGTGGTAGAGCAGACCATGAATGCTACAGGGTATCTGAACATCATTGCGGACCAGTTGCACCCTTACATGGCCTCTGTTTTTCCAGCTGGAAATGGAATGTTCCAACAGGACAACGCCCCGTGTCACAAGGCTAAAATTGTGTTGGAGTGGTTCCAGGAACATGATGCTGAATTCCAGTTAATGTCCTGGCTGCCTAACTCACCGGATCTCAATCCGATAGAACACATTTGGGATGTCATGGGACGGCAGCTCAGAGTTCAAAGACCACCAATTCGCAATATCTCGGATTTGCGTGACCGTTGCTTAAACATCTGGTACAATCTGTCTCTGCCCATCTACCAAGGACTTGTGGCATCCATGCCAAGGCGGGTTGAAGCTGTGTTGCACGCCAAAGGTGGGCCAACTCGTTATTTACAGGTGGTCATAATGTTTTGGCTCTTGAGTGTATATTATATTATTACAGAAATTCCTCTGGCAGACCCTTATAATGACATTCGAACGAATAACCCCCATTCGACCTTATATTGACAGAAGATCGGCGGAGACTTCTTGGGTTAAAAAAGTTGTAGTCAGGCATGAGAAACATCAAATCCAGTTAAACAATCCAGTTGATGAGAATAATTTGTTTATTAACTTTTACATATTGTGATTATTTAATTACTTAACATATTAGGAGAAATATAAAATATTGGAAGAATTTACAAAGAGCAGAGAGAATGAATAGTGGCGTCCGATTCAGTCCATATCCAACTCTAATTGATTCCCAACCAAGCTTTACAACAGAACAAAGGAAAATAAGTTTCGTTTTTTCTAGTGATCAACTACGGTGTAATATGTCCAATAACACCTAGGCGCCACACGAAGAAAAACGCAGATGGTTACATAAAGGGAAAGACAATATTAAAAGTAAATAATTAATGAAATTGAATTGATAACTGGTGGAGCGTTATTATTACTTACTGTTCACGGCAATGGCTATGTTGGCAATCGCCAAACGCGCCCTTTAACGTATACAAATACTTATTTACACACACACACATAAATAAATAAATAAATAAATAAATAAATAAATATATATATATATATATATATATATATATATATATATAATATTAAAAAACTAGTAATTTCTTAATTCAACACTCTTGTCATTTAAAAACTATTAATTCCTCACTTTACTATTCAAAATTACATACCCCTTTTTTAATCCCTTAAAACATTTAATTCCCTTTGGGCATTCGCGTTAAATTCCATTATTACAGCCTTCGGCAAAATCATTCAAGATGGCTGTCTTCTTTAACTAAAAGGACGCGGCGCGGCGTCAGTACAAGTTTAAATCAGTTCTGCACATCAACAACAACTTTAAACCAATCAGCTATTAAGACACACCCTTTAATCACGTGATGGACTGAAGTTTATATAATACTTGTTACCCGGAAGTAGGAGGGATTCCTGTATTTTCACTTGCTGCATCCATACCGACGGATCGGTCGGTATATTGAATAAAAATGCTCCCGTAAAAAGCTCATATTAGTCGTCTTTAATTATGAAATAATTTTGTTTTGAGCATAACTGCATCTC
The DNA here is from genome assembly GCA_907164885.2 of Dolomedes plantarius. NCBI lineage: Eukaryota > Metazoa > Arthropoda > Arachnida > Araneae > Dolomedidae > Dolomedes > Dolomedes plantarius. The sequence goes on from OU015500.1 coordinate 107,075,223, forward strand.
CTCGCCGTAGCATGGGAGACTAGATATCTTCTGAGTCTACGATCTGTCTCCCATGTTACTTACACACACACACACACACACACACACACACATATATATATATATATATATATATATATATATATATATATATATATATATATATACACACTCATGAAGAAAATTTAGAGAATGTTCAGATTTGGTAGATTATCTCCAGAACTACTGGACAGATTTTAATGAAATTTGGTATGCTTATAGGGTGATATAATGCAAATAAATAAATAAATAAAATGGCCATTAAATAGTTATAATATTCACGCATGATCGTGCGTAAGACTCATTAGCGTCGGAAGGTATAAAACAGAGCTTACAATATCGAACAAAAAAATGGGTTAATAGGGGGTATAGTCCCCACTTACATTTATACAGCTCTCACAACGTGAATTCATATTGGAAATCAGGTAGTTTATGAGTTTCTGTGGCAGTCGGTCGCACTCCTCCAGCAACGATGTTTTCAGGCCCTAAATGGCTGTGGGAGGTGGAAAGCGAGTTTCAGTTGCCCTCCCCAGAGCGTCCCAGATATGCTCTATAGGGTTTAGCTCTGGAGATCTGGCTGACCAATTCATCCGGAGAATATCCTTACTTTCCAGAAATTCGTCGACCAGATGAGTTCTATGTGGGAGCGCGTTGTCGCCCATTAAACTGAAATCAGGGCCAACTGCATCCCTGAAAAGGCGAACATAGGGCTCTAAGATCTCATCCCAAACCTCACACCAGTCACAGAGCCTCTGCCAAATACATGGAGGGTTATGCACCCATCCAACATAATGCCTGCCCAGACCATCAAACCTCCTCTGCCATAGTGGTATCTTTCTAGGACGTTAGAGGGCAGGTAGTAGGTCCCTGGTTCTCTCCAGATGAAGGTACATCGAGAATCAGTGTCCAGACTGAATCGCGTTTCATCTGGAAAGAGAAAATTACCCCACTGCTGTCTGGTCCAAGACTGATTTTGTCTGCACTAAGCTAAATGGCTGCACATCACTCCATGTGTCTAACAAACCTTGACTGGTCAGAGGTATAGGGATAACATCATACAGGCCTATGTTCGACTTTTCAGAAGAGCAGTTGACACTCTGTTCATTTTTATGGACGACAATACCCGTCCACATCAGGCTCATCTGGTCGACGATTATCTTGAAATTGAGGATATTAACCGGATGGATTGGCCCGCCAGATATCTAGACCTAAACCCAATTGAACATGTCTGGGACCCACTTTGGAGGGCAATTGCAGCTCGCCATCCCCTTCGAGAACTATCCAGGAGCTGAAAACTGCGTTTTTGCAGGAGTGGGACTTACTTCCACAGGGACTCAACAAACTGACTCGTTTCCAGTATGGCATTACACTTTGAGATTTGTATGACTGTGAGAAGCATCCATACCCCCTATTAAAGTCATTTTATGTTCAATATTGCACTGTCGGTTTTGGACATTCCTGTGCTGAGGAACCTGACTGACGATTATGAGTGCGCACCATGAATGTTGCATGGTATAATTTTTTTTCTTTTATATAACTGTATATCCATACCAAATTTCATTAAAATCCGTACATTAGTTTTCCAGAAATTCGATAAAAATGGGAAAATTCTCTTAATTTTGAACACCAGTGTATATACAGGTGGTTTTCAAAATAATGGAAACACTAAGAAACATCATGAAAACCTTTATTAATACGGCGCAGAATCACCTTTGTCATGTAATACCATCTGATTCACCTTGGAGTTGGAATATACAAGTCATGAATAGTGGTTAAGAATATATTATACCATTCTTCAGGGAAAAATCCTGAATGTTCCTGTAGAGATGCTGTGGTGGATATCGATACCTAGCTCTATCCGCTTATACATATCACAGTGGTTGGATGATATATAGTCGGGGGGGGGGGGAATTGTACAGGGCAAGATAAGATATTTGACTTCTTTTCCATGTTCTTCAAACCAATATTTGATAGATTTAGCTGTATGTACAGAGAGATTATCATCCTGGAGAACTCCATCTCCTGCAAGAAACAATGTTTGCACCATAGGATGGACTAGATGAGTTAAAATTTCGACATAGTCCTTCCCATTCAACCTCCCTTTTAGGGTTACAATAGGGCCTGAAGAAAACCATGAGATGCCATCCCAAACCCTAATAGATCTATCTCCATGATTGACAGTTGAGATGAGACACTGGAATCTTACGCTTATGTAGGCGTTCTCCAGACATATGCACGTCCTGTTGCAAGGAATAATGTGAACAATGATTCGTCGGACCAAATGCCGTTTTTCGACATATTACTCGACCAGGATTTGCGCTCGTGGCAACATTGTGGGCAATATTTTGTATCGGCATCTATTACGAGTGGTTTTGGAAGAGCTACTTTTCCGTAAAGCTTTGTTTGTGAAGTTCCCTTGTACCTCTGATAGTTGATACCGGAACATGCAGATGCAGATTGAGCTCTTAAGTCATTTTAGTTGCATTTGTTTTCTTTCTTCATGTCACAATCCCCTTCAATACCTCGTCCGTCTCTTTCACTCAGCTCTTCTCCCTCTCTTTCACTCAACTTATCTCCACTATTCTGTTTGACAAAAAATGTTTTTCCGTGCACTCTGTATGCTATCATGACTTTCGATGCCATAGCTCGAAAAACACCCTTTAGCCTGGGGGTTGCAGTAACAGATACTCCAAATTAAACGCGCTCAAACAATCTGCCCTTTTCACAAGGTCTGCAAGGTTTGACATTTTACGCTTTTCCCCCCAAAAGCACTATGCCCTTAGCTTCATTACTGCTACCTGACAGTAGAATAATACATACACTATAATATATAAAAAATACCGGTGGCCAGACTTGTTTTTTAAGGAATACGAATCACATTAATAAACACCACCGATATTGATAAGTGTGATAAAACTCATTTCATCTTTCATTGTGACATTTCTTTTCTTCGGGATCCAACTAAAAAATTAGTTATTTTTCGCGTCCAGTAGGTGTACCGTTAGATAGAAAGAGGCTTGCATAACATTTACTTCTCTCCTTTGCATTTTGTTATTTAACTTAATGAATTCTAATTTTGTGAAACAGTATCCTTAAACAGTGTTTTGAGTTCTCATTGTTGGCCTGAAGCGGTTTCTTGGACTGTTTTGTGAGAGAAAACTGTGCTTACCGTCTGTTGATAGGGTGCTTCCTTGCTGCAGTATAATGCTATGAAACTTTTGCGCTTCTTCTAAATTTGATTTCAATGCAAGTTAGGTTCAAATAACTTTTTCAGTATCTAAGGTTTTAGATATTTGTATATGTTAATCATCATATATATATATATAAATGGTATGTAACATAGATTCATTATTCTAGAAATAGAGGTTTTGATCCTTCACTCCAATTTCTAACTGTTCAGTTGTTGGGGGAAAAATACATGTTTCTCGACCACTGAATTGAAAAGGCAAAGCTTTGAACTTTAAGGGGGTCCGGGACACATTTAAAATTTTTTTTTATTTATTGAGTTAAAATTTTGAATTTTTTTGTGATGGTCAACCATATAATTTGTAAACAAAATCACATCATAAAACTTCTCAAAAAGTTTTTAAAAACTTTTAAATTTAAAATTTTTAATAAAAGTGGGGTAATTTAAAATCTTTATAACTCGAAATATTATTTGTCGAATTTCAAAATTTTTTCATTTAATTAAACAGAAATATATATAAGTTTTAATTTTGATTCAGCATTTTTTGAAATACTAATTTTTAAAGAAATTAAAAATATTTAGATTAAAAATTACAAAAAAAAAATTATGTAACTTACTTTTGAAAATATGATTTTTTAAAAATAAATATTTTTTTCAAATTTTCCGAATTAAAATTAAAGTAAAATAGTTGAAAAAGATATGTTCCAAGTTTCGACCATTTATCTTTAACGGTTCTTGAATTGTAACAATTTAAAGACGAGAAATTGGGAAAAAACACATCATGCAGAAAAACGCACTTACAGGTTTAAACAATGGTTGGCTACTATTAGAATGTTGCAAAAAAAAAAAATAATAATAATAATTTATCCTGTTCTAATTAAAATAGAAACATGATTTAAACGTCATTTTAAGCGTAAAAGAACAAAAAAATGTTAATGCAATAAAATTTTTTTGAAAATTCAAACAATTTTGTGTCCTGGACCCCCTTAAATTAGATATATAAAAGAGTTCAAAATATTTTTTTAGTGATGCTACATGTATTCAGATATAAAGTTTAAATTTTCTGCTACGACATTTAGTAATTTTCTGAATTTTTAAAGGATTTCGTAGCTCCGTAAATACTAAAAGAAGCCTGATGGAGAAAAGAAAGACTCTCACGACGTCTAGCAAGAGGGAAAAGTCCTTTTGAGAACAAGAGATTAAGGAATATCCTGGAGCCTGCCTCTTTCCGTCACTAAGCACCCTAGTCTTCCTCCCAATGAGGAGATCTTTGTTTGACTTTGTGGACGCAAAATGCCAGGATTAGGACGCTATTTGAGAGCTTGGAAAGAACAACTTGAAAGAAAAGATACTCCCCTTTTTCTTTTTCTGCTTCAGTCTGTCAAATATCTGAATTGCCCTCGCTATCACAGATATTTGAAATGCAGGGGTTAAATCTTAAAATTCTGCCCTATAACAGATAAAAATTTCTTATTTACATCATTTCTATACAACGTAAACACTTCGGAAAGGGGCATATATTGTCCATTTAAACGATTTATTCAGGAGAAAAGTATTTAAGGGGACAGTGGACTTTCAATATTGTGAAATTTGTCCAAAAATTCGATTTTTTAATTTTATTGAATTGTAAAACTACGGACGAGTAGAAATCTGTTGCAAAAAGAATTTTTTAATTCTGTGATTACTTTCCTAGTTATAGGCATTTGTATTTAGTTTAGATATTATGTGGTTACTAATAGCAATAACTTTAAATGTGTTTTTTTTAAGTAAAAATTTTCATCTCAAACGAATATTCAAACTGCTCCATGCGCATTTCTAATTATCGTATTGATTTGAAATTTAAGTTTTATATACTTAACTGTATATCAAATAAATCTTATTGAATAAAATTATGCTTCGTAGCTCAGAATTTCAAAATTTTGTACTTGAAAAGAGGATTTATTGGTATTTTGCGTAATAAAAAGGGTGTTTTCACTATTATTATTTTTTTCTCTTTATATTTTTAATGAATGCTTAAAATAAGCAATAAGTTTCATTGTTAGTTCTATAAGGTATTCTGTAAATAAAAATTACCATATTATATACAAAAGAAATGCGCATGGAACATTTTTAATGAGGCCAATTTTTGATATAATTAATAATTCATGATTCGTAAATTATTAATATTTCATCTTTAAATTTTAACCACTTTTACATATCTATGGTACTAATCACATATTCAAATTTCAAGCAAATTCATTGAAAACAAAAATAGTTAGGTTTGAAGGTCCACTGTCCCCTTAACTTTATTGCGTGGGGCAGTTATATTCCTTTTATAAAAAATACTTAGGTCACAATATTATACTCTTTATAGAAAGTAATCAATACTCTCAGTTTAGTGTTTTACTCAGGAAACGCTACTGACAATGTCTTTCGGATGCATTTAAAGTTCCACCCGTCAGTGACCATTTTTTTTATGGTTTTACAATCTCGGTGAATAATCTAAATTTTTAAGAGTTTTTTTAAACATTCATGTAATAATTATTTTTTTTTGGACTAAAAATATTTTAGATGATGCAGCATAAGGCAACCTTTAGCAGGGAATTTTACTTAATCGCTAAAATATGATCGGATATCAGAGAGATTGTATTAGTTAAATTATCTTAAATTAATTACCTTGATATAAGCTGAAGAAAACGTGAACCACTGCCCTACGCAAACATATACGTAAATGAATGAAGCTACAATATTTCTTAATTTTTTATGTGGTTTATTAGTGGCTGGAAAATAGTTGTCACTAATTATCATAGATAGAGAGACGATTTCCTCCAAAACAGTAATGTTCGGATAAATATAAAATCTCATTGCAAAAAAATATGCCACTAATTATTTCACAATTCTTTAAATTGAATATTTTACATTAAAATTGTATTTTTTTTGTTCGTATTACGAAATATACTCGTGGTTAATTTGATGCATTGAGTATGCATTGCAAGAGGATCACTAGGTTGTTTACTAGTAAGATCGTAGTTTTAACAAAGAAAATATTTTTTCGGTCAAAGAAAAGGATAGAGTGTGCATCTTGAAGGTTAAATATTTTTAATATTTAATATAAAAGCATTTATTAAATATTTGTGTCAAATATTTTTATATTTATCCATTAATAATTGAAAAGCTGATCGCTTATGAGGAAACTAATTTTGATAGGTGAAAGAGGTACTTATGTGTTTTTCCATGTATATTACCATCACATGAAATTACAGATTGCCTTGGTATCAGATGGTCGATGGTAACAGAGTCAGTTAAACCAGTCTGATCACTCGCTCCTTAAGTATTTTACATTTTATTTCAATTTTAACTAGTCATGGTGAGTTTCATTGGAAAATTCAAAAGTTTTCTGCTGGATCCTGTAATAATGGATGAGGAAAGTAAAGTTCCTTAATCAGGTATTAAATACAATAAAGGAAATATTTAGTGAGACTTACTGGTTTATTATTTAAATTTAATTGTAATATATATATATATATATATATATATATATATATATATATATATATATATATATATATATATATATATATTTATTTATTTATTCAGGTACATACGATATGGGTGACAATAGGCAAAGGTTTCCCACTCGTTATCGTTGAAGGTTATCTTAATCATTTTTATTTACTTCTGGTAAATATAAATTTTTCCCTTTTTATAATTTAACTTGTAGGATATCCATCATTAACATACTGAAATTGTTAAATAATGTGAAAGACTGTCGATTTAATAGTATTGTCTTTAATAATATAGTCACTAAGCTACCCCATTAAAGGAGAAACTAGGTATTAGATGTGTTGGGTCTCTGTTAAGACTTAAGTCTTAATTGGTTACACATGAAAAACAACTCTGAAAATATCTCGTTAGAAACTAAAATAGTTGTTGTGGAGGAGATTTTTTTCCTGCTAATAGAAATACTTAAAAATATTGGCGTAATATTTAGTCCCAAAGCATGTGCATTTCTAACGAATTTCACTCATCTGGTAATAGGACCACAAGTTGACATCTCGACATTTGACATTCGCTCCCTCCATTCTGTTTGCTTTTTCTTTTTGGAAGGGAAAGGAGAGAATTTTTCCACTTCAAGCCTTCGATGGGGATAAAATTCGTATGTTTAACTTCTTTTCACATCCATTAAATACTGCGATTTAGTTTTGTCCGTTTTTTGTGGAAGCAGGGAGACAAAAACGGAATTCAAGTTTGAGGTTTTGGATATGCACCTCTCGTAGTTTTGCAAAATCGGCAGAAACGGATGTTCACAAAAGGGAATTTTTATGCATATATTATGAGACGCTCAACCGGTCTCTTTGGGAGAGGGACCGGTAAAGGGGAGATAAAACGGTGGACGTTTCGATGACGCTGGAAAATTTTGCCAGAAGCAAATACTGGCTGCTTTTCGCTATGCTATTTGGAGGAGTCTTCCTACCTGCCGAAAGAAAATCCCAGGATAAGCATCGGGGACTTAAGTCAACTGATATTTCGTAACCGTGTTAAATACCCTGCAATCGTTCCACTTCAAAATGAATTATTTTTAGTCTTTGTAAATTGCTAGATACTTTTATATCCATTTTTTATCTTTTGTGAAAACTCTATTATGACATCAGAGATGTTAAGATCCCGCTGTTTTAGAATAGCAATGCTAACTGACACTGAAGCAATGCGGTCTACAAACACGCATTATATATGTGTATGTGTGGGTATGCGGGCGTGCGTACGTGGATTATGTTTGTGTGAATTCTCCTACAAATTTAATTATAATTTCCGCCATCACATTAGTCTAATTTCATTCACGTTCATTTTGTACTGGGTGATCATATTATAGTCGTAAGTACAATCCATAAAACATGTTTAAATCTTTTGAAAGCTCTTAAATAATTTTGAACAGGAGTCAGTTTATGCTCTCTGAAAAATTTCTCATGTTTACACATGTTTACACATTCGTTTGCCTATGTACTACATGGGTAAACGAAAGACTTTAATCTCTCGTTTGCCCAAGTAGTGGTTTCTGAACTTGAGGGTCAAGATTTCATATCACTTCAAAATTATCCTAATGATTTTGAGAGAAATGAATGATTTTTGACATTACATGAAGAAAAAATGCAGTTTCCTTCTTATATTTACCCTTTTAATCTATATATATAAAACATTTCCGTAACTGACTCACTGACATACAACAATGACATATCACAATGTTTTCCCAATGTTAAAATGAAATTTACTTGTGAAAATACTTTTCCAATTTTTAAAATGAGCTTTAAAAGCCATTATCTTTTATAGAAATTATATTTTCTTTTTGTATAGTTACTGCTGTGTCAAATTCGCTTGCTTTGATATTCATTTTTAATTTGGGAGACATTCGCATATAATTATTGATGACGTTGTTGAGACAACTTCGGAATAGAATGTTTAGTAGGAAATTGGTCTACAAAATCAAACCTTCCGAGTTTGAGCAAGCCAAATTTACTTGTAATGCATTTCTCCTGCTCTTTTGATTTATCTATTGCAATTTTTAGTCAAATAATCACAATACCTTCATATATGTTCTATTGTTACTTTACGAATATCGTTTGATAAGTCCATGCAAAATCTGAGAGATGGCTGCACTGCACTGAAATTGTTGGCGCTCTCACATTCAGCATACTTCTGAGGAACGCTTATAAAATTGTAAACAGATTCGACGCTTAGTCTATGACAGACAGCCGTTTTAGTCTGTCAGCTCTTGTTATTAATTGTTCCCACAATGGAGAAAAACGAGTTCCGCGTGTCGATAAAAACATTACTATTTTAGAATCAAAATGGCGGCAGAAACTAAATCCAGGTCTTATAAATTTTATGACGAGTTTGCATCTTCGCTTAAAAGGATTTACAAGTGGTTTGTTGCTTTTCGTTGCTGTCGAATGGGCACTAGTGACGCTGAAGGTTATGGTCGCCCTGGTAAGACCACTATGGCAGAAATTATTGAGAAAATCCCTGATGTAGTGATGTATAAAAGATTAAAAGTGCGTGAGATTTCCGAGGATGATGGCATCTTATCAGAACGCGTACATTATATCTTCAATGAATATTTCGATATGAGAAAGCGTTTGGCAAGGTGGGGGCATCTTTACTAACTATCAATCAAAACTGTGAACGAGTAAAAAATTCGAAGCATAATTTAGATTCGTTTCAAAGAAGTCCAGACCCATTTTTGCATCGTTTCGTAATAGTTGATGAAGAATGCATACATTCCTGCCAGCCTGATGCGAAAGAATTGTCAAACAGTAGGATGAAGCGGGTGGATCTACACCAAAGAAAGCGCTTTCACGGTTCCACAGTAGGAAAGGTTATGACAACCATTTTTAACGTAGGATTATTACGTTCCTGCGTAACGGTGCTCCGGAAAGCAAAATTTATGATGCTAAAACCATCGTTGCGAATTATAAATGAAGAGTGGCAGAGTAGATATATGTAACTTATTTTTTTACCATCGACATATTCTGCATATGGTTAACGCTCATCCATCTCTTCGTATGTAGGAATTTTATTGTAAAAAAATAGAGGTAAGAAACGATAAGGAATCCTGCGTTAATAACCCGCTGTAGTTTCGTTAGAAGAGACAACCTGGAATTTTTTTGTTGAATGCCCATGGTATAATCTTGAGCGCTTGCTAAAGAGCAAACCGAGGTGTACTATGCATCTTTACGGGATAGTTTAAATAGTAGAATTAAGACAAAAAGGCCCCATTTAGCGAAAAAAGGTTGTATTCCTTCATAACAATGCTCCGGCTGATTCATCTGCGTATGTGCATCAAAATTGTTAGAATTACGCTACGATATTGTTTAACGCCCTGCGTGTTCTCCAAATGTGGGTCCCTCGGATTACTATTTGTTCCTGAATATGAAAAAAAAAATCTTACAGAGCACGAAATTCCGAAATAATTGACGAAAAAAACGCTTATTTTAGGGAATTAGACAAGTCGTACTTTATTAGGGGGTGGATAAAAAATGCTTGAAAAATAATGAACCAAAAGTATTGACCTTCAGGGAGATTATGCATAAAATAAATAAAAGCTTTTTTAAAAAAAAAATCAATTCTTCTTTTAATATATAAAAATTTATATGTGTACCGAAAGTATGGACAAGTAACTTTTATATTATTCCTTTTTAAAAATTTATTTTATCATTAGGGTAATTCTTTGCCTTTGTTCTTCCGTATTTTAGGATCGATCTCACTTTTTCCCTTTCCATTATAGCTGAGGAAATCTTTCAACACCACGAGGAAACACTAGTTTATAGGTTATATTTCGTAGTAGTCCAAAAGAAAGCAAAAGTCACATACCGAGTGGGAATGAGTCTGTGTGGCCCGAAAAGGGTAGCCATTTGTGACTTTTGGCATAAAATATCAACCTCGTGTAGGGGGGGGGGTGCTCTTGCTGAGGACTGCGAAAATATTCATCCTTACAATCCGTCGTCACAGCAGTATGTAAAGCAGGCAAGTAAAAAACCCAGATTCAGCTGACTCGGCAGAAGTCGACCGCGTGAGAGAAGAGGGCATCTCTCAGAGACACCTCTTTCTCTCTGTGCTTGTGGAAAGTGCAAACAGGGAACCACCCATTTCTGCCCCTAATCCGGGTATTTTGTGGCTCTGGCACAAAAGACCCGGGGCAAACACTTGTCGCAGCTCCCTTCCCGAGGTGTGAAGTGGAGAAAGAAGGGTGTTACTGTTTATTGTCTCTAATCTGGTGGGCAGAGAAGGGAAAGGGAAGGGCTGAACGTCACACGATGTGCGTTTTGCCACTACTGTGACGTGTCTGTCGCTTAAAGAGGGCTGACTGAACATCTAATACGAGAATGACCAGTTTGTCGGTACAGATCCGTACTATCTTCCCAAATGCACATAATCATATATTTAATGCATTTTTTTTTAAACTTTCAGTGCGAACTGTGTTATATGGAGGGAAATGTACCATAGACTTGTTTATAAACCAGTTTTTTAAATGGTTTTTCTTTTATTTTCATTTAAGAATGTTAGAATTAGGCATAGTTTCTTTGAGTTTCTAATCGCACTGTAGAGCACTATAATAAAGGAATCGGTCATTTTGAGAAGGAGGCATCTCCATTTTAAAAATTTTTTCATGAGAAGCAAAAAACTATAACTCGCCGTCATGCATTATTAGTTAGATTAAATTTAGCATTTATTATGTTTATAAGGCATCAATCCTGGTGCAAAAATGTAATTTGTTAATATTTTTTTTAACTTGGGGGGGAGGGGCAGAAAAGTTTTTGAAAAGTGGAGATGAGTTTTTGAAAAGTGGAGATGACTCCTTTTCAAAATTGCCGATTCAAATAATTATTGAGTTAAATGGTGACTGAATGAATGTCTAGGCGCTAGTTTTCGGGACAAAAGTGCCCAAGATTGAACCCGCGCTAGGCATGGGTGTTTGTAGCCATTCAGACTCGACTTTAGGCTATAGGTCCTTGTAAGTTTACCCCTAAAGTTGCAAAATTTGGTCGTAGTGCCCCAGACCAAATACGCTATGATGTCGTGAAGAAATGTATATTTGTTGAGTGTACGCGTGTGATCTCAACAAATATATATTTGTTGAGACATATACTTGTACAAATATACTTGTTTGTCACACACAAGTGACCTGGAAAAGATCACTTGTGTGTGATCTTTTCCAGGAGAGCTTTCGGCAGGGACCGGAAATTCGTTTTACTCTAATCGACACCCCATGGCAAGCGGACAGCGGAGCATCGTTTAGTTTCCAGGTTCCCAATTAGGGAAGTACTATTGATGACCCCTTCGATTGTTCGGAACAGGCTGTCCAGTTTGGGAGAATGGAAAAGACTCCCTCCGGCTATCTAGAGGAGTGCACCGCAAGCACCGATCGTGGGAACGGCGGACCCGGAAATTCGGGTTATTAAAAGGTTTTTCGAGAATGTTCCAGCTTTTTCTAGAAAGAAGAAAGGTGATAAAAGCGACTCCTCGGAAGAGAGAGGGAGAGAGACCTTAGCCGACTGTTGAACGAGCTGCTGCTCTTTGAGGCAGAGACGTGTGGCGTAACTATGGCTTTTCGCTAGCCACTGCGTAACGATGTAACTTACCTTTAAGATTTGTACATATTTGTAATATAAGTAGGAGGTCTTAATAAAGCCTTGTATATATATTTTAAATTAAGTCTCTGTCTTCGTGATTAAGAAATGAATACTTCATCGAGAATTTTGGTATCTGTGGGCCACGTCACCACAACGCATTTGTCGTTATTTCTTATGCTGCAGACTTTCGAGTATTATTTAGTTAAAATTTGTAAACAATATTCTTCAAGCATTGATTTGTGCGTAGGCTGCATATTTTGTTTTATTTGATACACAGAGGGTTTATTTCCATGTCCGATATTTTCTATGCAATTTAGTAGATCACTGGGATTTAGTATGTTAGAACAAACATAGAATTCAATTTTCGAGGTTCCGTTTTGAAACTGAGACATTGTTTTATGACCACGTTTATGTCTTGAAAAACCTGAGGGAAAGACCTTCAATTGCTTGGCAATATCACAGCTTGAAGTATATCTAGTCAATTAAAGTAACCTGTGATATGAATAAATAACAGAAAAGGACAAAATATATATTAGAAAAACACAGAAGAGTTTCTATATGTTCCAAGACCTTAAAAATGTAAAGGGAATTAATGCGGTAAAATTATTTATTTGTATTACACGCATTACATATGCAACTACATGTATTACATATATATACGATAACAGACTGATGCTTACACATTATGTTTATATTTTTTTCTCCTAAATTATCAAATAACTGAAAATAACGTATGTGATATAAGAAAAAAGCATTTATGTTCTACCTAAGCCAATTTATATTAATTTGTATATTATTACCAATACTATTTCTAACTCTTAAACGCTTGCACGGGTTATCTAAATAATGGAAACACCGCTTATAAAAGACGTGTGCACGGAGGAATATACCAATCACGATGACAACACCATCAGTGAGCTGAGGTATATAATACAATGAAGTACGAGTAACAGCCTCACGTAATGCAAGTAAATTCCATGCAGAGTTAGCTGTTGAGGAATAAGTGCGTAAAGTTTAGGATCATAGTGACTTGCAGAAAGGTATGTTATAACGCTTCTCTAATTAAAACGGCAGACATTGTTGGTATATCTCGAGGAACAGTATCAAAGAAAACACGCATATGACACGGTAGAAAACACTGCCACGAAGGTAGATGACACGAATGAGCTGCTGTCTTCAAATGCAAAAAGTGTGGACATCACACGAAAATATGAGTAAGAGAATGCAGGGAACTTGATTATAGGGTGAAAACCCAAGACAACAGTACAAAAAAATAGCAAGAAGTGAATGAGTCATAATGATCCCGTTTTAGTAATAACAGATCGTTAGGGGCTGCTTAAAGTTGGTATTTAAGGTCATTCTGCGGTATAAATAACACTCATTACTAACAGCAATGGAAGAAAACGTGTCAGAGGGTGCCACGAACATAAAAACTGGAGGTGAAATGATTGACAAGTGTCGTTTGGTCGTATGATATGAGCTTCACATTTTCTTCCTACCATTGGTAGAGAGTATAAGTTTGGCGATTACCTTCCGAAGCATACCATCCGGACTGCTTGGTGACCGCTGTCAAGCATGGTGGTGACATCGGATGTCTACGAAACCATTCTGATGGACCAAATGTATCGTATGGTGCAGGCGTTATACCCTGATGACCATTCGTGTTTCCATGACGATAACGAGCCCAGGAATCGTGTGAAACATTTCAACAGGTGTTTCAAAGAACATGAAGATGAGGTCTGTTTTGATCCTCTCAAACTCTGACATGAACTTTCTCACAGATCTTTTGGAAAAGGTTCTATAGCGTTTACCCCCTCCAGCATCACTGGAACAGTTAAGACATATGTTACAAGATGAATGAGACCAAATTCCAATATCTTATCTACAGGACATATACCACTATATCCACGTTGAATTCATACTGTTCTGAAAGCCAAAAATAGGTCTACAGTTTATTAATAAAAAATTCTGTAGAAACGGCTATTATTCTTTCCATAGCCTCCTGTATGTATATATATATATATATATATATATATATATATATATATATATATATATATATATATATATACAGTGATATCCGCTTATAAGAATCACGTTTGTTATTACTGTTTTTGATTCTTATAAGCGGTTGATTCTTATAGCCGAAATTTAGGTTTTAGGACAGGAACACACACACCTATATATACATATTAGATAATTTACCATAAAATACTCTTTAATTTACGTTAATTATCTTTTATTGAAATTATTTTTTATAATTTTAAAAATGCAACTTAATTTCTAGACCTATATTAGATACACATGATTATACAAAGACAAGAAAAAAAATCCAATATTTGTTACAACATACCTGCTTAACAGTTTTAACATTTCAACTACAGGAAGGGAGCAAGAAAAAGTTTATATGGTAGTTTGACGTAATGAAGATTTCAGGAGGCTGTTTATATCTCTTTCAATACTAATAGTCTCAGACGAAGATTCACCTTCTAGCTTACGTTTCACGGTTTGATAACGTGCTGAATCTACTAATGTCACGTTTGCCTAAGTGATAGTGGACACTTCGACGAAGATTTATGTGTTTCAGGGTCCAGGAAGCCGCAACCAGGATGTGGGAGGTGGGAAAAAAGAGTCCCTATTTCTGTTTGTTAGTGGAGAAAAGTGAAATTGGACCCGGATGGGTAAAGATGCCCCTGGGTCAAGCTAATAGGACAGTGTTGTGCTAAAGCGTTTAAGGGGAAATTATTATGTTATGTCTAACAAAGAAAGGGATGAATTTTACGACTATATTCCATCTTATCAATCTTTTTTTTAAAAAAAAATAAAGAACTTCGTGCCTTTTGAGGGTTTAAGTGGCTTTTTTGGAGAAATGAATAGAAAGCGAAGAGTATAAACTGATTCTTAAAACCGGTGGATTGATTCTTTAATGCGAAACTTTTAACATGGAAATAATACATTTGTTTTTGTTTTCGCGATATTGATTCTTATAAACGGTTGATTCTTATAACCACTGATCACTATAAGCGGTAGTTACTGTATATATATATATATATATATATATATATATATATATATATATATATATATATATATATATATATATATATATACATACCTATATATATATACATATACATATACATACATACATACATATATATATATATATATATATATATATATATATATATATATATATATATATATATATATATATATATATATATATACAGTCGAACCTCCATATATCGAAGTAGCAAATTGCGCGAAAAAAATTCGATATATAGAAATTTCAATATATAAAATTGAGCTTAGTCTTATCAAAATTCTCCTAGAAAAAAAAATTAAAGCTAATTTTCGTATACGAAACTCCATTTCTAATTATATGCAAATCCCATTAAATGAAAGTTAATAAGGATTCGTAATTGCCGTCCCAATCGCTAGATAATACGGCGAATTTTCCTGCTGACAAAAAGTCGTCGCGACAGCGCTCCTACCAGTCCACTTCAGGACCGGCGGGGCCGTCACACCAAAGCAACATTTTCTTCTTTAAGTATTACCCTGTTATATTTAGATTTGTCGTATTTATAATAGTGATTTGTCATAGTTAATAACTAAAAAATGAATTAATATGAAAGATTTATTGTTTACTACATATCTTTAAAAAAACAATAATGCAGACAGTGGTTACAGTGATCACAGTTACATTCTTTAAAAAAAAACTACGAATATCTTGCTAAACAGTTAGTTTTGTGGAAAGTTCAAAGAAATGTTCGTATTTATTCAGTCCACTAAAAACTTCATCAGGGACATTTTCCGCGAATTGAAGTCCACGATGTATTGCTTCAAATGCCAAAAATTGGGAGATTTTATTCTAAAGTGGAATACAATCTCCCAATTTGTCTTGAAAAAAATTTCGATATATAGAAACAATTTTTCTATGTAATGAACATGGATATTTGCTAAGAGTTCGATATATGGAGGCTCGACTGTATATATATATATATATATATATATATATATATATATATATATATATATATATATAATGTTTGTATGTGTGTGCATTTTAATTTACATAAACTACTTTAATAAAGAACGCATTTCTTTAACTAACAAATAAAGGCAAATAAATAAAGCGATACACAGGCGTATGTGATATTTGAAGGCACTACGTCATTATACAGGAAAAGAATAGCAATAACCCGTTAAAACTATGTCCTGATAAAACTATGTGAAACACATTTGAAGTACTGTATTTAAGAATACTGAACGAATCTGCGACAGGAAATAAGCAAACGCGTTTTTCAGAAACTTTACTAGGCATTCTGCTGATTCAAGTACCCTAATTGTGCTACCTTTCCTAATCTATATAAATAGGGCAAATTCTCTTCAAAAACAAATTCTAATTAAAATACTAGTTTAAGGACAATTTTTTCTTTTAACTGTTATAGCTATTAGCTCATAACTGTCCTTAGGTCTAAGTACCAAAAAATCTTACATTTCTCTTAATTTTTTCAGGGGCAACAACTTCCACTGTTTGCACGGTGCAGACCCCCCCCCCCCCCCCCCGATTTTTCAACTTAAAGAATCTTGAAAATTTTCAAATTAAAGGTTGCAAAATGTTTTTACTTCTTTAAACTGATAACAGACGGCAATACTAAACATTTTCAGCTCATTTATCTGGAATGCATTGAATGCAAGGGAAAAAAAGACTAGATTTAGGTGTTTACACTGTGCAAACGACGCCCCTCAATGGGTTTTAAAATGTGCCTTTATAACTATCGTAAAATAAAAGAAAAAATAATTTTCTGTCTATACGCAAGTGCATTTTTTATTGAAAGATTTCCATAAAGCACTGCATGTTAATTTAATGTCCGTTTGTTGGGAGTAACAAAAATTCTTTGTTGCTAAACACTGAGAAAAAAAATATGTGAATGTTTTTTTTTGCTGAAACGTATAAAATAAGCTAAATTTATGTTAAACAGTATTTTCTCACCATTATTTGCTAAAGATGGTAGACAACGTTTTATAATTCCATTTTGAGAAAATTTTAAAATAAGGAAGCGTAAAAAAAATAAACGTAGCCGTCTAATGGGATTTTAAGTTTTTTGAATGAAAACTTTTTTATCTGAAGAGAATCACCTTGTTTCAAAATTCAGCTCATCTTGACTAATAATAAGAAAACAGAGAGAGGAAACTGGTTGTCAAACGGAAGTAATGTTTTTATTCGCATGAATCAAATTAATGTTTCAATGATTAAAATGACGTAGAAATGGGAATATTTCTGCAAAAAAAAATGCTTTAAAACTTTCACACTTAAAATCATTTTTTATGTAAATTCGTTTGGCGATTGTTTAGTCAAGTTTAATAGGATTTTCTCAGATGTTTGATATTGAATGTCACTATTTTTACTCTTAATTTTGCGTTTTTATTATGAAAACAAGTAAAAGCTTGAAGAACAACCAAATGTGTTGATATTTTAATAACTACGTATGCATAAACTTTATCATATGACCACATAATTGAAAGGAATGCATAACAGTAAAAACAAAAACTTTCTTATAGGATATTTTGCTGCTATGAAATATTTTAAATTAATGTTGTTAAAAACATTTTGATGAATTTTCGCTCATAAAATTTTTTTTATCCTGTATAACGAAAATTCATTGGTTTCACTGGCTGTTTTATTTTCTTAGATAACTTCAAATGGTGTTTAGAATGTAAATATTCGTCATTTATCTGTCGAAGCAACTTATTGACTTTCTCGATATACTTTTTCTACTTTTAGCCCCAGAAGCATAGTAAATTTATAAGGAGTAGTTAAAAATGGGTCTATTCTACAAAAACCGAGAAAATTAGAAACCTGTCTACATTTTGGATAAAACTCGATTAATATTTTAATTTTATTGTTGAACTATTACATTTGCGAAGGAGTTGAAATTTTTTTTCTTGGTTTTAAGTTTTCTCGGGATCAGAACAAATCTATTACACTTCTCGCTTATTTTTAAAAGAACCATGTAAGCGACGAAGTGTTTCTGCCAGGCAACGTGAAGAATTTTCGTATTTTTTTTTACATTAATTTTTCATCTTCTAGTGGAGTACGGCAATAAAAACCCCGCGCGAGATAGAGAAAGAAGACCGATGAAAACTAATTTTATCTCATCCCTCCCCGGCTCTGAGGCACTCGAACTTTGTCCGGGCACAAAGCGGGTTTCCCTCAACCCCCCGCCTCCGCCTGGATAAACACCCTCCAGAGAGATGCACTCCAAAAATCCTCCTTTTCCCCCTCCAAAACATTTTCTTTGCACTTCAATCGGTGGGTTTCGCGAGCTGAGATTGCTGCTGGTCCCTTCTCGAGATTTGTTGGCACTGAAGACCTCTCTTCTTTCCATATCTGTCCGTCTGCGCAAACTAAAGAGTACGCCACTGTCAACACACAAAAGAGAGGGGAGGAAGAACTCCTGTACGCCACGTGGCACGGGCCGACGCAGAAACGATAACAAAACGGTAACTCGCTTTTGTTTTCAAAATTTCCCACCGGAGAAAACTCTGGATTGGTTGTTTGTGTTTTCTCTAGATATACGAAAGGGGGGGAAGGGGGTGTCGTTTTTCGTTTACTCTGGGATCCACCTGCCGAAATTAGGCCCTCAAAGTATATCTCTCTGTCCTCATATTCGAAACACTCTTCCTTACACGAAGTGGATGGGGCTAGTTTGGGAAGGTACTTGTGACACGTCGTAAAACTCATGGAAGTAAACGCATGCGCTGTAGATATGAGTCTTCCTCTGTTGTTGTACTTTGTCCAACTCGTTTTAGTTCCAAGTAATATTTGTTTGCTCGATTGTATCTCCTGTATTATTTTGTATTAAGACGTGTGGATCAATTCCTTATTTTCTTAAGATGTACTGTGATTTTAGAATTATGAGAAAAAAATATGAATAACAACGCTTTAAATTTAATATCTTTTATAAAAAAAGTGTTCTACTGTCCAGTTATTGATAATTTTTTAATCTATAAGAATCCAGTTATTGTGGAATATCCTTGGCGTACGCAGCCTCTCTTCATTGATCTAATCTCAATCAAAATATTTTAATGTAAAAATGTGACTATTTTAAAATAAACCAAAAGGTATTACTCTAAAACGTCCCTTTCAAGGAGTGAGAGATTTTTCAAGGGTTGCTGGTTAATCTTTCTCTGTTTCTGATTTCACATCAAAGTATTTTACTTGAGGATCCTTTTATATATTTTTTTAAAATTTAATTTAATTTGCTTGAACTTAATTTAGTTCTAGGAATTTTTATTTTTAATGCGGAGGCACTTGTCGCGAGGACATTCGCCTAAAATTTACCGCAGTTTTGCTGACCATTTTATTATAGGGGCGCCATATAGGCGGACCAGCATTGCCCCCTGTGAAGGGACGACATAAACGGAGGCTTTTTAGTGGCGCTTCACCAGGATTCGATCCGAACACCCTCAGCACCGAAAACTAGCGCGCTCTACCACAAGGCCGCCACGGCCCCGTTCTAGGAATATTATCATAAATATTTACTCAGTCATCTCATTTTAATGTAACTCTAGAATCGAAAATATTCGAGCAGTGCAGTTATTAACTGATTAAAGAATCTTAGCTGAAATTTCTAAGCTCTATATTTACAGTCTTAATGTATGCAGTTGATAGTACAGAGTGTCACTAGCAGTGACGTAAATGTGATGCCCAACCACTGAGGACTGATTCATGCGCATTAGATCTTACTGGAGGGCGCTGGTAAAGTCAAATCTAACTTTAAAAACTAATTCCTCACGCATAAATCAGTTATCAATGTCCAGTAATTACTTATGCCTCACTTCTTTCAATGAAAATGTCATTCAACTAAAATGTTTAGCCTCAATGTTGAAAAAAAAATTACCGTAATGCTACACATGAACGTCAGAATCAACCAACCAACTCATAAAATATTGTAATTTAGCGAATGTTTGCTGCTCTGCCCTACGACATGAGCCATACTTAGTTGGCAAATACAAGAGAAGTATGCATACCACTGCGTATACACGCACCTGTGGAAGCCCACTAGCATTAAGTTTATTGGTCACATCCACAAGACCCAGTTGCGATGAGAGATGATGATGTTACTCTAAAACTGAGGGAAATCATTTCCATCTCCAGTGAATATTTAAAGCAATCTTGTTTGTGAAATATGAGTAGATGTTTCTTCAATGTATTGTGTTGTACTGCCTACATCCTTTAGGAGGGTAAACGGAACATGAACCTTTGAGTGATTATGGGATATACATGCCTGTTTCACCTTGAAATGCACTCCTATGAACGTGATGGGACACGTTTTTGGAGAACAGTTGTTTAACACGCTATTTCCTTATAATTTTATTCTTTTTTAGCGACATTTAATGTCACTTCTTTTTTAAAGACGCCATTTTTTAAAGTTTGAGATTTATAAAAAAGTATTTCTTATTCATTTTAGTACTGGGTCGTTTACGAAGAGACTAATACGGAGGTTGAAAAGTTATGTTTCCTGTCATGAACTACCGATCCTAACACAAAATATAATTGTGTTTTTTATTACTATCCTGTGTTATTACACCATTTCGAAGAAATTTTTTGGATATTCTGTGATTGCTTTGATCGAAGGTCATTTTCAATAGATGAGCAATTTTTTTTGTTTCACTGGAGTGGTCTCCATTAATGATGAACATGACAAATGTGTTGCACTTACAGCGTAGGTATATGCTCTAGCATTAAAGCATGGATCCTCTTTTTCAGCCCCAAAACCATTTTGTAAGACATTTGTACAGGGTTTGAAGATAGGTGTGATAGTTTTCGTTACCTAAGAATAAAATACGTGTATTAAGCGCAATGACTTTTGGATCAATTCTACTTTTTAAAATACCATCTTCGAGTTGCAGCTTATTATTTCCCTATTGAAATCTACAATTCCCTGATAACGTGATAACTTAGAGATTCTCTATGGATTGGAGGCTACTTCAAATAGTTGATTCTCCACATTCTAGTTTCTTATTCATTCTTCCTTATTTTTTGCCTAGTATTTTGGGAAATTTTGTTGTTTTTTGAGCGTTACCTGAATATTGATAAATATTCATTTTAAGAAGGATTTTTGTTTCATTATTAGCGTATGATAGATAGTGAGAGCCCTTTAAAATACAGGCATAACAATGTAGAAATAAATCATGGGGGAATGGAAAGAGGGAAATTTTTTCCCTTAGCTTGACACTGTCATCATTTTAGACATCGTTTTATTAGCATGTTGAAAAACAAAAATATGCTCTATATCGTAGTCTTCATTAAGATTTTTGTCTGTATATTTCTTAATCAAAATATTTTATGATGAGAAAGTTTTCTGATTTACTCTCCTGATTTTACTTATACAGAAATTTGAAATATCCTTATCTTATTTCAGTGAAGGAAATCGCTTACAGAAAAGATTCCAAAGTGAAAAATTTGAATTTTTTACTTATCCTTATAGTAAGACGAATGCCTTTTAAGAGTAGCTGCGTTTTACTTATGTGACATGTCAGAATATCATATAATTACAATGTATTCCGTCGCTACATAATTACTCTCTAGCATCAGAATACGGTGCAAGGAAGTTCTACTACATTTTCAGAATTCTAAGTGTGTGTGTGAGAGGGGGGAGGATGAAACCATGCAAATGTAATTCTCCATGTTCCCTTTAATGATTTAACTATGGTCTGTTTAGGTAAAAATTTGTGTGATTCGAAAAATTTGATCTTTTTGATACATCTCACACAAGTGGAGAAATAGAATTGCTGCATACTACACACAAATGAACAAATTGGTACAGTAACTAATAAAATTAATCGATTTCAAATTTATATGTTTATTTTTCTCTGAAGTTAATCTAGAATAATTATATACAACATTCCCTCTTTTTGTGCGGCTCAATACTTTCAGTACTCGGGTACGTACAAACCAAGAGTACGATGCAGCTGTCAATTTGAAGGTATTATGTTTATGAAAGACATTTGCAGTGTAAATGTCAATAAATTCACCATTATTAAGGGGAAGTAAGGTCATAGGGACTAGCTGAAAATTTAGAACTTGCAACGTAAACTTAAACTTACAAGCTTACATTGAAAAAGGAATTGTTCTTTGTCGATAAAATCCCCGCGTAACATTTTTAACGTCGTGATCTGAAAGTATCTCGAGGGGTCATATGGGGTACACAAACGATGAGTCGCTTTATTTCGTCCATTAAGGGTCGGATGATTGTTTCGGAAAACAAAACTCCATGTGTTAAAATCTCTTCATGAACCCTCGATTCCTCGTGATTCAAACTTTGGAAGGGCTCCAAAATGAGAGGGGGTGACCGAGTGGTCTCTGAAAATCTCTCTACGAGAAAAGAAGGAAGAAAAAACTATTTCCCGGTTGGTATAATGAATCGCAGAGCAAGTCGACTGTAGTATCTGGTGGTATGTCAACAGAGTGCTGCTCTTTTCCCTTTTCCCGAGGGGAGTTCCGAGGGTGAACAAACATGGACCCCTAGCTATCCTGAGCAAAATCGACTCGTCATGTTTGTTTGTCTCCTGCTAACTGCCCCCAATCCCCATCCCCACCACCCCTTGACTTTTTCGAAAGCGCATAAACTTCCACTTTTCTGTCTCTGGCAAAGTCGCGCCCAGAGCAAAGACACTCTTTTTGGAATTTCCCCCTCCCTACCCCTTTAAACTAACAGCTTCAATTTTGGAATAGAGTCTCAACTTCAGCGGATATACATACAAAAATCTGTTCGGGTTTATCGGTCTTTTTTTGTACTGAAAAAAGGGAGACCGAATGAGAGTTTTTAGAAAGGATAGAGCAATATAGCGAGAACATCAAAATGAATCAAGTTCATCCTCATTAAAATTCACTGACGTAAGAGAATCTACATCCCACATTCACTAAACTGCTACGACACACACACATATGCTCCTATGGTAACGAATAACGACAGAAATGTCATTCAGGACGATTGGGTATAACTGTAAGTATGCTTGAAGTTTCTGTAGCAGTAATACTTCTACAACAGGTGATTTCTAATTTTACTTCGGCTGTACCCGCAAGTATTAAAACTTGTAGGAAACTTGAGGAAAATGCAAAACAGGAACCTGCAACTTATTATTCACAATAAAAAAATTGAAGGGTGGCAACTAGTTTCGATCTTATTAATATTTCATCAGGCCGAGAAGCATTAAATGGGACTTTCTCTATGGACAATTTACAAATGTTAGAGTCATCAAACTCTTTAAAATATATAGGGAAGACAAGAGAGAATTTCAGAGAAACGTCGTGGGTGGCGGTAGAAGGAGATAATTCATACAAGGAGAAAAGCTTGGAAGAGAAAACAAGGGGAAGAAATTTTATGACCACCAGACCAAACAAGATATTACATATACAGTGCATGTAAAAACTGTAAGGACAACAAAAAGTTTAATTTTTTTGATAAATTTCAAATCAGATGAAAAAAGTATACTATAATGTGTATCATAAAGTTGAAAAGCTGAAGTCAACCAAAATTTATCTGTAATATTTTATTACGAAAATGAAATAATTATATAAAAGCCACTATTTCCTCCTGTGTAAAACCTTTAAGGACATGAAAATAAAAACAATACAGTAATGAAGAAACAAATACTTAATATGTTGTGCACCCATCATTGCTTTTAATGGCCGTAAATATTCTTTCATGGACATTATTAATTTTTGACACGGTTCGGGAATAGTTTTGTACCATTTATCTTCAATCGTAGATCTTAGTTCTGAAGCTGGGGGAAAATGTCTTCCATTTTTGTAAATTCATCTTTCTAGATTTCCCCATAAGTTCTCGATAGGGTTTAGATCAGGACTTCTGGGTTTCCATGTCAAAACTTCAATATTTTTCTTCTGGAACCAGAGTTTTGTCCTACGGCTTGTGTGGATAGGCGCATTATTTTGCTGATAAATCAATTTTACCCCTGCCGGAAATGGTGCAACAGGTGAAAGATGGTCAGGAAGAGTTTTTAGATATGCCTTTGAGTTAACTTTTCCTAAAAGAAATGCAAGTGACCCCGCGTCTTTAAACGAAAAGCAGCCCCATGTCATAATACATCCGCCACCTAATTGACGGTTTGAGACAATTCCTTTTTCTTTTCTCAAATAATGCCAGTAATACTTCAAACCATCAGGATCATCCAAGTTCCATATTTTTTTCTTCGGAGAAAATAACCTGCAGCCATTTGTCGTCCCAAGTCATTACTTGTTATGCAAACTGTAAACGCTGGGTTTTGTGCCTAGTCAGTAAAGGTGGTTTACGCAATTTTGCTGTGTATTGGAAATTTCCAGATCGAGTAATTATATTGCAGATTGTTTTCTTGCCCACATTGAACCCAGTTTTTCATAAAATTTCTTTATTTGAGTATTTTCCAGTTGATGCTAACTAAAAAACTCTCCTTTCATCTCTGGGTGACAAGGCTTTTAGTCTGCCTCCAGCTTTTTTTCCGTACTCGTCTTTTAACCTTAAAAAAATTGATGATAGTTTTAGATCTTCCTATCTTTATCGAATAGCCGACAGCTCATTCCTGACAATGCAAAAGATTCAACAACAACTTTTTCATATTCAGTCACTTTACTTGCTTTTTGCATTATTATAAAATTAACAAAACTCTTAATTGAAAACGTCAGAAAAATCACTATACACAAAAGTATTTAACGTGCAAATCAGTAATAGTTTTACTTAACATTTCTATAAAAAAATAGTGGTGTCCTTTAAAGTTTTTACACAGGCGAAAATAGCGTTTATTTCCATGATCATTTTTTTCCCAATAAAAAGCTCACAGATACATTTTGTTGACTTTTATATCAGTATTTAAACTTTATGATCAACATTATATTTCCCTTTCAATTATCTCATTTTAAATTTATCAAAAATTTTACAGTTGTTTACTGTCCTTAAAGTTTTTATACGCACTGTGTATATATATATATATATACTAGCTGAATACCCGTGCTTTGCTACGGAATACATTCAAATTAAATACAACGGTCAATGTATGCAATTAATGACAAAAAAACCCAAAAAAAATATTTATAAAAAAATCGTAATGAATATTTTTATAGACAAAATAATGTAGAAGAAAATACTGAAATTAAATCTAATAGAACATACTAAAGAATATAGTACAGTTAGTATAGTGCAGTTTGAGGAACATTTATTTTTCTGTAATATTTTACTCTACTTTTAATATTTTTTTGATAATGTCCAATCGTCTGCCACTTACGATAGAAAAAAAATTGTCAATTTATTTCGCTGTTATGCATGTGATGCAAAAATATTAAAGTATCACAAAAAGAAAAGAAACCACGTGATCAGCATTTAGTAAATTAAATTCTAAAAATTAATCTTTAAAAATTCACCAAAAATCAGAAAATGGAGGCAAAGATTCGAAAACGATTTCATTTTAAAGGAATATTTATGATCTTTCTCGTGATATAAATTTTATAACCCTAAAATTATTATTTTAAATGCTTACTTTAAAGAATGTTACAAAAAAAAACTTAAAAATTTAATTTAAATAATCTAAGAAGAATTTTTTAAAAATCTTTCTTAGTGCACCCCTACACTATAAGAAGAATCGCCATACAAAATTTCAACACTTTAGGTCCAGTGGTTTGATCTGTGCGTTGTCTGTCAGTCAGTCAATCAGTCAGTGAATGAATGAGTCAGTTAAGGAACTGTTATATATATATATATATATATATATATATATATATACTTACTCGTATATATGAATGAATTGTTACGAATCATTCATGAAACATTATCTTATCTCAACAAGTTTACCAATCGTATCCTGTTGCTGAAGGAAAATTTCGTTTCTGTGACAAGGAAGTTTGTGTGGGAACTAACCTTTGTCATTATTATTTATTTATTTATTTATTTATTGTGTTAACTTTAAGGCTCTTGGGAGGTTTACCCCAACTACCCCTAGTTGAGCTAATTTAAAACAGGTTATGACATGAATATAGTCTATTACGAATAAAATGTTTCAAACTGTAGACCATCCTCTTTCCTATTCAGGGTCGATAATTATATAGATTAGTTATTTTTTAAAAATACTATAGGAAGAAATGGCAACGCAATGCACTGCCGGACATAATTCAAGTAACATCAAGACATTTTTACGATGCCGGTTTGTCGAAAGAATGATTATTAAAACTGTCCATTATTTATGCATGAAGGTGTTATTGAAATAGATTGCAGAGAAGAATTTTTCGAGCATATATGTACATTACTGGCTGAATACCCGTGCTTTGCTACTGAGTACATTCAAATTAAATACAACGGTCAATGTATGCAATTAATTTATATGTTTAATATCCATAAAACATATTCATTTGAATTAAATTCTTAAAAAACTTCCATCTCAATTAGTCTAGTGGTTAAATTTTCTATTTTACCGTAATTTAATATTTTTGTTGTCAATTTATTTCGTTGTTAATTTAAAGTATCACAAAACGAAAAGAAACCACGTGAACAGCATTTAATAAATTAAATTCTAAAGATTAATATTAAAAAATTCATCAAGAATCAGAAAATGGAGGTAAAGATTCGAAAAAGATTTCATTTTAAAGGAATTTTTAGGATTTTTCTCGTGGTATAAATTTTATAACCCTCAAATTATTATTTTAAATGCAAACTAAAAAAATGTTCCAAAAATAGCTTAAAAATTTAATTTAAAAAAATCTAAGAAGAATTTTTCAAAAATCTTTCCTAGTGCACCCCTACACTATAAGAAGAATCGCCATGCAAAATTTCAGACCTTTAGGTCCAGTGGTTTGGTCTGTGCGTTATCTGTCAGTCAGTCACTCAGTTACGGAACTGTTATATATATATATATATAGATATGATAACTTAGAGAAAATCTGATGAAGAAAATATTTTGTAAACACGTGTTTTTTCATCAATACCTTAAAACATCGGCGTAGTAAATCTTCAAACTACATTTTTAGCTGTGGGGAAATTTTTCTCTTTCGTATAGGACGCATATCTGCGAATGCATATTTAAAACGTTTATTTTTAATTTAAAATTAGATACCGTCATACTAAAAGTACATATTTATCCAAAACGTTAAATTAGGTGTAGTTAACTTTTTACGGGAAGTTTAAATAATTAATGTCTCTAAAATCAAAATCATTTCTTTAAAAAAATAAAACTTTCATTACAAAGCATATTTTTAAGACTCTAAAATACATCTACTAATGGATTATTGGAAATAACTTTTAAAAAATTTCCCTTTCCCTAATAAGGATTTAAAGATCTTCGAGATCCATATAGAGGGAGATCCGAGTAGGGTCCAAAACAAGAACGCGATTGCGAGCATTCTCCTCATCTGTAAAAGTACTTTTTCCTTCACAAATCCTTTCATGCTGTGAAGAGACTACATGTGAGGCCTTCAGTCTCCTAACTAACAGCATTCCTTATGGGTTCAAATTCATCTTTTGTGAGTTTAAAATTTTTTATTCAACTATTTTCGAAATCAGTTAACTTATTTAAAGCGTACAAAAAACTTTATTTATTAAAATACATACTTTAAATTAGAAAAAATTAAATAATAATAAATTCGAGGATTGTTTTTTTTTAAAAAGAGAAAAGAGCTGTTTGTCGAGATTAACGTTCATGAAACTCAGTGTTACAAAAATTCTTACGCAAATATGTATTTGAATTTGAACTAATGTTCCTGAGCATTAACAAAATAATATGACAAAATCTATGCAACATTTCTCAGAATTTTTTAATGTTAGCCATATTTGTTTGTAAACTTTAGAGTCCTATTCATTTTGACTACAGTATGTTATCTGCTTAGAAGTGAACCCAATATACTTGAAATCTTTAAATAGGGATTTTATATTTTTTTCTGTCAAAATATATTGCTGGACAGGATGATAGAGCAGAAAAACTCACCCTCACTCTCGCATCTGAAGTAACTGTTGGAGGTATGGTAATTTTCAAATCACTGAGAGATATCTAATGAAAAATCTCCTTCTTAACACAACGGTTACTTATGCGATTCTTAAACGCATATTCATTTTTGTTAAAACCAAACGAGAGATTTGGTGGCCTTAAATAAGAGCACTGAAGTTTTGGGTCTTTGTATTCAGAAAAGTTTTTAGGACGTTGCGTACCTTATTTCCTTCATGTAGTCTAAATAGAAAATGTTTTATCCCGAGTAATACGCGAAATCACCAAGTTCACTTCATTATGATCACCACTAGATTTAACTACATACGATAAATATAGATGAGATATTCCAATTCTGCAGTTTATACAATGTTATCCTGTCTGTTTTTTCGTTCGTTTTATTATTTAGAAATTATAGTTTGACCTACAATTTTTTTGCACTCCATTTTAATAAAACAGAGTTCTTGAATAAGTTCTTGAAATATTTAGTTAATCCGTGTGATGGATAGAGATTTCAATAAACTTCAGTTTTCGTTACTCTTTGAAGATGTAGATGTAGAAAAGGATTCATGGCCTTTGTCAACATGCATCGATTTCTGTAATTTAGTTTCGACCCTAAAATACTGTTTGTATAAACTTAAATTTAAAATTTTTTTTATAATATTATGCGTTTTAAAGTGATTGGTGTAATATTGTAGAATACGCAGTTTTAATGATTGATGCTTCAGAAAGATGAATTCTGAAATTTTGGCTTCCTGAAAAGTTTTAGAGATCTCAAATTTACGAGATTTCTTAAGCAATTCAATTTCTTGAACCAAAAGTTTGCAAAAATTTAAAATACTTACAATGCTATTAAAATTACTATACTATTACTATACTATTTATTATATTCTATATTTGTCTTTCAATTTAGAGTTGGACACAAATTTGCTAATAAGTTGTTACTGCTTCAAAATTTTTAATTTGATCTTATGGTAATAGCAAGTTTACCCCTGAAATTATTTAATGCAGAGATATGCATCTCCAGTGGACCCATCAGTCGTGGACCTCAGTTAAGGCCTTGTTATGGGCTACTCATCATGACATAGCCAACAAGTACGTTGGAGGAAAAATAATTCCAAAATAGAATCAGTCTAACTTTTTTGCTGATGATTGATTAGATGTAGTGTATCTAGCCCAAAAGGGGAAAAAAACGATTTCCATGAACTGTGGTACAAAATTTTTATCTAAATTTTATATCATAATTCGTGGAAGACGTTCATTTCTTCAGGAGCGACTGCACATTTTCGGTCGCCAATAAAATTTTAAAGTAATTCCAGTTTTGCTATCCCTCCCCCTCCCCAATGTACCTCTCTGCTGTGCCCTGATGAGAATCCCGTCTCAGGATCAGTTTTATTTCAGTTTTGGGGACTTCTATCCAGATTCTTGATATAAATCACCAAAAGGTTCATTTAGGAACTTCTTTCAAAGTTTTAAAGTAAATGTTTATGACTTTTTACATTTTTCAAATACTTCTGATCGGGAAAAAATGTTAATTTAATTGATGTGTACATCTGATTGTTTACATGTTGAATACTGTAAAATCTAGCTGAATTCGATGAAAATTTAGTATACACCCATGGATATATTTTTAAAGCTTTTTTTTATATTTATTAGTTTTGGGTAGCTATTTCATGTAAACAAAGCAAAAGGAATGTCTTCAGTCCAGTTATACTTCTCCTTGTTTTGAACTCCAGTTATAGTTCAAATACTTCTGATCGGGAAAAAATGTTAATTTAATTGATGTGTACATCTGATTGTTTACAAGTTGAATACTGTAAAAACTAGCTGAATTCGATGAAAATTTAGTATACACCCATGGATATACTTTTTTAAGCTTTTTTTTATATTTATTAGTTTTGGGTAGCTATTTCATGTAAACAAAGCAAAAGGAATGTCTTCAGTCCAATTCGAAAGCTCAGTTATCTACTAATAGCCCGAACCATAAAGGACATTTTTAGGTAATTTTATTATTACCATGACTATTCTTTTTAACGTGTACGTATGTCTCCGGTTAAAATATATTTGCGTTTCCTTTTAAGGATATCGCCAAAAGAATCATGACAGTCGAGAAAAAATTGGAGTACGTGACATTCATACCAGATACAAATCGAGAAACAAACATTTCTTTCTCTTGGTTAGACAGCATCCTCAGAAGAGATAAAAAAAGATAGGGGGGACAGAGAAACTGAGAAAAAATAACTTTAGAACATTGGTCAACGTGCCGATGACAGCTGTAGCCTTTTGTGAGTAAAAAAAAAAATATATATCGCACTCAGTTCAGTCAACGAAATGACTTTTTGAATTTTTCTTCGCCGACTACAAAGTATAAAGGAGATGATTTGTTGTCTAACAGATATTCTTCTTTGATATACAAGTTCCTTTTTAGTGTTATAAAGAAGTCAAAATGAAGTACCTAACAACATATTAATGTCTAAAATCTTAAACACATTTTCAGGGACAGATGAGCAAGCCATTTTCCTGTAGATAAATACATAAATTGATGATATTTAACTTGTATTATTATTCACAGGCACCAATTTTCAAGCCTCGAATGCATATCCATGTGTTTTTATGATTACTGCTTGTAATAATATTTATATAATATAGTTGTAACATACCTATCTATACAGAGAACATTTTTGTGAAGACAAAGTAGATAACCGCCGAAACTTAACAAATTTAAAACTAATACAAGCACATTTTTGATATAATACGTCAATTTCATAATGATTTTTTTAACGAATTGAATAAAGTTAAATAATCAAATGAAATAGAAATATGGCCTTTTCAATCATTCAGTGATTTAGCTTTTGTTAAAAATATCCAAAATGGATTAAATCATTATATCATTAGCTTCTACACAGATGAAATTACATCTTTCAAAGCAATCGGATGTACCTTCTATCTTCCGTGTTATTGAGTATTTACCCGTCTACTCAATTTTAAAATCTGGTTCGAGAATTCACGGGATAAATTTTGTAGGGACTGAATTCCAAACCTCACAAAAAATCTTTTTGGAAGTCATTTCAAACTATAGAGTTAGAATATAATTTCAAGTATACCGTCATTTGTAAAGTTATCCTTTTAAATAGTTTTAAAATGTGTTAAGCTAAATGTAAATTCTAAAGAGGATAAGCAGATTTCATTCTATGAATATAAACTTTGTTGGTTGAGTGCATTATATTTTTTATGATAAAAATAATTATCAATGCAAAATAAATACAAATAAATAAAATTATACGATAAAAATTTACGATAAAGTTTAATGCAGCAGAGGAATAGTTAGCACCCTTAAAAGGGGGACTATTAGCATGTATTTTCAAAAAATGTTATTGTATAATCTCTAAAAATGGTAGGAATGAAAATTTTAAAGTTTATAAAAGTAACTGTAAGCATTTCGATCAAGCCAAACTTTTCCCTCTTAATTCTTTTTCTCCAAATATAAGCGTATAGGCACAAACAAGTCTACCCCAACCCACATTTGGTGTTACGGGATATCTCGCAAAATGCTCTCTTAGTAGTAGTTAAAATTGTATTTTTCTATATTTTTTATTGATTTAAGTACCCGAACATTTAGCAAAGAATGTGTTATACAGTTCTAAAGATGCATTAAGACAAAATGGTTGACATAAATACATAGTTTATATAATCTATATATATAAAACAGTTCCGTAACTAACTGACTCACTGACATACAATGCACAGACCAAACCACTGGACCTAAAGGGCTGAAATTTTGCATGGTGATTCTTCTTATAGTGTAGAGGTGCACTAAGAAAGATTTTTGAAAAATTCTTCTTAGATTTTTAAAAATTAAATTTTTAAGCTGTTTTAGTAACTTTTTTTAAGTTTCCATTTAAAATAAGAATTTGAGGGTTATGAAATTTATATCACGAGAAAGAGAATAAAAATTCCTTTAAAATGAAATCTTTTCGAATCTTTACCTCCATTTTCTGATTTGTGATGAATTTTTAAATATTAAATTTAAGAATTTAATTTATTAAATGCTGATCACTTGATTTCTTTTTCTGGTACTTTAAATAAATTTATCGTCACGTCCATAGCAATAAAATAGACAAAAAAGTTTTTTTCCCTTGCTATTGTGGCAGACGATTGAACATTATCAAAAAAAATTTTTAAATACAGTAAAAGAAATGTTCCTCAAACTGTACTATATTAACTGTACTATATTCTTTAGTATGTCCTATTACATTTAATTTGAATATTTTATTCTACATTATTTTGTCTATAAAAATATCCGTTACGATTTTTTTTATAAATATATTTTTTTTGTTTTTTTACATGAATTGTATACATTGATCGTCGTATTTATTATATATATATATATATATATATATATATATATATATATATATATATATATATATATATATATATATATATATATATTTATATATATATATATTGCATTAATTGCATACATTGACCTTTGTATTTAATTTGAATGTACTCCGTGGCGAAGTGCGGGTTTTCAGCTAGTGCATGCATACATGTATATATTATTCATACCTTTTTCCTATTAATCATTCAAAAGTATTTCAGAAAATTTGCTATATTGCTAGACAAGAATCGTTGGAAATTAATACAAGCCATTTGTCCTTTTCAAATATTACTTTTAACAACCCAATAAATTCCACAAGATCACGCAAAATGGATACTTTAACACTATACATTTTTTGGAAAGTTACAGAATACGAGCATGTTACAAAATAAGCACGTTACAAAATTTTATTTGAATTTGAATTTCTATTTTAGTTTCCATTTAAACATGATTTGATTGAAAGTTCTTTAGGAAAACTGTTTCTTTTCATCCACCCCTTCATTGTCTGTAAAAAAATTATTCCCCTCTTAGAAGTTCACTGCCAACAATTCGGAATAAATTTGAAACAGGAACATCTTCAATTGTTGTCTTATAATATAATTTAAATCTAAGTGTCTCTAAACCTCACGAAGGGAGATTTTCCCTTTTATAAAACAAAAGCCAATGATGACTAACTTGTCTGTTCCCAAGTAGCTAAGTATTGACCAGTATTTTACTACTTGAATATATTATCTGGGTTCGGAATAATTTTCATTTAAATGCATCAAATTAATTCTGAGAAAGTTTTAAAGATGTCAAAACTAAATGATTTATTATTTATTTATTTGTTTATTTAATTATTATTACTATAGAAATGACATTTCATTTCAATCGAAATATAAACCAAGCTTTTCGATCCTGTCGGTCTATTTACCGTTAGCAATTTTTAACTCTATGATTGCATATTCAATAAACATAAAAACATATTTCTGTCATGTTTATACTTCATAAAGTTCCGCGTAGTAATTAGCTAGATAAGGTCTTAAAACATCTACTAAAATGGATGGTATGTTAGAAGATTTTTTTCGAATCTGCATGGAAAGACGACATCAGAGCTGAGGTATAAGATTTTAGAGCAATGAGAGTGTAAGAACTCAGCTTATCTGGAAAATTGCGGGCTTAAAAGTTTGCACAGTTTACGTGGGTTATGTAATTGAGGAGCAATACTGGAGAAGACGTTTCCCTCCTCCAAGAGTTGCTGAATTTGTTGTAAGAATTTGTCTACATCATTCTCCCATCCTGTTTTCGAAATTAATTATGTCAGAATATATTCTATGTAGCATCTTTTAACGACTTCCATATTTTACAGTTATAACTATGCATGCGTTATGGAGAGAAATGTTTGTCTATTACGAGGTAATTCAATGGCCCAATTTCGATCGAGGCACGTCGAGAGACCAAATGTTAATATAATATCAATACAAAATTTTGATCTACCTCGATAATAATGACATCGCGTTGATCAACGTTATATTTCACACTCAATTGTAATAATCTCCTGAGAAAATATTCTCCATATACAATAACAATGAGAATCAGAAAAGACGACACATAAAGAATTAGTGATATCGATTCATAAACGTGTGTTGCAGTAAATGAGTAAAATGTGGCTCTGGGGAAAGGAGTAAACTCGATAACTCCAAATGTTTACCATCCGCTAAGTTTGTGCCCACCACCAGAAAATTCAAATAACATTACTTCTAGGAGAAGGGAGTAAAAAGGAAGATGTGAAAATCCAAAGCCGTTTGTAAATATCTCTCCGTTTGGAGTAGAAACTCGCCATTTAACAGCCCCTAGCACATACTGAGGTGTAAGGAATAACTCCCAAGTCTCTCCATGAATACGATTTTCGAAATCGAAGTCCTCCTTGTTGATTGTTTCGCTCACTTAGAATCCCAGATCTCGATCTGGGGTTCGAAATGAATTTCGGAGACGGAAAGAGGGGTGTGTTTGGGAAAACTAGGAGTTGCAGAGGAAGCGAAACGCGGCGCATGACTGGGCCACCCCCCGCTACGTTTTAAAGCGATGGAAATAAATACACGGAGATATATATTTATTTCGAAATCCATTCTTGTCTTCATTCTTTGACTAGAATGCGGCGAACACTACGGCTTCTGGCGCTGCAAAAGGGTAAAGGGGGGAGGGAAACGAACGAAAAAGGGGTGGACCACCTGCGTTGCGCGAATTGTTTCTTTCTTTTTCTTTTTTCTCTTCTTTTTCTTTCGGCGAACGAAAACTCCTCATTTGCATACGAGAAGCTAATCGCGGATTTTAATAAACGCCAAAGATGCGGGGAACGAGGGTAAGGGTAAGGAGGGGAAAGGAGGGGGTGGAAACTAGAGAGCGGAGACAGATACGAGAGTTTAGGAAGGGAGGTTGCAACAGGCGCCTTCTAAACAGCGCTCCAAGACTTGGCGATCATTTGCCTCCCTTTCACGGTATTAAAGCTTTAGTTAAGAATGAAGATTATAGATCTGTGTGTATATATCGCAAAGCTTTGGAAGGAATGCTTAAAAAAAATCGGGTACTTACGTAATTTACCTCAGAGTTGTGCATATTAACACCAAAATTTAGAATTTTTCTGCTAAACATTTAAATCTAATATTCCTTCAGTTTGTTTTCATGTTAAAGTCCTAAACATGTTTATGGTTAGAAAGTCACACTTTAGTTACCATGATAATCCATCGACCAATGAATTCATTCCTTACAAAGAGTCAATACTGTCGCTTTTGAAATTACATTTCTATTATACACACACACACACACACACACACACATGTACATTAATACTACATGCACATACTAACATATGAATGATTCTGCAAGAATTTACTCTTTTAAAGCTTTAGTTCTAATCAGCAGTTCTCTATGGTAAGTATTTATATAATCTTTAATTAAAAGGTGTAAGTTATGACAACTGGTATAGTTTTAAATTTTATAATTAATCTCCGTTATATATCTGAGCTATCGGTTCATATATTCTGACTATTGCACTATCAGGCTATGTGAAGGCCTTAATTTAAGTAATGTCATGACGCTTTAAATAATTCCATAGATATGCTCCAAGGTGTCTCTGTTTCGCTTTAATATATCATTTTTATATCAGTTGGCATTTATTTTGTTATGTAGATACAGTTATAAATTATTGTTTAAGTAGAAAACTTTTTAAGATATTTCATTATCCTTTTCTAACATACAAAAAAGGATGCATTTGGTATAAGCAGAAATATGAAGAATAAAGAAAGTGATTACTTATAATTTCCACATCTCGAGGAGGAAAATTTAGCACTGAAACATAAATTAAAAAAAATTAAAAAATAATAAAGATTAAAGAACAAAAGTAAACTTATTTCCCATGATGGGAAAATAAGTGTACGATTTTTATGTATTACGATGTACTTTTCAATATTCTATTCCGATTAGATTATTCGCATATAGTATATTTAGGGGAAATCTCCTTACAATAGAATTAAAATAAAGACAGAAGAATTCTCAACGATACAAATGATAAATTGCGATTTATTCAAAGATTGTTTTAATTTTTTGGAGGTACTCAAAATTTTCGTATAACTTTACAATTCATGTATTTAATAAATGTCTATCTTTGAAAATGTATCACAATAATCACTTACTGAAGCTTCTAGTTTACAGTCACGAATTCTTAATAGATTTATAATCAAAGACATTTAGAAAATTTAGATAAGTTTGATTTTATTGAGACGTAATAACAACATTCATGCCATATGTAGGTAAAGAATTGACCCCAATATATTCCAGTACATTAAATCACTTAATTTCAATATATTCCTAACTGCCTTACCTAAAAAACAATTAACTTTCGGTGTTTACTTTTAAATAGACTAGCATATTTTATAAGATTTCTTATAGATTTCCCAAAACTATGTGACTAAGCAGATCATAAAATGATCTTATTATTTCTCTCTCAAATGTAAACTTAGGCACACAAGAAATGAAAAGAAAGAAAAGGAACTTTTTGTATCGTGTCTACAAATTCAGATAAAATTTACAACAGAATTACTGGAGTTCTTTCTAATTAATCGTATGTTCAGAAATGTATTTCACAAATAAATTAAAAATAATTTGGAGCTTATGACAAAAAGTAACAATCTAAAGGAACAAAACTCATATTCTTTTAAGAGAAAATGTACAAAAACGAATTTCAAGTGTTAGTTCTTTATTCCTCTCTCATCAGAGATCGTAGAGACATAACTCTAAATGTTTGAAAACTTATTAGTTAGTATCTCAGCAATTGGTATATATATTTAATAGATGTTGTACAAACTTTTTAATCACTCATGGTATAATTGAAACCTTTCTGGTAGTGTTGCCTGTAAAGACACAACTTAGCATGGTCAAAACTGGAAAGTTTTGAAGCCACAATTATTTATTAGGAAATGCTTTTGAATAAAGTAATATTATAAATCACCGGAAACCTACCTGACAGAAAATTAAACAGACAAAAGTAATCTATTATATTAATATTTGTGAGAGATGACATGATAATGATTTCTATCATTTATTTATTCTATATTCAAATTTATATCTCCGAGTTTAATGCTCTTTAACGTAATCTGGACTTGGCAACGTGTTTACTTCACCTATTCATCATAGGGTGTTGCTTAAGGAGCGTCATTTTTGAGAATCAAATTGCTGCTTATGTGTTGCACGAACGGAAAGTAAAATCAAACATGTGAGCCAAAATCCTAAGGCAATATGGATGTGGAGGAGAAGCAAACATCAAAACCGCTCGCTATTTTCGCCTTCTTTTTTCCTTTAAAACTAGTTTCACGGCTCGTTGCCTTCTGTTGCTCGGAAATCACCGTGTTTCTTTTCCTTGTACCTCTTTGTCCTGTACGCATTACGAGGTTAAAATGCAATATGGGCAGTTTGTATTTTCAAATAGAGAATATCCATGTATTTAGTATTTGAAATATTTAAAGAATCTGAGAAGACAATTTAATATATAATCTTTTGCAGCCATTTATTATGGCAAAGAAATTTTACGATATACTGTACCGGGGTAACTAACGATTATATTTATATATTTTAATCTGCCCAATACTGAATATTAAATATTCAAATGAAATATGAATAATTCTAATAAATTTTTAATAACGTAAAAAAATTCTGTTCAATTAATTTACAGAAGAGTTTCATGTACATTACAATGCGTTATATAAATAGCATAGCTCTGTTAAGTAAAATACTTTTTAGATTCAGATATCTTTGAAATCTTATCTACCATAAAGAAGTTAAGAAGTAACAAAGATCGTGAAAGTTTCAGTATACATTTTATACCTTTATAATTCAAGGAATGAATTTCCTTTAATACCACCAATTTAAAGGAATAGTCACTTTTAACAATCAGTAACAACGAGGAAAAAAATGAATAGACGTTGAAGGAAAGTGAAAATTTAAAATGACAAAACACTATAATAAATTAACGAGTGACGCGTGAGGATAATTTTTCCTGTTGGCATATATCTAAAATAAAGTGTTCAAGCATTAATAATCATACTCTAGATCTTAAAAATAGCTATTTCTTCCGTCTAGTAATTACTTAAACACTCGCAAGGGAAATAAAGGGAAATCATTAGATTTCGCATCATTATAAAACTTTTATCAAGATTAAATGAAGTATACGGTACCAGAATCCCCTTTAATGTAAAATACCATGTTTAACTAGAATAGAAAATAAAAACGTTCTCTGAGCTAATATCCTTAAATTTAAATTTAATAGATAAACCTTCTCGCTATAATTTAAACTATTGAATACATAGGTTTAGTCTTACGAAGAAAATGCCTGTCTTTTTATCTTTATTTTTGGTTAACTGCTCTGAAAATTAAGAACCCTTATTTTTCTCACTTTTTGAATTAATTAGTTTCTATACATATACCGGAGAAATGAGAGAATTACTACCACTGTTTTCTCTCATTAAAGTAGGACAAAACAAAATTGTGCTTTTTCACACACGATGGAGGGGTAATTCATCATATCGTATCAATCTGAATTTTTTTCAGACGAAATAAAATGAAAGTAATTTTAAAATTTTAGTAAAATTTAGGCTTGCTCTTGCTTTGACGTACGGTTCTACAACTTAGGTAAGCGTCTTTTCATCTGAGCTTCTGATAATCTATTTCTACCTATGGTCAACACACCGAACATATTTAGCATAAATTAGCATGAATGGCAGCAATTATTTCGAATGATCTATTCTTTCTTCACTCCCGATTTTATTTTTTCAAACTTTAAATTACGATATCGGAAGTAAAAGTGATAAACAAAGGCTGAGCTGTTTGAGAAGCTTTTTAAAAGCCTTTACCTCCTTACACTTGTATTTTAATTGGATGAAACAATATAAGTTGAAAAATAAAGTTCAAACGGAGAAAGGAAGTTGTTTTATCCCTATTATTGGATTGCCGTTAATTATTTGAACGGCCTGACAAATTTCCTCGTGCATTCCAGACGAAAAAAATTTAACTCTTTTCTTTCAGAATAAAGATCCTGCGAAATAAACTCATAAAATGTTCTCCTTAAGCTGTATTTAAATTGCACGAATTTTATAAAACAGTCTATCATTTGTACACCAATAAAATCTGTCTTTTAAAAACTAATACTTGAATACTGTACTGGAAAGAATTAATAGAATGTACTATAATTCATTTATTCCTTTCTTATTTTCGAGAAATAAGTATTTTAATATGAGGAAAGAGGAATGAATCCCTTTTGGAAAGATTGATCTATATCCCTTTAAAATGTCAAATGAAGCTTTAAAAGCTATGAGAAGACCCACACTAGGGACTCACATAATGAATTTGTGCATGCTTCTATTTCGTTTCATAACGCCTAGTAGTGACGCTTTTATGTTAACCAATGGCTCAAAGGGCCAACGCTGATTTCCGAGATACTTTACTGATACAAGCTGATCGTAAGATGCAAGCCAACCTTATTGATTCACAGTATCAATACCACCTAATCAATGTTGTGCCTGGATAGCGACGGCGGTAATTGCATCGTTTCCTTATTATAGAGGTATTTACTCGTAACTTATTCATAAGACATACACATTTACTTGTAAATATTCAACAGATCCTCAGAAACTAGAATGAATGATACCGAACAGATAATGTCATTAATTTAAAATAAAATATGATAAAAGACTTATCTCTTTCAGATAAGAGATTCGTTTCTTGAAACATCTGCCAAAGCTCTTTTCTGAGACTAAAAAAATATATTTCTCTTTATTCATGATACCGTTTTGAGCACCGTGACCACCATTTCTGTAGGATAGTATTCATCATTTCCTAATGTTTCTTACCACTATCCCGTCACTCAAAATTGAAAAGTGTGAGTTCGAAAAAAAAAATATAGGAAGTACATTCTTTATTACTTATTTTTTTCTTTTCCTTATTATCTTTCGGACATCCATTCCCGATACATAAGAATCCAAAAAAGAATGATCTGTTGAATTCTGTAAGCAACTTATCTAGAAACATAAAAATTTCTATTACCTGACAGATTTTTGTTGATTTCAGTCGTCAACACGTTTCCAAAACAGGGAAATGTCACATAATCGCATAAGAGTTATTAAAAAATTAGTCGGCATAATTTAATTTAAAATTTTAATTTAGAATCTTTAAATAATTGCTTGATCATTACATAAAGCCAGAGTAGATAAAAATCGACTTTGTGACAGCTTTTCTTTCATTACTGTTAGTTTTATTCCAAATTTAAAATGTTTTTATTTCAAGGTAAAGGGGTTAATTATCTCTAAGCTGGTATGTTATCCTGAAAACCTGGATTAAATACTTCAAATTTTGTGCGTTTTCTCGGCAAACTCGGTCAAAATCTGATTAAATTGATAGCATAACAGAAGACAGTAACAAAGATGATCAGTGAAACCACGTTTCTCCACATTTTCAAAAGTAGAAAATTTTTACTATTCAGTGTAGGAATTGGCTTAATAAAAGATCACAAACAGATCTAAAGTCCTAGAAACATTAGTTAAATAATCTTATAGATTTTACCAATACGATTTTGTATTTTCACTTTTACGGTCATATGCTGATTTGTTTTGTCCATATTTCACACGTAAAAAATAAACATAGAGACCTAAGTCATATTATTAAAGTTTCGTGAGAAGATTATTGACTTTTCTGTCTCTGAAGTGCTGTTTATTTCAGTTCCATGAAAAGTAAACGCTTTTTTGGCTTTTAAACCTGAGGAAGTGGTTGGTTATGTTCCCTTTCACTCTTCTAATTCTGTCAATATAAGTAAATATTTTGGTACTAAAGTCTGTGAGTGCGAGTTCCGCGATGGGCATGGATGTTTGTAGCTTTTGAACTGTTGAACCCTGTCTGTTTAGCCTTCATTGTTGTTAAATTCTGCAACGGATTACGAACAAATCTGTCTCGACTTGTCTGAAAACAATATTCTCGGTCACATTTAGAGGCTGTAACCGAAGATTGTGATTCAGCTTGTATTGGTCAATACCCATGTCCGATTGGTTGGTTGGTTGACTGGTTGACAGCACTACGGTAATTTTTTTCCTGCAGGCTGTTGGAACCCACAGACTCTGGGACCGAGCGTCAGTGCTCTAGCCATCCGACCATCACCCTGTCCGGAAGACAGGAAGATATGGTTCTATTCCTGAATTTGCCTAGTTGTTTTAAGGGAAAAAGGGACCTCTAACCTCGTTTTTTTTTAAATTTTAAATACTTTATTCTATATACTTTATTCTATATATACAAAAGGAGAATATTTAATATTGTATTTTACTTCATTGAATAAACTTAGAATTCACAAATAAGTATTTGGGGATAGAATAAGACCTGTTTATCAAAAAATTCTTCAAAAATTCTAAATTTTTTAAAAATGCTCAATGCGCACTCATTTTCTTCTGATTTCTTCCAAATTTCATAGGATTATTAATGGAAGTGTTTGTCACAAAACTGTGCATCATTCTTTGAAATCACAAATATTTTTCAAATTTATTGACCAAAGAATGAAGTAAAAACATCTAAAAACATAAAAAAATAACACGCATATCGAAGAAAAAATTATTTATGGTTTTTAGATTCATACTAAAAAAAATTCAGTGCGCAATTAT
This sequence comes from Dolomedes plantarius, assembly GCA_907164885.2. Classification (NCBI taxonomy): domain Eukaryota; kingdom Metazoa; phylum Arthropoda; class Arachnida; order Araneae; family Dolomedidae; genus Dolomedes; species Dolomedes plantarius. The sequence goes on from OU015500.1 coordinate 107,117,058, forward strand.
ATTTACATTTATATGGTAAACTAATATTGAAAAATTTAAGGTATTTAGGGGGTGTGAAATGCATACGGAACATTTTGAATAATACTAGCACTTTAGAAAATAAAATTTTGAAAAACAGTCATTATTTTACCCAAAAATCCTTATTTTGGATTCTAAGGGTCTTTAATGTTGTAAAAAAGAATATTAATTATTCTCATTCTGTATATAGCGATAAAAATTGAAAATTTAAAAAAATTGAAGTTGAAGGTCCCTTGTTCCCTTAAAGGGAAATAAAAAAAATTGAGTAAGCATTTGTAACAGTTCCGTCGTCGTTAGAATGGTGGTCAATAAAAAATAAAAATGATTTCAACTGATTTTCAAAGTAACTCAGGTCTCTCTGTGGTAGGGGGGAGATTACAAAGCTACCTAAGGAAGATCTTGACAAGGCTTCGTAGTGTTATGACAAGCACACCAGTGCGTAAAGTGTAATGTTCCGGTTTTAATTCCTATAACAATCAAAAGTTCTTTCATTAATGTGATAAATATGCTTAAAACTGTGTGGTAAATTCTTCATTGTTTTGCACTGAATTTGACATGAAAAATGAAAAATTACAACCGAAATTCGTTATACTGACTTTTTTTATGTTAATAAATTTCTATCCCTTAGAGATGATTTCACGTATATTTCATGAAGTGTTAAGTCCGAAGCCAGTATTTTTTTCTCTCTGTCAAGGTCCAGTAATGAGGGAGTACTCAAGACATTGATTTCGCTCTGTTGTTTAAATTTCACTTCCGATTCTCCCGTCCCATAAAAACATTTGAAAAAAACTTTGTAACTGTGACTTTTGCCGGAGGTGTTTTAGTAAAAATTTGTAAAACTAACCAAAATGTTTTAGTGATCTGAAGTTCCTTATGCAGCCTTTTTAAATCCACGATGAGGATCCATAACCCTTCATTCGGGTTCTTTCGTCAAGAACATCACCTACAACTGCCTAATGTTGAGAAAATAAACGTCATTTAATATGCATAATATTTAAATTGGCATTGATTTATTTGAATGAAAATGAAATCCAGATACTTCGTATATTGTATGTGTTCGCGTCTTTTCTGTGTGATGTTGCTTTTTAGATGCAAATACATTTATGCTTATTGATGTTTCTGTGATATCGATGTGATTGTGAAGAAGTAAAGCACTTTGTATTCAAATTTAAATTTAAGATGTTTTCCCCCTTTAAAAATTATATAGTTTTTATGCGATAAAGTCCCTAGGGAATCACCCTGTATTATCCCCCCCAATAAACTTTTTTTTTCATTTTTTCAAAGTTTTATGTTGTAATATTTATGTCAATGAAATTTTGCGTGAGATTACTGTCCACTCAATTAAGATATTATTTGAGGATGTTCTAGTTGCAGGCAGATATTTATGCATTTAATTTAGGACTTTTTTATTATCATTATTAATCTGATGTAGCATTAATTGTATATTATACACAATATACTATTCTGTATAATGTCAAACCTTAATACTAACATGAAAACCAGTTTCAAATCCTGTTAACAGTATTAATTATGTATATATATATATATATATATATATATATATATATATATATATATATATATATATATATATATATATATATGCAATATTACACTTACATACTTCCCATGTTTAGATTTCTCTTATTTCATGACTTCCGTTGTTTTAAGGGTTTCAGAGTCATTTTTTGCAATAATAGGATAAAGAACTGACAATTCAACAAATTAATCAAATCAACAAATGTCTGTTAGACTTATTTATCTATAAGTGACACAAGCATAAAAAAATTTCATGTACTTTTTAATACTGTTCAGAAACAGACATTCTTATCGCTTTTTTTAATGGCAAGGCTGAAGCTTACGAAAAAGAAGAATACTACAAGTATAATAACAAAAAAAGGAAAGTGTTTAAATTTCTGAAATTTCAGAAACAATGAAATTATATTTTTTTTTTCTTTGCTAGTATAGTTTTTTATGCTGGTAAAAATATGAAATATTTGAGGATTTTTTTCCAGTGTTTTCATTTCTATTATTTAAAGAAAATTTTTAATTTTTTCTTCTTTAATTATCTTTGCTTGCATTATTTAAGATTCCAATTATCATTCCATCATAAGCATAATAGTTTTCTTATTGTTGAATTATTCTTTTGATAAAATTTTTCTGAAAAAGTATTATTTTATACCAATTCTCATTATAGAAAGACTGTAAATGTATTTTTCCTGTCATAAGAGTCTAAATGTAGGGTAAACAGATTACCGAAAATTAATTGCGTAAGCGTTCGTGCAACTTATAGTTATCACATTTTCTTGTTCTATTATTTTACAGTTTGAATGTGTATTTTCTTCCATCTATAGTACAAATTTTTAAAGTTGATTTCTTTCAGTTGCTCTAAATCGTTGTCGATAAAAACTACAGGAAACATCATAATTATGGACTTTCCTCACTTGTAATACCAAACCAAGTCAGTTTATCGCTTGGTTTTTCATGATCGAAATTTTGTTTGATTGTTAGAATTTACAATGACTGTATTCGGAAGTTACGCATTTGTATGCACTAACTCTTTTACATACATGCACTTGTTTGTTTAAACATTTTAGATCGGCACATATTTTAAACTAAACTACGAGAAACTTAAATCCCTAAAGCTTTTTTTTTTTCTTTTTAAGTATTATGTATCGTGATCTCCCGTGTCCTTTGTGCACGGCGGGTGTTTGGGTTGTATGGAAAATGTTGTGCCTATCCAAAATGAACTGAAAAATTTCCAGTGGCCAACACATGCGACATCCATTGAGCAGCACTGCACATTAGGTTTGGCGCGCGCCAATCTCCCCTTGTCTCGTTAATTGAAATGGATGGCGCCCTCCCTTGGCGAGCAATGACAACTTCAATGGGGATGAATGCCAAGTGCGGACCGTTTGCCCTCCGGGCTTAACCTCTCCCCTGCCTCTCCCCCTCTTCTAGACTTGACGCAATATCGTCGCTGGTGTCTCGATATTGGATTTCCTGCAACGCTGGGAGGGAGGGGTGGTTCGTAGGGGTGGAGCACACACAGAATTCAGCGCGCCTCCCTTGAATGGAAGGAGAAAGTATCCCAGGAATGCGAACAATTTTCCAAACCGGGGATTTATGAGGGAAGAGCCCGCTCCGCGCATTCCCCCGTCCCTCCCACACCCACCGTTTGGAGATGCTAAACGGGATGTAGTTAGCGGCACTCCCCCACTCCACCTTTCCCTTCCTCTGTCACGTGGGAAGAGATACCCCCTCATCCCCTCACCCGTTTTCGCTCTTTACTCCCACTTTTGACGGAGGTTCATCCCCGGACTTGAGAAGGTTCTCTGCAAGATCCGTGAAAAGCACAAAAGATTTTATTTCACAAGAATGGCAGCAGCACAGATCCTTTGCCATTTTGGAAGAGACTTGGGGAGGGGGGGGGGGGAGGAGATTCCCGTCAGGGATTGGGAGGGGGAAGGAGGGAGTTGTCGCCCTTTTCCGCACCGGGCTGTAAATGTGACCGAAATGGCAGAATTATCATTTGGATATAATTTTTCGCGTTTGTTTTTCGTGTAGCTTTTGTGCTGAGGCAAAGCGTTTTCCATTCAAGTGGAATGAAGAGACTAGTGACGTATAGTCTCTTTCTTCTCCCTATCCCGTTGTTTTTACTTGTCTTTTCTCTCGCACTTTAGTGTCGTAGTGCAGGGGGGGAATATATAGGGCTTATCGATGTGATGTCTGTGACTTACTTTTCAGAAAGTGATGGCCGTAGAGCTTGGAAACCTAACGCCAGAACAGAGAAAAGAAAATGTATCAAATAGGGTACATTTCAGTATGAAATATAATAAGGTATATAATTGGCTATCCTTCCTTATCACAGATATTTTGTTTCTTTTCGATGTACTTGGGAGGGATTTTTATAAGCTCCAAGCAATACAAATGCCAAAATGTTCAAACTATGAATATAGTTTTGAAATCATTTCTCCTCATTTAGTCTTTAATTTTCAAACTCATTACAGTAGGAAGTATCCCTTTTTTATAGATTTTAATGCTGACATTGGAGTTCATGGTATCAATACGTTTTGACTATACGAACCAGATTCACAGCAAGCCAATCACAAAACTCGACGGTAGGAGCTCTATTTAACTGTTGAAATTTTGAATATTTATGATATCTTGTCCTTTGTTATGTTTTCACGATCCAAAAGGGAACGAGTTATTGTGTCATATATCAGGCAAAAGAAATGCAATAAATAAACTGCAACTTGTTATAAATGAGTAAAATATACAAATTCATTCTCCTTCTTTCAAGGCATTTATAAATTTATCCCCAAGTGCGTTTAAAGAAAAATCTAAATTTTCTTCAAGCTTCCTTTATCATGAAATTACTACATGGAAGTTAGGTATTAAAAAACTTTGTAACTAACAGGTGGAAAAGAGATAAGAATGAATGGGAATGTTTCAATTACTAACTTGCAAAAGTGTCTATAGACAAAGACCGATTCAAATAAAACTCAGGGATGCTAAGTCCGATAAGAAGATTTAAGTCATTGCTATAGTATAGAAGAAAATAAGTTTAGTATTCTAAAAGATGTTTTCCTATAAAAAATTTAGCATTTATGCGAGTGATTTATCGAGGTCATGACCAAATTTTCTATTGACGTTGTGAAATTTAGCGCAGTTTATCTAATAAATAATTTGTTACACAAATTTATTCATAAAAAATGTTATAGATTTCGTATAAAAAGCTTAAAGTATTAAAATTGATGTCGTGTTACACAAAATTAAATTACGAGGAAAAGATGCTTAAAGGATACCTATTACTATATGATCCATTACCATGTTGTCGGAAGTTCCAGTCATTAGGATAAAAAAAATCAGTAAAATTAACAGAAAATTATTGACAATACGGGTGCTAATACTTTAATGGCAATTTTTCTGCAATGGAGCTCCATAATGCAATGTCTCCATAATATAGCTCCATAATGTAATGGAGCATATAAGTTTTGTAATCCTCAGATCACAACACAGATTCCTAACTCGAGGTCAAAATATTACGTTTGTTTTGTCTAATTAAAAAGGTCGGACAAAAACAATGGAATCTGACGGAATATGGCAGTGCAGTTAAGAATAGGAGGAGGGGGAGGGTAGTTAGCGCTAAAACAGCATTTACTCACTTGGAGTAAATGCTGTTTTAGCGCTACTTGCAGCATTTACTCACTTGGAAGAAAAATTGTGAGAATATTATACGGTATTAGGAATTCTGTTTTCTTTTAAATAACCAATCCTCTAGAAATTCTATTTCTGAAGGACTATTTATAAGGTTATATATGTGCCATTGATGAAATGCCTTTTGCATTTATGGAAAAAAGCCGTAAAAAATAGTCTTTTACCTTAAAAACTGATGGAAAAAGTCCAAAGATATGACAAATTTTTTACAGTGAGTAGAAAGTTTTTTCAGTTTTTAAAAGCAGTCGTCAACTCCAGTTATAAAAGTAAAAAAAATCCCAAGGTTTAAACGAAGCCAAAGCTATTAATGAAATTGTATAAGAAAACTAAATTTTAGCCTTTAAATAACATCTGTAGTTTAAATATAACAACAATCTTGAGATACATATGACATGGTGAACTGAATCCTTAAAATTTGGAAAATAAAAAACAAATCTCTTTGAAAAGATACTTTTGAAATATGTCTGAAGTTCAAGATATGAAGACTGGCATCAGAAAAATATACTTACATTGATCTTTATAGTGTTATACCGTTATTGACATTAACAGGTTGTAATTACGTAAGTAGAAAGATAAGGACCTAGATCATTATTCTTCAGGTAAAGATTACTCGTTGTGTCGATTATAACTGTCAAACTCCCTGCAGTTTGATAGTTAGTCCATCTTGGGAAGGATTTTGCATTCTTATATAAACATAATATAGCAAGTCAACTTGGTTTATAGTTTTAACAATACTTGATTTTGCATAGTTTCGTTTTATTTGAGTTCATTTGTCTTTTTCATCCATTTTTACGGGATTTTAAAAAATTTCAGTAAGAAACATTAACGTTTTGAAAATATCAGAATCCTAAAGTAAATCACAATATCTCTTTACCTTACGCATTTAGAACTTGTTGCAGTAAAGAAGCTTATCATAATCTTAGAAAAAAAACTCATTGTTTGTCTATCCTAAGGCGTTATTGAAACGGCTACTTTTCTTTTTACCTTAGAAGAATATGAATAAATTCGTAGTAGAGAAATCAAAATAATTGTACATTGAAAATATTTTCAAATTAATACTTTACAGGAGAAATTTGTTCACTTTCAAAGACATTTGAATTTATACTCTCGAGTAAAACTAATCGTATAGCTTTTCCCATTAAGATAATTTGCTTGAAACAGCTGTGCAGTAGGAAATTAATTCTGTTAAAATGTTGACACAGAGTATGAATTCACGAAACTTTTGTACAAAAAATATAAATTGAATGAGTTGGTATCCAAGTGTGTTAATGAAGCGTAAATACCTTCTATTTGATGCTGTCATTAAGCTTTTGTCATGCACTGAAATAAAATTATCCACGAGCAAGCTTCATTTTGTTTCAATAATCAACAATTTTTAGATTTTTGTAATAATTGATATGATATGGGGCATATTATTATACTTTTTTTGTGTTGATTTCAAACCTTGTCTATCAAATTCATAAGAAATGGCATGATGTTAGATTGAAAAGATTGTCCCTTTTATGTGTTCAGCACTACTCAGCAAGCATTTTTGGATTTACATTTCCTTTGTTCCGATTTTCTACTGTTGCTATTTCCTGGGGGAACGCTTTCACCGTATTCGGCTATTAGTTGCCCAGAAATTTAAAGAAAAAAGTATAAATATGGATAATAAAAATTATGAATTTTAAAGGACAACGCATGCGAGGCGAATTTTCAAAAAGTCTACAAATTTTAGTTTTATAATTTCTCGCTTGTTTCAGGAAGTGTTTCACAACTTTTGAGTTAATCCTCTGATTTTTGCATAACTTAATCAAAAAAACTTACTCTTTGATAGTATTAAAAACCAGTCATTATAATTCTTTGTTTGAGAAGTTCTTTTTTAAAACAAGTTTCATATGCAATGGAGATGTGTTTACTCACTTGAGACTAGCCAGAGGCTGACCAACGACAATTTTTTTCTCTGCGAGTATATTTCCTCTTTGACTATTGTTTTTTCAAGGAAGTAGTTTTCTTGTCTTTCCGGTTCTTCTGAAATAAAATCAACAGACTTCTTTTCATAGCTAACCTGACCTCTTAGGACTAAAGCTACCTTTATCCCTGTAAAAAAATGCAAATTATATCTTATTGTCCATAGAAATTTCGTAGTAACTTGTTACTCCTTATTACATAAGTATAGGTACTGTTGACTTGTTGTATTATAAACATAGGTTACTGTTGGTCCCTTTTGTACTATAATGGAGGTCCACTCTCAAATTGTATTATAATGGAGGTCCACTCTTAGATTTCATTTAGAATCTTTAAATTAACCTCACTCCTCGGGCTAGTGTACCTGTTCTAATGAAATAAACAAATAGTCCACTTCGCCCTATTTCCTTTAGTTATGGAGATCAAACAGGTAAACTTAGTCATGCTGGCTTTGACATAAAAAAAAAAATTACATCCTTTCAAACTGGAAACAAATATTCAGAATGAAATTTGGATAAATTTATATCACGAAAAAATGGCAGTATTCTGATGATTATCTTTTGGAGATTTTGTTGACATTTCCTAAGCGATCTTTTCATTATCTCCTTCTTCGTCAGTTCAGAAGTCTGCTAACTTTGCTCTCTTCTCTGACTGACATGAAAACTTGCTCATGTCAATCTAAAATTTGTGTTCAAGTGATGCTGGTTTCTGTGTACAGTGCGGACATTTATAAATTCATATTTCTCGAGCATCCACTAATTTTTGACATGCAAAATGAAGAATTTCGTAGAGTGGTTCTTCGGTTCTCACAATACCATGGGGACTGCAAATGGTACATAATCATATTTCGCTGCTACAAACTAGTAAATAACTAAAAGAAATAAAACAGATATGTGAATCTTAAGATTAGCTGTGTTTAATTGGTTTAAATTGTAGATTTAATTTGAATAATTTCATAAATTTTTTCAACTTAAACGGCTGGAAAAGTACCATGAAATTATTGAGTAGTTGAATTTTTTTCTCAAAACGAATTCCTCCCTAAAGTAAAAAAAAATTAAATGAGGTATTTTACCCGAAAATTTAAATTTTAATATAAAAAACCCCATGCTTCAGAAAAAGGGGAATTTTAAATAAAAAAATTATGTCAAAAATACTGAAGTTAAAATAACTGATTTTATTGTCTTTAAGGTAAATTGCAAAGCATATTGGAGCATGAATGTCAATATCAGCAGAAGAAATGGTGAAAAGTTAATTTGTCTGCTCTATCTAAATCTCATCTTCTCTAAAACTCATAAGTTTCGAAAAGTACAGAATAGTAGATCTTTAGAATTTATCCATACGTAAGCCAGTTAATTATTAAGTATGTTAGTACCTTTATACGATACTCTCTCCAAAGAACTCCAAATATTGGACTAAAAGACAATTAACTAGATTTACTGATACAAACTTAGACGGATATTTGGTTCGGTGTAAGAGAGAGGAAAGAGGAGGCAAAACGTTATTGCTTTGTATTTAATTTGGATCACCATCAGTTGCAATCGAAAATAATGTTTGGCTCAGTTTCCTTCAAATCGGACACTGCAGACCACGGGTGGTATTCCTTATCACCACTTTCCCTTTAATCCTACTTGTAATAATGAGGAATTGTTTGTTCTGGTGAATAATTACAATTTTCATTCTTCTAATATTGTTTACATTATGAAATAAAAAAAATATGTGTCGGACAATTTCGTCACGTACTCTTTCGTTAAATGGGGATCCATTTAATATGGTTAAGTACTAAGCCTACTGGGGCCAACTTAGTAACCTACGTGCAGGTGAGCGAAAAAAATTTGAATTTTTCCTCCTTCGTTTCCTCCCCTCCAAATGGAGGCATCATCTATCACAGGTGCAACAACCCATCGGTCTCCTCTGGGCAAATGCCAAAGAGGAGGAACGTTATGGAGGAGGGAGGGGGGTGAGGGAAATGGAACGAGAAGCAGCAGCTAGCGAATTCGCCGCGGCCGGACTGTTTTCCGGACCATTGCATCTCTTCGGGAAAAAAAAGGGATCCGGCCACCGCTTTTACAAGGCACTTCATGTTTTTACACGAGAGGCCCGCCGATATTTTATTCCGCCTCGGTGGCACGGTAAGAAGGAAACGTTTGAAGGTGGAAGGAGGGGGTGTAGATGAGGCCATTGGAAGAGAATTGCGGGAAAGGAGAGGGCTGTTTTTCTGAAGATTCCTGTAAGATATTCGCGCAAGCGTGTCCAGAACTTCCTTGCTTGTTGCATCGTTGCCACTGTAGACAGAGGTCCTGGCGTCGGTACCCGTTTGCTTGGTACTCATAGAATTTTCAGCTTGCTTACATGAATAACTTGTCATTTTTCTTTTAATTTAAATTGCGGCTGTTATGAAAGATGTAAGTGGCAGTAGAGATAAGATTTCACAATTGAACAATCCATTTCCATGAAACTATGATAGAAGTAGCTTTCGTGCTCCTGGGAATGTTTTACGTATACTGAATAAATATGTAAAGTAGTTAGATTAATGAAAATTTCAAAAAAGATTTTAAAAGATTCTGTGTGACTAACGTAACCATAAAAATCTTCTACGTCAAACTGTTCAAACTAAAATGCCTTATTTAGTTGTAATACAGCAAAAGCAACATGGAACACTTGTTTAAAAATTAAACTGAAAGGTTTGTTAGAAAGTTCCAGAAAAGAATAAAAAGTCCTATTAAATACTAAAACCTTATCTTTACTTTCAGCTACGAAAGGCGGGGTCATACACTTAATTTATTTATATCGTAGAAAAGTTGATAAAACTCTCGTATGAAACTTCGTAGCCTTCAACTTCAATGTGTAAGTAACTTCTTCGTAACTTCAATGTGTCTGAGTATAATCTTGAAAACATTACAGGGAAACTGATCTTTATACTTTATAATCTGAGTTATAAAGGACACATTTGTCTCAATTCTCTGTGTATTCTCAGGAATGGGACAAACTTCTCTTCGTGTCATGCGCCTTCAAGTCAGGTGAAACATCATGACATGAACTTTTTAAGTTCTTATGCCTACTTCAAAACACATAGAATGCTTTTCATAGAAAACAATACGACTTTGTAATAAACGTCCCACGTGTCTTATTGCCATATTTAAAGATTATTGAAGTATATAAAGACCTTTTATGTAACAAACGAGCTCTTTCCTTGATAATAAAAGTTATATGCCTCAAGTTATGACTAATGAGATATCTTGATCCTTTGTATTTCTCAGGTAGTAAATATGTTATAAAGTGAACTTTTATTTTATTCTAACCACCATTTTCAGAGTCTGTTTTTACATTTATGCCCTCTTCACTAATATTTGAATAGGATGAGGGGACTATTGAGGTTATTGATGGAAAAGACTAGACGAGGAGGAGTGTATGTAGCATTTCATAGTGAGTACAATGATTAATGAATGTCTTTTTCAAGTGTTTCTTCGCATTCTGATCAGCAATAGATGACAAGTGGGAAAAATTTGTCAGCCGCAGAAATTTGTCAATTAGCAGAGGGTTCAGAGAAGCATATTGAAAGCTTTTAAAAATAACTTTTGGGATTACCCATTGAAATGATATCCCTTTCTTTGAAAAAGAAAACTCCTGACTACTACCTCCTGATAAGCGGAATTTGAAGAAAATATGATGAATAACAAATGCCTTAAAGCCAGTCTACAACCGTAATTTTACAATTCCAGTTTATCTCGTGTCTGTCATCTTAATTTGTTTGGTGTGGTTATGAAAGAAGTCTTTTCCTTTTCTTCAGCATAGAAAATACCAAAGAAGCCTGTGCGGACACGCCAAACTGTCCATATATTTTGGAGGTCATCTCAGGGTAGGACACACATCAAGCTATTCTGTTTATTTTTGGAGAAAATTCGGAACGAGAGATATCTCATTTGGTTAAAATATTGTTAGATAACCATACTTTTAATCATGTAAAGATAATAATGCTGGTAATATTGTAATTAAAAATAGCTTGAAAGATTTTTAATCGATTTATTAAAAATGCTTGTCAGTACCATTAATGGCAAACATTTTCTAGCAAAAAGAGAAAGTGATATAGGCAGCACATTCATGTCTATTACGTCTAGATTCGATAGAATATAAACAAAACTCATGGCACAAGAGTCTGCTGTGGACCAAGGCCGGCGGTGCCTAACTCCGCTTTCTTGACGGTGGGCTTGGGGTGCCGTACAGCATATGTCTCAGTCAGGTGGTCAACCAGACATGGGATATTATACCACGTTCAAAAAAGTTACATACAGTCCTCTTAGTAGATCTTTAAAGGGATAATCAAAGTTGAAAGTGAAAAATAAAGGATAATTTTGACTGGTCACCAGTGTTCATCAGGCAGGATTTTCATTTAATTCCCTGTCTTCATTACCTTTAAATCCTTCTCTCTGGTAAACACGGATATCTTTTAAGAAAAAAGGAAGAATTCTTTCATAACCAGGCCAAACAACTTAAGATGGTAGGCAAGAGGTAGACTGGAATTCTAAAATTACAGTCGTAAACCGGCTTTAAGGCATCGGTTATTCATCACATTTGTTTCAAACTCCGCTATTCAGGAGGTAGTATATCTCTACAAACGCCCCAAAAGAGAAATTTGCAAGCAGAGCTTATCGAGCTTGTGTTTCTAGAGTGTTGCCCAAAAAGAGAGGAAGTTTAGCTCCCTCCCTCCCTCCCTCTCCTCAAGGGAAAGAATATCGTCTGCCGTTCAGAAAATCCCGTAATTAAATGCAGACCGCAGAATCTTCACAGCCTTGTCCTCCTCCGGTCGGCGCAGGATGAAGTCTTACGCAACACGTGTCGGGAGGGGAGGAGAGACACCGGCTTTTGTTTCAGCTCTGGCAGCAGATTGCACGCCCCCGTTCGCCGAGTAGGGAGGCAGGGAGCTCGACGTTTGTTGCATGCCTCACAAGAGCTAGCTCCTCCCTTTTGTTTTCGGGGAGTGTGTACCGCTCTGGCGAAGACTTAGAACTCGGATTCGCATTTCATTCCGTAGACAATGAATGATACACGGGAGCTGGGGGATAAGTCCTTCGGAAAAGAGGAGAGACAGGTGTTTCCATGCGAAAGCACGCGTCTGTGTATTCGTGTAAGATGGAGAGAGAGAAAAGAAATGTTCCCGTAATTCTGTTCCTGCTTCAGCTAGGCATTATCTGTTTATATACTTAAAAGTTTTAACTTTTGCATTCGTTCTTCAGATATTCGTTAGGAGTTTCTCCAGTCTGAAAGTTTTGGAGCAGTTAACACCAGGGTCAGATCCAACTTTCGAGTCATTGATGTTGGTCGAATGTCTGCATAAAAAAGGTTATTATTCTAAATTTATTTGATAACTGTTTTGCTAAATTTTCCCCCAGGAATAAGTCAGTTAGTTGGCCTATGTGATATACCTGAAAACGGAGCCTAATAATTATCACTCTTTGTATGATTCGCTGGTTAATTCACTTGCAAAATTTTAGGTAGTCTCAAAATAAAGTTAAAAAATTGCATCAGTACTTAGAAGGTTTAATAGGTGACATGAGTCAGAAGAAAGAGGCATAAGGCGGTCCACGTAAGTCTTAAAAATTAGAAGATAACTTATTGAAATGACATTTTAAAATAAGACATTTTTGTGTATCGGAGAAGCCATGCATCTTATTCAGGCGTTGTTGTCGTAAGACATTAGATGAACACGATCCTCCTGGCTTTCATCAACAGTTATTGTTTTAGAATGAAATATTATGAGATTACTCGTATATTCAAGTTATATATTTTAAGCCCTAGTGTACATAATTTTATTTATTTATTTATTTATTTATTTATTTATTTATTTTTTTTTTTGGGGGGGGGGGTCAGTCAAAGCATTTTTCTTTTTTAAACTGTATTTACACGAAGTAATGTATAGTTTTCGTTCTGGTAAACTAAATACTTAGCTCCTCTGCCTTGATATAAATTTTATATTTGTACAAACACTTGAACTACCATCATGAAACATCTACATCTTTGGAAAGAAATTTGAATCATTGGATCGCTAAATTGATATAGTAAAACATTTGTTTGGACTTTAGTATCTAGGGCTGAAGTAATATGACGTGCAAGAGCTTCGTCTGATAGTCATGTTAACTGGTTGAGAGTGCTATGATCATTTTTTATTACAAGAGGGTTAATTAGACCAAGGCCTACAGTTTTAAGCCGAATGGTTATAGACTTCCAAGCAACAGATGGACTTAAACCCACAGATCTGCTACCGGATGCCAGCCTCTTGAACTATTTTACCATCACCCGGCTGTTGGAAGTATCCCTAAAAACACCTTTTGGGTAAACTTATTGAGGCGTTCCCGTTGAAAAGAGGGTAAGTGCCAAAATTTCCGAAGAGTATTTTTTCACTGATACAAGGGTTTTTTCCAAGGCTAACGGCGTGGAAAAGGGAGATAAGTGCCTAGCTAGTTTGGTTTAGTTCTGTGCTAGGCACTTACCTCCTTTTCCACGCCATTAGCCTTGGGAAAACACTTGTATGAGTGAAAAAATGCTTTTTGGAAATTTTGTCACTTACCCTCTTTTCAATGGGAATGCCTAAATTATTTTTAAAGGTTGTAGTCTTACACACATGCCTTCAGACTTTTTTCAGGTGTAAAAATACAGTTGCCGATTTCTGCTCAACCAGATGTACTATATTAATGGAAGAATATCGGTTAATCGGTTTGAAAATCAGGATATTCAAACCAATGCCAGTTCCACTGAAAGCATCCTGTCGTTTTAAACTATGCCTATTTCCAAATTTAAAAAATCTATACGTGTTCTGAAAAAAATTTTAGTCTTTCGTGAAATCCTATTCATTAAATATAATGTTTAAATACTGGTAAGTCTTATGCACGTACCATGTATGTGAGGTACAAACCGAACATCATTCCAAATATAATTTTGTAAGCTTCTGTTGTAGCTTGCTCATCGTTTTTGATAGAGCTGGGGGAAAATCGCTTAGCAAGTCCTTTTTTTTCGTCAGAAAAATCCATTCATAAAGCGAAGAAATGTGTCCGTGGCGCTTACCAAGGATTTTAAACTACAGTAATCCTTGGTAAACGCTAGAAAAGTATTAAAAAGCTTATTTAAGAAAGTTGGAAGGAAATTCATTGAAAATAACACGCTTTTATATCATCGATGTAATTCAGTAGGTAGACCCAAGCTCGGAGCTTGTCCTGCAGACTGTCAATTGGAAAGTATATCATGGGGATATTTTCTAATATCATTTAAGGAAAAGCTGTGCACATTTGTATTCTAGAAATTTCCTAACCACATTTTAGTTTTCAACTCAGAAAAACCCCGTAATTTAGTTACATTGAACTGAATAAAACACAGCGTTTTATATAAATTCAGAAATTGTAGGTTTTATATATGGATGATATAGATTTTTAAGTTGTGAGAGAAACTGTTGTCGCGCAACAGTGTTTGGAACACTGAAGAATAAAAGAACTACCCATAAACTATGCTGGTGAAAATTTAATCTTCCGTTCGCTAACGAGGCCATCAAGCTGGGGGTGAGGGGGATGGGAAGAGAGCAAACGAGAGAGTTCCCCCTCTCCTAATCCCCTTAGCTCCATCATTTTCATCTCGATGGTAATATTGTGTAGAGAAAATCGACTGCGGGTTTTCTCGACCGTGACCTACGGATTTTTTAAATGCTACCCACTGAACTTTTAAGGCATCAAATCGGAGACTCGCCGTTTGCTTGCCGACTACCACAAGGCAAAAAGTTCCGTACTTGATCTCTTATACTTGATAGTAGGAAGGGCAGGCATGTCAGCTGACTAGTTTTCCTGACAAATAAGTTTGACTTGACAGTAAAATATTTTGTTACACTGAATGTCTGGATTCTCAAATTTCTTGTAAGAGTAATTTAGGAAGAATTGGATCATTGAATGTTTTAAAAGTTTTTATTCCTTCTTTTCGGTTTGAGTGTGATAAAAAAAGGAAAACAAAGACGGGGTCAGCAGCAATGCTGTTGCTCAAATGTATCACAGTAGCAACGTAATCAGTTAATGATATTTTTCAATAAATTACATGATAAAAAGAACATTTTATATACCTTGTTTTTAAATTTTATGTTGAATCATATGAACTTGACAATAAATTCTATGTATTAATAAATACTTTTTAAAAATTTTTTTGATGAATTATCCCATCAACTTGAAAGAAAATGAAGTTAATTGGAAGTTAACTTGCATTTAACTTTTCGTTCCCGTTCCGGTTCGATAGATGGCTGCACCAGTCTACAAAACAAAATTAACTGAAAATAGCTGAAAATGAATTTAATTCTGCTTAAAGATGGCTAAAAGAATCAGAAGAATGCATTGTCATCGTGTTCTGAGGTATTCTAAAAGTTTAAAATGTCTAGCTAGTCGGGAAGTTAGTTAAAAATCGATTGCAAGATTTGTACTGGACAAACACACAAACACACAAACACACAAACAAACAAGAAAGCGAGTTAATAAAAACATGGAAAAAATGGTCAGGGAACCACGTTGAACTTTTACTTATGTACCGGGTTGGGCCAGGAATACCCCAAACTATAGAAAGGCTGTCAAGTTGTCAACCAAATTACACATTGGTAAAGCTTCGACTCATCCCGTAATGCTTATAAATGAAACGCACCCACACAAAGAATGAAATAGCTGATCCTCACAAAAACAAAAAAGTAAAAATACAATATTAAGACACTATACTTAAAATATAAAGTCAAACCTACGAGTACCATTTTTTTTCTTTTCACAACTGCGCAATGTACTCACAGTAGAAAATGTGCACAGGAAGGAAAAACAATTTAATTTTTGCAACATTGTATATTGAATCGATTTGACACACAGTCCTCTAAAATCAATGTGTCATTAAGTACAATACTCATTAATATTAAATTTATTGGCAAAAATTTCGTTGGGAAGGGAAGGGGGAGCTAAGTACAAAGGTCCAACTGTCAGTCAGTACCATATTACTATTTTCTAGCTCAACGAGTCGATCAAGACCTTGGATTTTGCCTCCAAAAATACCTTATACTCCCGCAGAAAAATATACAGATGGGATATTTTCATAGCTTGGTTTCAAATATTTGGCAATTTATATTCTTTGCGGCACAAGAAGTAGAAAAGGAGGCATATACCAGTTTAAAAACTGTGCATTCAAGTGGAAACCAGACCAGAAGATGTGGGATGAGTTTCTATAATCTCAAGTTTCGTATGTTTTACAGTTCCCATTCGTCTCTATAGATTTAGAGTTAACTAATTATAGGTTTCGGTTGAATTTGACGGTTCGAGTCCTGCGACTCTAGTGTGAAGTACCTTTCACGCATACGAGTGGAATCGATTTGAAACTGGAGCTCCTGGTCTGTAAGACCTCGAGCTGCACCTAGTGATTTTGGATGTCACCGTGTTTTCAAAGAGACATCAAAATTTGAGTTTATATGTATTTTATTTGGTACAAACTTTGGTTAATATATTTTATCTGTCTTCTTTCAGTTTCATGCTGATTTCCCCCACGAATTATTTTTTTTTTTTTTTTTTTTTTTGGGGGGGGGGGGTATTACTGTTTTATTCCTCTAATAAACTTTCTTCAACCCATAAAAAATATTTAGTCTTTAAATCTAAGAAATAGTTCGAGAATTAGAGAAATAGTTCTAGAACTCAGAAATAGTTCAAGAATATCAAGAACAAGGAAGCCGAGAAAAATAAATAATAATATATACAACATTTTTTTCAAAAGAAATAGTCCTGGCGTAGCAGAAGTCATAGAGTATTTTAAAAAAGGCCAATTTAATAAAAGAAAAGAGACGCAATAAATTATCTACAGAAGATAAATTTCATGTTCCGATCAGTACTCGTTAAGTTACAAGCAAAAAGTAAATTTAAGAAAAAAAAATCTTTTCTGACTAAAAAGATAGGAGAAATTCATTATTTTATCTGAGCTGACACCAAGAAATGTGGAAGTTGCCATTAATTTCCATTAGATAGAGTATTTTAAAGAATTCGGGTAATTTTTTTGCAGAAAGAATTTCTGCCATTTATATTTTTCTGTTATTTAAAATATTTCTGAATATTCTATGGAATAAAAGATCCTTTAGATGACTCTTTTACTCTCGGTTTATTCTCTGCTAGTAAAAAATATATAATGGAAATAAAACTGGCTATTTTCTACGAGTGCTGTCCCTTTACAAAATCATCAAGGAAAAGAAGTTGATATTAGAATTTACTAAGTATTCAGAATAACAATTTATATTTAGAATAGTTTGATCTTTCCAGGACTTTCCAATCACTTTCTTGGTGAAGTCCTAATTACTGTTGAGATAGTGATCGCTATATTAACAAACACCTAAATGTCTCCCGCTCCTAATTAGGTGCTTACAAAGCGATGTCATGCCCATGCTTAATCAAATTTAGCGTAAATTTAAGGTTAATATTAGTCATGCTCTTTTACAAGCGGAAAACCTGAGATTTACTTTTATCTCTTGCGCAAAGCGTAACTTTCTTCGGTTTCATCAAAAACTTCATTTCGCTGTCGTGATTACGGATTGAGATGATTCTGATTTCAAAGGGTGTTTAGGCAATTACGGAGCATCCTTTGATGATAAGGGCCTTACGGTCGGCCATCATTAAATGCATCAAATGTTTGTGCCTTTCTTTCTCACCGCCTTATATAATAGCTCTAGCAGCTGTTTTCGCGATCGTTTCATAGAAAGCGAAGACCTCACGTAATTGAGCAGCGTATAGAGCATCCATCCGCAAAGTGCCGCATTTGAACTTCATTAGCGTTATTCCATATTGCAGACCGCTATGTGGATGAGCTAATCGCTTGAAAGTAATTGCTCCGATGGCTTTACTTGCCACCACTGAGGGAGAGGAGTTAAGTTCTGGAAAGTTCATTCTCCTTTAACGAGTTCTAGCCTCTCATATCTTGAACCGTGAAAGAAGGATAATCATCCAGAACAAATACCTAAAAATGAACACACTCCTTCTAGAAGAGAGGAAGTGCCTTTCCTTCCATTAAAAAAATTCCCAAAATATTATGTTTTATAGACTTTAGATATATAATCGTTCGGTGAATTTTTTTTAAGCACAGTTACACAGCATAAACAAGTCATAGCATCCCGTTATCCATCGTCTATGAAAGAAATGCGGATTCTGGGATCATAAGGAAAAAAAAGCTAGCATGTGAAGAATGTTCACTCAGAATGGATAGGAGTCATTTTAAACCAGTGACAGTCGCAATGCTAAGCAGAGAAAGCTAGGAATAAACTGCTGCTTTAGTGAAAGTAGCAAATATTGTCTGGAGAAAGGCAACCATGTAACATAGGTTTGATATTCGCTGTTTATTCGATTAAATTCAAACTGATAAATTTGTTTTAATAAAATTAGAAATAGTGAATTTATTCTGACGGATGTTGGCTTCTGAGTTGAGATCAAAGATGAGATTCTACGTGCCTTTACCTATAGGTATCTAAGCATTTTAAATTTCAGAGAAACCGTGCAATTAACATGCAACTTAGTATGCAGTAATTTTGAGTAACTTAAAAAAAAAAAGATTATTGAACTGTTCCCTGCAGAGATCTTTTTTGAGAAGTATACCTGGCTCTCTTTAAACCACGTAGATCAAAAGGCGGCCGTGGCTTACTACAGATGGGAAAAGTGAGGCTCGTTAATGAAGATCGTGGTCAGTCTTGGTGGTATTAATGGTCACTAGAACCGACCTGTAAATGTCAAGAAATCGGGGTCTGCATAGTTGTTTCAAATTAAAGCAAAATTATGTTCGGAATTCAAGGATTGGATACGGTGTTTATAAGATTTATAGTAATTCTAATTTAAGCGATTTTATTTTTAAAAGTAACTTCATTATATGCTTTTGAGAATAAGTTACTCCAAACAGTTTTTTTTTCTTTGAGCTGTGATTAAAAAAATATAAAGATTGAATCTTTCATTTTTTAAACACGAGAAGCATATAATAAGCGTTTTATATATTCTTACAACTCGTTGAGAACCTAATTATGGCACTCGAAATTTCACGGAGGAAAGGATTGCCCCCAGGTAACGTTCTCTATTGCCCCTGGCTCCCTATTCTGCACGCGCTGGATATCACGCACGATAAAGGAAAAATCCTCGGTAGAGAAATCCTCGGAGAGCCCCCTGATTGCTCAATTACATCACCGGGGATTGACCCGGATCGGCTCCCCTTTGTGGACTTTTCTCACATAAAACAGGGTAGGGAAATGGGGCTCGAGCGTATCCAAATACCCCTAATCCTCTGCTATGTGCGACTCGTGATCCCCAGCGGTCTTTTAATATCGACTTGCCCTCCCCGCTCCTTGTTTGTCCTCGGATTCCCCACGCTTCCCACTGCCACCCCCAAGGGAAAACTGGCCGCCGGTCAGTACACAGATAAACCCCGATTCTGGATTCGAGAAGAGCCATTTGCGTGACTCAAAGCAATCGCCATCCAAGGGTCATTGTCTTCTCGTTGCCGGTAAACAACGCGGTCACTTCGAACTGCGACCCCTCATCAAACTCCCCCCCCCCCCCTATGTTTACAAAGTGCGGAGTCGCAAATGCAACCCACGGTCCTAGCGGCCTGAGTAAATACAAATGCTCATTTTGCGATTTTCGCTGGCACTGGTTTTATAATACTTGCCATCGGAAAGCAGGGATTTAAAATGGATCATTTTACTAAACTTCCGCCCAGTGTCGTGGCAGAACTCGGGTATGGCCAGCGGTCATCCAAATGTAAGGAAGCCTAAAATATTTTTTTTTAAATTTAAATTACGTCATCGCAAGACTATAAATTATAATTTTACAAGTGAGTTGATTTTGAATATCATTAAAAAGCCTAAATGTACAATAAATAATACATACCCTTAAAAAACTGAGTCCTTTTTTAACAGACAGAAGGGGTTGATTCCCTTCTAAACATGTGTAATCAACACTATGTAGTTGAATTATTCGATGACTTTGTCCTTACATATTCACACACACCCACGTACAGATAATTATGGGTGGGTTTGTGGGAGCGAGTGTCTGATTTTTAATTCAACCAGTGCATTTTTTTTTCTACGACACTCTTTTTCTTTATTAAACTTGGAATGCACTACATGCCTTGTAAATATAGAGTGACTTCTTATATTTTTACTTCTTTGTTTTTATTCAGGTTTACCTAGATGGGTTCAGAAATAATCGTTTAAATTAATATTAAAGTAATTTTACGAAAATTTGACTTAAGAAAAACTGTACATCATTTTACACATTCTTCAGGACGGTGTTTTATGTAAATTTTTTATATTGATGTACATTAATTATTGTTTTATTGTGTCATATACGTTATTTTATGTTGCTGAATTCATTTATAGCGGTAGATTTAAAAAAAAATGGAGTAGTGCGAAAATAAATGTCAGCCATCTAAGCCACTATCGACAGCAGGGGTGTCAAACTCAAAGGCTACCTTGGGCCAAACAAACAAGGTTTAACTATAGGTGGGCCGCAAAAAAAATCAATATTAATAGAAACGTAGGATTATTTACCTAATTACAGTATATTCAACATAAATATATGCATTTTGTTTAATAATAGCAAAAAAAAGAGCATCATTAAAAAAACATTTAGCGAATTTTTCCTATCTTATTATAATTCTGCGTCGGTTATTTTATTATATATTATTGTGTGCCAATATATTGGTCGGGCCGCAAAAATGTTCGTCGCGGGCCGCGAGTTTGATACTCCTGATCTACAGCACTGGGCGCGACAAGCACGCCAGCGCTGATCTTCTTACTTCAGAAAAAAAAAAACATATTTTAACGATAAAGAATTTGGAGATAAAGAAGCCTAAAATGGACGCGGGAAGATAGGGAAGTGAATGACGCACCTTTCAGATGACCATGAACTTATGAATTACCTTTGAATGGATGTATTGTCATGTATGAAACAGAAAACCGTGCTTTATGTTTGTATAGCAATCCTTGCATTCGATGGCAATCGCTCAATCCCACAGTCAACCTTCATGATCATCTTTTTTTAATACATGTTTGCCCTTTCAGTTTTACAGTATTTAAGTTCAGGCATGCCTATAAGGCTTTAGTAACAGGGGCCTCGAAGTTTTATATATGCTTATCAACATAATTAGAAACTATCTCTGAAGTCTGATTCCCGTTTAATGTCGTATAGAGTCTAACCTTCAGATTTCTCCAAGAAGGCAGAACTTGCGATGTGACCGTGTCATTTCTTTCTCTGTTTCAGACTGTTCGCGGTTAAGTGCTCAGGCTGCGCGATGCCCGTTGCACCACACGAACTGGTGATGCGTGCTCTGGACCACGTGTTCCATGTGCCGTGTTTCGTGTGTGTGGCGTGCGGCCGACCCCTGCAGAAGGGTGATCAGTTCGTAGTGCGGGGAGGAGGGCGGCTCTACTGCAGGCCAGACTTCGAGAAGGAGATGGCTCTCGTCCACATCAGCATAGGTGGAAGGGGTAAGTCTCTCTCTGTCTTTCTTTCGCACGTGTGTATCTATATGTGGACATTCAACTCTCACAGTAGATACTAATTGTAATGAGCTATGGACAGAATTGAATCCATGCGTCAAGTGTCGTCAAATGGCATACTTCTAACAATGTTTTAAAGTATAATGTTTTTAACATGGTCATCGGGGTTGCGAAATCATGCATCTAAACTTGTACGAGGACTCCTCAAAGTACTCTTCTAGACTAATTTTACAAGAAATATGCTGGATTAAACATTAGAATGTAGGAAAAGTTTTGATTTAAAATTTTAGAGAGGCTTAACAGATAGATGAGATCAATAAATGTTTCAGCATACTAATAAAAAATATCATGTTTAAAATTTTATTTGTTTAGATCAAATAAACAGGCATACCAACATTTTTTTCAAACTTTAGGTTCTGCAACATTTTATTTTTCTTCTTTTAGAAAAATTTTAATGTTATTTTCACAATACTTTTGCATATGAGCATATAAAATTAGATATATCTGTGCTGTATTTTCGGGGAGAAATACAGGTTTATGGAAACGGTTCTTATACTCCATTGTTAATTTTTTTTCTTGAAAATGCATACAAATAGTTTAGCTTACTGATTATGAAATCGTCATTAGTAGTTTGTGGCGTATGAAATCATAAAGCCACTAACAGGAAACTGAGCATCATGAATGAAATCTTACTTACGGAAATCTGTTTTTTCCCATTATGTAGGCGAGAACGGTCAGCAGCTGACGGCACAGCCTCGACAGGACGGTCGACGGGGCCCCAAGCGGCCGAGGACCATCCTGACGACAGCTCAGCGAAGGGCCTTCAAGGCCTCCTTCGAGATCAGCCAGAAGCCCTGCAGGAAGGTGAGTGGTGTGTAGATCTCTCCGAGCACTCAATCCGCTCAAGTCCGGAGCAATGTATGCGATAAATAAGGACCTCTAGAAATTATGTTCAAGTTCATCTATATATATAAAACAGTTCCGTAACTGACTCATTCATTCATTCATTCATTCACTGACTGACTGACATACAACGCACAGACCAAACCGCTGGACCTAAAGGGCTGAAATTTTGCATGGCGATTCTTCTAATAGTGTAGGGGTGCACTAAGAAAGATTTTTCAAAAAGTTCTTCTTAGATTTTTTAAAATTAAATTTTTAAGCTGTTTTTTAAACTTTTTTTACGTTTGCATTTAAAATAATACATTGAGGGTTATGAAATTTATATCACGAGAAAGATCATAAAAATTCCTTCAAAATGAAATTTTTTACGAATTTTTAACTCCATTTTCTGATTTTTGGTGAATTTTTAAAGATTAATTTTTAGAATTTAATTTATTAAATGCTGATCACGTGATTTCTTTTTCTGGTACTTTAAATAAATTTATCGTCAAGTGCCAAAAAAAAAAAAAAAAAGACAAAAAAATATTTTTTTCTTGCTAATGCGGCAGACGATTGGACTTTATTTTGTCTATAAAAATATCCCTTACGATTTTTTTATAAATATGTTTTTTTTTACATCAATTGTATACATTGATCGTCGTATTTATTATAAATATATATATATATATATATATTTTTTTTTGGAATTAATTGCATACATTGACCGTTGTATTTAATTTCAATGTACTCCGTAGCGAAGCGCGGGTTTTCAGCTAGTCTATATATATAAAACAGTTCCGTAACTGACTCACTGACTGACATACAACGCACAAACCAAACCGCTGGACCTAAAGGGCTGAAATTTTGCATGGTGATTCTTCTTGTCTTGTGTAGGGGTGAACTAAGAGAGATTTTTCAAAAATTCTTCTTAGATTTTTTAAAATTAAATTTTTAAGCTGTTTTAGTAACTTTTTTAAAGTTTGAATTTAAAATAACAATTTGAGGGTTATAAAATTTATATCACAAGAAAGATCATAAAAATTCTTTTAAAATGAATTCTTGTTCGAATCTTTACCTCCATTTTCTGAATTTTGGTGAATTTTTAAAGATTAATTTTTAGAATTTAATTTATTTAATGCTGATCACGTGATTTCTTTTTCTGGTACTTTAAATAAATTTATCGTCACGTGCATAACAACTAAATAGACAAAAAAATATTTTTTTTCTTGCTAATGCGGCAGACGATTGGACATTATTTTGTCTATAAAAATATCCCTTACGATTTTTTTATAAATATATATATTTTTTCTACATCAATTGTATATATTGATCGTCATATTTATTATAAATATATATATATATATATATATATATATTTTTTTTTTGCATTAATTGCATACATTGACCGTTGTATTTAATTTGAATGTACTCTGTAGCGAAGTGATATAAACAGAAAGTCATTAATGATGGGTGTTAAGTAACTTCCAGTTACATCATGTGAAGAAAACTTTCTACCAGACGAGTACATCACAGTTTTGAGTACTCATATCATGTACCCAATATCTGCTTATTACCATTCAACAGGATGTTTCCACGAAGTGCTAAGCTAAATGATTCAGTCTTTACCGTTTTCTTTTTCATTCTAAATAATGTAATGGTGGCTGAATTTTTAGATTAACCGCAAGTTTAGATTTTTCAGATACGTAAACAAAAGAAAAGGAGAATGAACCTTAATACTTATGATAGTTAATAGTTATGATTTTTGCATTTTAGATGTAATTTTACATCATGTTTTTAAATCTATTACATCATTTTTTTGAGAAGTTTGTCTTACACAGAATAACATTTTCCATGAAACTCAGAGGGATAGGAAAATAAGCTATATCTCATTAACTAAGATCTTTATAACACAGTATTTCTCCTGCAAATAGATACAGTATCAATAATGTATAAGAGTTTCAAAAGGAAATTTATTTTATAACGTTGTAATGCCGAATATGTGTTCGTATGAAGTGATACTGGTGCACATGATTCTGCATATAAGTGATTGCAGTACCTATAAGAATCATGAAATCTCTTGTAACGGTTTGCACATTTAAGGTCACTGCATTTGCTTAAATAGGAAGTTAAGTGCTATGACGACAAAGGAAAATATGACTGTGTAAACTAGAAATCTTAATGCAAATGTATAAATGAGACTACATAAAAAATCCTAAAAAATAAACCTCACACAGATAAAAAATGTAATTTATATCTTTTACATCACTATTATGAAGCTAGGTCAATTAACCATTATTTTTCCTTTTATGTTGTTTAAAATATAAGTGTATAAATATTGAAAAAGTTTCTAAAACTGTTAGTAAACATAACGATTTTTAAATATCCGAACGATACATCATATGAGTTTATAATTATTTAAGGCCAGTAGAAAAACAACATAGAAAAACTTTAAGGAATTGTGGAATACTTGAGGTTGATTTCTAATAGAAATATGCGGAACCAATAATGGGCCTGATTGTGTCTCATTAAATGTAATTTTTAATAAAAATTCACTGTAATACTATATCTAAATTTTCGTTGAAAATTCAAGTTTGGTTTCAATTATGTTTTAACTGGTACAATATCTTTCATACTTAGTCTTCTTTCCATTCCCACAGGTCCGCGAGTCCTTGGCAAAGGAGACTGGTCTCAGCGTCCGCATCGTTCAAGTTTGGTTCCAGAATCAGAGAGCCAAGGTAAGATAGCTGATGAAATTTTACAAATTTGCTACTAATGCAAATACAGACGAGTTATCCTCTTTCCTTACTTTTTTCAGGGATTTTGCTCTCGTTAATTACATAAAAATATACTTAGTCTATATATATAAAACAGTTCCGTGACTGACTGACTGACTGACAGATAACGCATAGACCAAACCGCTGACCCTAAAGGTCTGAAATTTTGTAGTGTAGGGATGCACTAAGAAAGATTTTTGAAATAATCTTCTTAGATTTTTTAAAATTAAATTTTTAAGGTGTTTTTGTAACTTTTTTTAAGTTTGCATTTAAAATAATAATTTGAGGGTTATAAAATTTATATCACGAGAAAGATCATAAAAATTCCTTTAAAATGAAATCTTTTTCGAATCTTTACCTCCAAATTTTTAAAGATTAATTTTTAGAATTTAATTTATTAAATGCTGATCACGCAATTTCTTTTCTTTTTGTGATACTTTAAATTAATTTTGCGTTACGTGCATAACAAAGAAATAAATTGACAAAAGGAATATTGAAATACGGTAAAATATAAAATTTAACCACTAGAATAATTGAGATGGAATTTTTTAAAGAATTTAATTCAAATTAGTATGTTTTATGGATATCAACCATGCAAATTAAATGCATACATTGACCGTTGAATTTAATTTGAATGTACTCCGTAGCGAAGCACGGGTATTCAGCTAGTTAATGATAAACTAAATAGATATTCCAATGCACCAGCCAGGGCCTGACAAAGCAGCTAAAGCCTTCCGCGATGGAATCCCAGCCGCAGAATATGTTGCGGCCTCAATTTAGATCGAACATCCTCAGGGGCGACAGCCGGAAGGGGGGGGGCTCTCGTATCTATCTATCATCCTTATAAATTCCATGGAGGGATTTTTTGGCCTATAGATTTAAAGTGCCCAAACTCGGCGTTGACGCAAGAACATCCAATGGCGCTTGGTGAATATATATATATATATATATATATATATATATATATATATATATATATATATATATACACTGCTGGCCACTGTAAATGCAACACCCTGAAGGAAACATGCAAATAACATGAAATTTCCAACATGCATTAGCGGAGGTGAGATATGCAAATGATTAGAATTTCAGCGCAGACGCACATCACTCGCGCCTGTGGCGCCACTTCAAAGCGCTATTTAAGGCTTGGCGATTTCGATGATTTCAAGTTCGGCAATTGTGTTTTTCCTGTGGTTTTTTCAAAAAAACGATCAATTATGCCTCGTCAAAAACAGCGATCATCTTTTGATCAAGTATCCGAGTTCGTCAGAGGAAGGATAGTGGCCTACCGAGATTGTGGATTATCTTTCAGGGAAATCGGTAGTCGTGTTGGACGAAACCAAACAACTGTAATGCGGATATGTGATCGTTGGATGCAGGAGGGTACGACGGACCGGCGTGTTCGATCACATCCACCTCACCGCAACACTTCACGTGATGACAGGCAAATTGTGCGCATGGCAGTGACGGATCGCTCAGTCACATCATGAACCATAGCACAGCACATGCAGTCTGTAACGCATCATCCACTGTCTGCGCGTACCATTCGACGCCGTTTACAACAGAGTGGTCTGTCCGCAAGACGTCCATTGCTTTGTCTACCCTTGACGCAGAACCACAGACGTCTCCGCCGCCAATGGTGCGATGACAGAAGGATGTGGACGGCAGAATGGAATGAAATTGTCTTTACTGACGAGACACGCTTCTGTCTGCAACACCACGATGGTCGCATTCGAGTCTGATGGTCGCATTCGAGACACCGTGAAGAGATGATGCTGAACAGCTGCGTTATGCACCGCCACACTGGTCGTGCACCGGGTATTATGGTGTGGGGCGGTATTGGATATCACTTTCGCATACCTCTAGAGCGTATTGCCGGTACTTTAAACAGCCAGCGCTACATCTCCGAGGTGTTGGAGCCAGTTGTCCTTCCTTACCTTCAGGGCTTGCCCACAGCCATATTTCAACAGGATAATGCGCTACCACACGTGGCACACATTGTCCAACGGTTCTTCGTCAATCGCCAGATTGAATTGCTTCCCTGGCCTCCTCGCTCTCCGGATCTTTCGCCGATAGAAAACATGTGGTCCATGGTTGCTCTACGATTTACCCAGATCCTATCCCCAGCTGCCACAGCAGATCAACTTTGGCAACGTGTGGACGCTGCTTGGTCTACTGTACCCCAAGAACTCATCTAATGTCTCTTTGAATCAATGCCGAGGCGTGTGGCAGCGGTGATCTTCAACAATGGCGGCTACTCTGGCTACTGATTTTGGCAGGAATCACACTTCACAGAAGTCTATAAATTTAATCATTTGATACTTGGTTAACATGTTATCTACAAAATAAATTTTGCTGTGATATCTCTTGTCATTCTTGGTGTTGCAATTTGGGTGGCCAGCAGTGTATATATATTTATATATATATGTATATATATATATATGTATATATATATATATATATATATATATATATATATATATATATATATATATATATATATGTATATATATATATATATATATATATATATATATATATATGTATATATATATATATATATATATATATATATATATATATATATATATATATATATATATATATATATATATGTATATGTATATATATATATATATATATTCATTCATTCATTCATTCATTCTTGGACCTGTATTCTTGGGATACATGCTATTCCACCCCGTAAGGAAAAGGTTAAGAGAGTCAAGGGCATAAAATTCTTCAAATTTTCAAAAAAAATTTAAAAAAATTATTGCATTAAAAATTTCTGTGTTTTTTTCCCCGCTTAAAATGACGTTTAAATCATGTTCTACCTTAATCAGAACAGGAGAAATTAATTTTTTTTCTTTGCAACGTTCTAATAGCAGCCAACCGTTTTTTAAACCTGTAAAAGCGTTTTAATGCATGATGGGTATTTTCAAAATTTCTCGTCCTTAAATTTTTATAACGGTTAACTGTAAATTGTTAAGAACGGTTAAAGATAAATGGTTCAAACTTGGAACACATCTTTTTTAATTATTTTACTTTAATTTTGTTTCAGAAAATTTGAAAAAAAATATTTAATTTTGAAAATATGATTTTTTAAAAATAAGTTACACATTTTTTTAAAATTTTTACTCAAAATATATATATATATATATATATATATATATATATATATATATATATATATATATATATATATATATATATATATATATATATATATATATATATATATGTATATATATATATATATATGTATATATATATATATATATATATATATATATATATATATATGTATATATATATATATATATATATATATATATATATATATATATATATATATATATATATATATATATATTATTTTACTTATATAACCCCCTTAATGGCCGTTCTTACATATACATAAGGGGTATGAAATTTCCGTTCTAAAGAGGGAATCGGAAAATGGGCCCCGTAAGCTAAAGGTTAAGATAAATAAATGCAGAACCGTGATTATACGATTATAAATTATTTTGCAGCTGAAGAAACTGCAGCGAAAGCAACAACAGCAGCAGCTTCAGCAGCAGGGCCAAAAGACGGAACAGAACGGCGGCAGCGCTAACACAGACCTGTCCAGCCCGGGCAAGGACGGCAAGAAATCAGACGAGCTGAGTCACGGCGACCCGGCAGACTACTGTAAGTTCATAAAACTGCCTCCACCCGCATTATGCTTATTTTCACACGTCCTCTAAAAGCAGCTTCTAACATAAAATAGAAAATATAAGATACGGAATTTACATGTCTATTTTTCTTTAGAACAATGTAATAACTAAATCCTTTGTCACTAGCGGCCGTGATTTAGTATATCGCTTTAAGGTATTGTGAGATTAACAGCAACTGAGGTTACGAGAGATTTACGTAAATAAAATTCTCTCAATATCGCAATCTGCAATATTTGTAATTTACCACTTGTGGGAAATCGAGCGTTTCTGAAACACGAACAAGAAATACGAACAAAACTAAATCTAATAAATAACAGAATAAAGCAAACTTCGGGTGTAGTGTGGATTTGTAGTAAATACATTTTCCAAGTAACAGCATTAGTCTAGTTCTAATGTTGATGTCTCTAAAGAGATGGATGGACTTCTTCATTTTTTTTGAGACAGTTATAAGAACTGTAATAACATCACACTTTTTTAAATTCCGTTATATATAGCTACTGTGCCGTATAAAGATCTTTGTACTGAAATTAGGAAGTTCTGAAGCAAGAAATTAAAATTTATCTCATCGTGTTAAAAAATTGAAAACGTTAGTACCTGTTGATTGGAACGGATTGACACTGTTTTGCTGCTTTGCCTAAAAATGAGGCTATTTTTAATTACAAGAATACTTATATTCAAGTTATTTCCTTTCGTATCTTTTAGAGGTATAAAAAGAATTCGCGATAATCATGAGTTTTAAAAATGAAAAATGTCACTATACGAAACTCTCAGAAATCAGTTTATTTTTTTCATTTGCGTTCTCTTACCATTCTTTTTCAAACTGATATTTTATATAATTTCTTAGCATGTGCCTTAATGTTACTGAACAAACAGTATTCATCTTCTGTATTTGTGATGTGCCTGCTTTAACTGTAGTCAGCTTCAACATGCTTTTTCTAAAAATTTTGATTTTATAAAATAGCTTTTATCTCTATGTTCTTGTTGTTATTATTTCTTTCTCTTATATTATACTATCTCATTACCATTGAGAATGCCAAAAAACATGCATGTGATAATATTAACGTGATCTGTCATCTGCCGCTAGTTGAAATCGTCGCATTAGATTTTTAATTGCCTAGATTTTCATTATTGATTAATTGAAGGAATTTAAGGGCGCGGTGGCCCAGTTGACAAGAGCAGCGGGCCAGTGATCTGAATGCCCCTGGTTCGATGCTCGTCGCTGCAAATCCACCTCCGTGTTCACTAATGGTGGCCGGGGCATGTAAAATAGGTCGTGGCTGCAATGTCCTCCAATTTCTCAAATTTACCTATGGAGGAGCGGGGTCAAGTGTTCCGGTCTTGTCACTTGACTCAGTTCAAAATTACGGAACCGGTCATTTAGCCAAGTAGGACTCCGACCCTTGTGGTACTAATTCAAAACAGGAGCTGCCCCTTTCAGCCCAATAGCCTATTAGGACCTGGTGAATGGAACCTCCAACCAGGGGGCATTAGCAACAAAAACAACAATTTTAAGCTTTAGTCTATTGCAACAACGACAACAAAAAAAAATACAATCGATATTAAAACACAGGATATTTATTTTGCAAATGAAGGTGATCTCCCGAGAGGGTACACATGAGAGGCTGTACTTCTTTTAATATTGCCACTTTCTTTTATATCAAAACTTGTGACCAACTGTAGGAAGCTTCCTGAGACACTTGTGTCAAGTGTCACTGGTCACTGAAACTCGCTCGAGAAAAAAACTAACTTATCTGAATTTATGCATTGCGCACAGTAGTCTCGAGTTCCATGTCTTTACCATTTACATCCCATAATAGAATAATATAAGCAGTTCTTGCTAGAAATTAAGTATACTTCTATTCAGTCATTTTCCTACGTGATCTTGTGGAAGTGCTTTTCATTGTATCACAAAAAAAGCCAAACTAATATAAATTATTTTATGTTATCAACAGTTTTGTAAATTCCATCTAAATATATTTGAAATTTAATAGAGAAAAACGAACACCGATTTTTTTAGTGTATTAATTCTTGTCCTATGAATCAAAATGTAATAAAACCAATCATGTAGGTAAAGGCTACATTGCCTTCTTTATCCGACTTTGTAAATTCATATAAGAAACAGAAAACTCCTTGAATGGTGCTTTATAAGTCCTTGGTATTTGTTCCTATTAGACTGCCATTGCCATAGATTTATTTCTATTTGAACTCTTTCAAGATTTCAAGGAATGTTCAGATTTAAATTCCAGATTATTGCTTGAAAAAAAAATCAATTGTGGATAAGGACCGAAACTTTAAATTATAAATTTGATAACCCATTTTTTTCTTGAAGCTATAAAATAAAGTCATTTATATTCATTAAAAATGCCAATCAATCTCTCTTCTGCATGAAAAAATACACTGCTTCTATTTGTAAAGCATGAATAAACAATGACGTGCATGGACATGTGATATTGCCTGCCCTTTTGTTATGTATAAAGCATTTCGAAAATCTGTAAGTGAAGAATAAGTTGATCGTCTTGAATGATTTCCTTTGTTAGGCTGTCTGCACACGGGGCAACTCAAAAGAAACTGATAACTGACTCGAATCACAAACCAGTCCGTGTTGAGTCGTAACCTATGTAATTGAATGGAGCCACGCACACGGAGCAACTGGTTACAAACCCACGGGTTTGTAACCAGGTTACAAACCCACTGGTTACAAACCCACGGGTTTGTAACCAGTTGCTCCGTGTGCGTGGCTCCATTCAATTACATAGGTTACGACTCAACACGGACTGGTTTGTGATTCGAGTCAGTTATCAGTTTCTTTTGAGTTGCTCCGTGTGCAGACGGCCTTACTTTTTGTTGCATGTTATTCCTCGACAAGAAATTCTGTTCGGATGTTGTCGTCTCTAGCTTCTGGGTACCATAATGTTTTTCAATCCGAATTTCTGCCCCAACTCCCAGCAGAGTTTTTTCGATTTTGTGTTGCTTCTCCGTGGTCTAATATTGTGTGCATTCTTGTTCTGCACAGGCTCCTACTACAGTTCATCCTCTCACCCGGACGGCGGGGGCGTCTACCTGAAGAGTGATCTCAGCCTGGACAGCGAAGAAGGTAGCCTGGTAGGACTAGAGGAGGCGCTTGTGGGAGGCGGGGGAGGCGTGACGGGGGCGGACGGGGCGCACCTGTTCGCTCCGCCCGCCGTCAACCCCATCGACAAGCTGTACTCCATGCAAACGTCCTACTTCAGCGCCAGCGAATGCGAGTGCCTGGGCGCGACGAACTAAACACTCATAAACAGCAGGACTGTCTGAATAGTGTGCGCCCCCAGAACCTTCTCTTACATCTCTCTGAACTCTTTCGTTGCTATCTTCTTGGGACGATGCAGCATTGTCGACCAACGATGTGATAGTGACAGCCCTACAGTGCTTTAAACAAACAAACAACTTGATTGTACAAAGTGACATCACATGAGATTGCGGTTGAAGACCACGGCAAATCGATGGACAAATCGAACGCATAGGGAAACACGAAAGGCAAAAAGCCGCTAAGGATGACTGTCAGGAATGGTTTTCATTTCGTGTCAGTGGTTTGATACACTGGTTGCCTTCGTAGCTCTGTAAAAAATGATCGACAAATGAGATATCGCAAAGACAATTCTGGTCATCCACACGAAGTGTTGCGTAGACCGACAGTGCACCTAATGGACTGTATAACAGTGATTGGCCCGTAACCGGAGAGGTGGGATTTTGTCAAATCTCCAAATTTCTTTTATTTATTACTCAAGAGTACTTTGAAAGCTTCATTATGTCCGAAGGTGTTTTCGACTTGATCTTCGAATCGTAAAGTTGTTTCGACCCTGTTATTTATGATTTGTTTTAGAGTTGTTCATTACGTTATCAAAATTCCACCTCTCCGAAGAACCGGGTTCATAAGGAGCGGGATGTTGATGAAAAGTGTTTTGGTGATGTTTCCGAGTCGGACAGGGAACGGCTGTTGTTGGTTTCATCCGATGCTCTGACTTCCCGCGTGAATGTAGATGGGTGTATCTGTGTATCATTCAAAATAAAACGAGATCACTTGACCTGAAAATAGTCTGATTGTATTTTAAAGCAATAGTCATGCTGTAAAATGCAGTACATTGTCTTAGAAATAAGTATCTTAATTTTTACTGACAACGCGTGCTCTGTTAATTCAGTTTCACAAGTGAATAATATAAGAGTATTCTCTAATTGACGGAACGATCTTTTTTTTTACCATATTGATGGAGGCATGCCTTGTACAGTTACAGCGATTACAAAAATAAGCAAACATGCAAATGTTTAGAAAGCATTAGCCTATAATATACACAGCGTTGTATGAGAGACTTGAGAAATTTAAAAGTTGACAGTAATTTTCATGCTGTACGAAATATCTCACAGCTTTATTCGTTCAAAGACGCATGTGTGTACTACGGTAAATCATGTCGTAATGAAAATCAGAAAAGGGAGAATAATTCAGCACGTTAGAGATATAATTGCGAGCAAAGACACCAGTGTTTTGTTTCAGATGCCTCTCTTTTCAAGAAAATGAAAAAAAGAAGGGATTTAAAAAATATCTTTTTAAGTAGCTCCTGAGTTTCGAACCATCTAGTTGTCTTACTAAATTCCCTTTTCTGAAATATAAATTATTATTAGAGTAAACCACATAATTCAACTTGACATGAGACTCCCCTTTTATTTCCCAATATATCTAAGTTTGACTTGGGATCCAAATTTGCTTTCGCAATCGAATATAAAACAAATGCAAATACTGTTTGTTCACATAACGGCATCTACAACAAACCATTAAAAAATTCCTAGTTCGATTAATCCCTTTTCTTCTTGTTTAACCATTCTAATAATTACACCTGATTCAATAGTTTCAAAGCCAAATCTGTTTAAACTCTAATGGAAGCAGATAAGTAAGAAAACAAAACAAGACAAAAATTATATTGATTGCAAGAGGTATTCCAAACACTGTCGATTTTTAACAAAAAATGTATTTTGGATAAGGTATCACACTAAAACTACTTCAAGCGATAAAAAATTTTAGAATAAATCTTTTACAACGCAGAATTTACAAGAAATCTAAATATTTGTAAAATAATAATTTTTTAAGTTAAACAAGAAAAATCCACCTCTTACCAAAAAGACAAAATTGTTTCAGAAACAGTTTAATTCGTGTAAATTTTTCTCGATTACATAATTTTACATTAAATGAAAACCCTATCACATATAACGAATTTCGTACGCATCACCTAACAAACATTCCTAACAAAGTTGATATTGAATCTTTGGTGCTTTTTTGGTAGATAATGAACGTAAAGATTTAATTTGAAAGTAGTTTATACCTAAAAATGGGAACTTAAGAATTTAATTCAGACGTGAACTTCACAATAACGACATTCCTTGCCTAAAATCCAGTTAGCTATAGTGGAATTGATTTAAACGCCTCAGTTTAAAATACGAACAGGTTTCTTAGATTTCTAATAGTGAGGTATACAACTGTCTTTATTTCGGTGTTTCTGTGAGGAAACGCTTTTGGTTAAAAGTACATTGCAAAAAACCTTGGCTCTTTGATTCAAAGATAGCTTCCAGGTATCCACTATTGTCTATTCTTCTTTTCCAACACACGATATGCCATTTTATTGATTGCGTCTGTTATTAAAAAAAATGATTAATTGAACAATTGTCTTGGAGCAAAATGATCAAATCATCTGTAAGTCTCAGGGGATCATTTGTTAAAAATAAAACGCTGCCGAAAGTAAAAGAATGATCATTTGTACTAAAATAAAATGAATCCAATGTCTATGATGCGCAAAGCATCGAATTACTTTGTTCATCAAGGTCATCTGGTTTCCTTTCATCATTTCCTTATTTTAAGAAAAATAGAAAAAAAAGGAATCTTTTTAAGGAGTTTTTGGTAAAAATTGGCATTCTGTAATAACGAAACTGATGTTTCGTTTCGAGTTATAAAAATCTGTTTTATTTATTAAGGCACCTGAAATATATGAAGGGCAAATTGCCAAGAAGAAAGCAAAATAATTTTCTTTTGGAACAGTCTGAATTGCTCGAAACACAAAGCGAATATTTTTTTGTTGTTGTTATTTTAATGCAGCAGGCAATTATCCTGATGAGGACACATTGGCCCCATTCAGACCACGAATTTTGTTGGTTATTTCTTTCTAGCAGCAACCGTTATTTGAACCAATGTTGCTTGCTTGTTATGAGGGGACAACACGAGAGCCTCCATGCCTTTGTTGGAATTCAAACCCGAGCATACATGTTAGCAACCAACGCACAAAGGCAAATATTTGACGGTTAAATTAAAAGTTCAAAGCATATAAATAAGACTAAAAAACTTGTAGAAACAGAAAATCAAGGATGAGAAAGAAATTTTTGTGTAGAGTTTTAAGAAATATTGTCTAATATTGTCTTTGGTATCGCAGACGCTGATTATACTTAAAATCGCTGTAATAACAATTATCTATTGCTTATTTAACCCATCCGTACATTCTAACTATTAACGTTTTTTTCTTTATTCGCCCAAAACCTAAAAAATATAATTAAGGAAAGCTATTAATAATTGCACTGTAATACTAATATTAATAATTTTACTAAAAATTTCTAAAATTGATGAAATAGAAATTTTTTGTCCTACGATAAACTCCACTCCTCTAAACCATAGTCCTTTACAGCTTACCTTTCGAAAGGCTAGAAATTTTCTAAAAACATCATTTGGAATATTAATAATTACATAGTAATAGAGTTTTCAGAATATTAATCTGTTTTCAGAACATATTCATACAAACTTTTCATGTAAAAATAATTCCTCAAATAAGACTGGGAAACTCACTGAAATAAAACATATTAGAGGTAAAAATACTTATATATATATATATACATACATATATATATATATATATATATATATATATATATATATATATATATATATATATATATATATATATATTAATTAGATATCAAAATATATTAAAATTCATTGATGTGGGTCTATGAAATTTAAAATGACGCAAAAATTTAAAAACGTAGCAAGAATTTAGAAAAATAATTCCCTGGTTTCAAAATTCTTTTTCCTTTGCTTCAGTTGAAAATTGTATTGACTCTCTTACAGAATAGTATTGGAATACTGCAATTTTGTCTTAATTTTTTACAACTGGAAATAAATAGAAAACAGCTCAGAAGAAAAGGCTTTTGGCATGAAATAATTGATATCATGACACCGACATAAAAGCTGGTTTATTAGGTCATAACACCTTTATTGCCAATGGAAAGGAAATGTTAACACTGCTTACAACAAGCTTGACCAATACAAGGTTTCAATGCATCTTCTAGGAAATCTTCACTTCGCTCCCTACTTCATGAAGTTATCAGTTGAAGTTATAAATTCATTAATTCCTTCAGGCAATCAAAAAAAATTTAAATTTTTCTATCATTCATACATCAGCAAATATTAGTAGTTTCATATATATATATATATTCAAATTAGAAATCATAGAGAACAAATTACTATTAAATACGTACACAGATCTTGCAACTTCACTTTTCAAATAAATTTTTAGTAAGATCCAGGCAAATATTTCGAATCATCTTTACAATTACACAAACACACAAATAAACAAAAATAGCGAAAACATTTGATTGTATGCTGAATGTATACAAAACGCATTTTTGAACGTGTCCTGCATGTATATTTTTATCCGACTAGCCAAATTAAAAGCGATATAATCCCACTACGGATTAATTTTGACGCTATCACCTCTGTCAGAATTTTTTTTTGAAACCTATGGGGAATGTACTAAAGCACATAAACCACTTAATTAAAATATGAATCAAAATATATCCTTTCTGAAATGGAAGTGTGCCAATATTATAAGCCCTCATTTCATCCATCTGGACATGGATATGGTTTGAGCGCACTATTTGCTGACACGAAATTATTTTCTTTTTATTTACTGACACAAAAATACAGTAAAATTTAATTAAAATTAAATTCAGCAAATTTTATTGACTGAATTCAACTTTGAATCACTTTTTACGATTTATATTCTTTTTGAGAGAAGATATACCAGCCATTAGGCACCTGGTAAATCTTAAAATGGTGATTGACTAAAATCCCCATTACTCACCCATAGAAGGCTGCTCCATCACAATCTTAAGGATATAGTGTTCCTCCCACAATGTTTGGCTTGCGCTTTTCACCATCGAAATTTTTGAAATACGCTTTAGTTTTAGAGTTCATCAATACTTAAGTAATATTGGTAAGCTAACTTGGAATTTTCTGTTTTTGTGTTTATAATATTGTGTTTTGATTTCGATTTATCTATGATTAAGACTTCCTGTTTTATATGAGGGAATCTCGGGGCCTTGGGATGTTTTTTAGGCTTGGCCTGAATCCTATCGAAAAGATTCCCTTCGAAGCGACTAACTCTGTCAGGCCTCCCGAAGAAGAGACTGGTCGATCGCCTCTTTGCATTTTGAATTTTTAAGTAGTTTCTTTAACTTTTGGTTCCAATTGCTTCCCCAGAATCTTGCGTCTATGCTGCAGTAGCGCTATTTGTAGATTTCTGTGATTTTTTTTTTTGATAGTTAGTTCCACTTATTTGCTTTTAGTAATATTTTATTTGAGATATGTAATGCTAATTTATACTGGAAAGGAAACAAATGTTTCACTTCGCCAGAAGTCGAAATATGTTATGCATAGGGGTACGTAAAATTCGCATGAAAAATATCGAAATTTCGCTTTTGTTCGCAAATATATATATATATATATATATATATATATATATATATATATATATATATATATATATATATATATATATATATATTATATATATATACATATATATATATATATATATATATATATATATATATATATGTATATATTATATATATATATATATATATATATATATATATATATATATATATATATATGTATATATTATATATATATATATATATATACATATATATATATATATATATATATATATATATATATATATATATATATATATATATATATATATATATATATATATATATATATAAATTCAAAAACTTCATTTATTTAAAAATTCACAATTTTACTTACTTGTTAAGTATCAAAATTTAGTTAAAAGCTAACATTGTAGTAGTCTCCACATTCTCTTCCCTAAGTATTTAGCAATAAGTAATAAGCAAATTTCGAAAGTGAGATCTCTCATTTAAAGACCGTGGATCGTCTTAGATAAGCAATTATGTTAATAAATTATCACTATTATTACCTAATTTCGCTTAAAAAGCCGTTTATCGCCGAGTTTTCGCCGAAAAGTAGTAAAAAAATAATTTTCGCTCATATTGGCAAACTTCGCATTTATTCGCATCTATTTCGTAAATACGAAAATTTCTTATCCCTAGTTATGCATATTCTAAAACTACTTATTAGGTATTTTAAATGTATCATAAATGCCGTAGAAAAGCACGGGTTAAAGAATTACCAAGGCTAAAGAAAATTTTATAATAGAAAAACTCACTCAACTTGAAAGTCTAAAATACACATTATCCATTGTACACAGTTAAAAGTATATTGTGAGGTTCCTGGTGTACTGATAAAATTAATAATATAAATTTGTTTATTTTTAACTTAAAATTTTATAAATAATATATGAATCAAAGTACAGCACCCAGTGACATGTAAATTAGGATCAAGTAAATGAAATTCCTTTCGATAATCCTGTTTGTTTAAGCTATTCAACAAATGTATATCGCCAAAGCATTTTGAATGGACAAATATGCAGAAGTCTGAATGTACTTATTCGAGCCAATATTAGTGAGTAGATGCCATCACTGACCAGAATATCTCAAAATCTTCTTCTTGAAGTCAGGAAATTGTTAGCATTCCCCCAGGTATGAGGTAGAAAAAACGTTTCGTAAAATGCAACAAATTTAGAATATTTTGCATCACGGTTCAGTTTTCCTATAGAGTTTTAAGATCCATAAACTTCAAAATGCGTTGTTCACTGGCCATCAGCAAGAAATCCGTCATGCAATATTTGTTGTTACCAAAATATGGGAAAGGATGATTTTTTTGAGATAAATTTAAAATTTTCTTCTTAGCCCGTCTGCACACGGAGCAACTCAAAAGAAACTGATAACCGACTCAAATCACTAACCAGTCCGTGATGAGTCGCAACCTATGTAATTGAATGGAACCACGCACACGGCGCAACTGGTTACAAACCCGTCGGACGGGTTTGTAACCAGTTGCGCCGTGTGCGTGGCTCCATTCAATTACATAGGTTGCGACTCATCACGGACTGGTTTGTGACTGGAGTCAGTTATCAGTTTCTTTTGAGTTGATCCGTGTGCAGACGGGCTAAGAGTTACAATTTGAATTAATGTCCTTGCGAGTCATCTCATTTTTTAGATTTTAACTTTATGGTCTGTAAATCTCGGCTAATCGAGCTTGGATGAAAAAAAAACTTGAAGAAACCAATAACATTCCTGAAAACTTTATTTTTAGCTCTAAAATTAACAGCACTGCATTTGCTTATATGATATTATTTTCCATTATTTTCCTTCAATGAAATAATTTGTTACCATTAGGTACAGGTAACAAATTATTTCACTGAAGCTTTGTAGTATCGATATTAAGATTATTTCCAGTTTTGATTCGACACACTTGATATAAACAGTTTCGGCCGATTGCGCTGTATTATAGACATCGGGCTAAAATTATTGATATTAAAGACTGGTTGATTGGTTTCTAGAGAACTGCGATCATATTTTTTCTACGTGAGGGTTATACAGACATAACATTTAAGGAGATGAAGCGTCATAAAATACCCATCTTTACCCCAAAACTTTGCAACGACACTAATCCAAGGTAATACTAAATTTCTTTGTTTCTGCACCAGATTTTCAAATGCCGATATGAAGAAATTTTGACGAGCGTATACTTTTACGGATCACTCTCTTACAATCAGTCCTTGTGTAGTTTTTATTCTACCTACTTCGTACATAATTTCTAAGGGATCGCAGGAAAGTTCTATTATTTTGGATTAATTTCAAGATTTCAGAGCACCGGGAATCAAACTGAGCTAACTGTCCGACTCCTCAAAAGAGAATATGTGTTGTCACTTGACTTGTGTATAGTTTATTCCTCTCGACACGCGCATGCGTGTTTATCGTGAGAAATTTTTTACTTCGCTTCTCTGCAATGACGATAAAAAAATAAAACGGCGAATCGATATATTGTACATAAAAAGAAGAAAACTGTGTCCAGTCTATCAGGCATATATCTGTTGTAAGAAAACTGTGCCATTAAAATCGCTTATTCTAGACTCAGGTCTTCGTTTCTTTAAATACCTTTCTGCTAACACACCCGCCAGTAATTAAGAAGCAGTGATGCTTACTTTTATCAGGAATTCTAAATAATTCTTATCTTTAGAGAGAAGTGTGTAAAGATATACACGGAAACATTCGTTTTAGATTCATCACCTTTTTATCTCTCTTAAGGAATGGATGTAGCTTCCTACCATTACGAACAACTCTTAATGTCTGATAAATGAGAGAAAACCTTTTTGATGATGTGCAACAAGCTTTTAAAATTAATATGAATTTGTTTGTAAGGAAAATCTGTTCCGGTCACAGGTGATAAGTTGGGCTTTTAAGTGAACAGTATTCTATTTCCTGCAATGGAAATATAGCCTTAGTAATGATTCGCGGGACTTCAAAATCCAAAATTTTCCCACCTGAGGAACAAACAAACAAACAAAAAAGGAATAGTGCTTAAAACACAAAGCAGAAAGAAGTTGAGAGTGTTGATATTACGAGGTATAAATATATATTCTTCCTTTCTTGCTTTATTGATTTTTAAATTGTTTTCTTTAAAAAATATCTGTGTTTGCTGTGCAAAGGGTGTTAAAGTTCCAAAATAGGCTAAAATGAGTTATCTTGTTTGAAAAATCAAGGGCTACTGCAGGGTACACAAAGCTAAGTCCAATTCCATTCCTAAATATTTTTATTCATCAGGGAAAATTTGGGATATGTGAAACAAAGCACAAATATGTTAGTGTTAAAGGGGTTATGTCCCAATCAAGGACTTAACACTTTTTACTCAACAAAAATAAAACTAGAAAAATTTACTTTTAAAAAAATTAAAAATTGAACTTAAAAAAATTGACTTTATAAAAGCCGGTTTTTTTTCAATCCCATTTTTCTCAAAACTACGATTTTGTACTTGACACTTTTTACGCTTCAAACATAGATATGTCATAAAAAATTACCCCGATTAAATTTAAATTCTGATAATAAGTGATTTTTTAATATTAAATGTTTTTGCATGTTTTGCATCTTTTTGATTTGAGTGCATTTTTTTTGTATCTTATGTTATTCTAATGATGATGATTTAGGTTATTAAATTCCTATCACTTTGCACTTTAAATACTTTTAAAGAAAATTAAACGACCTTTAGGTTTCTCTTTCAGGTAAAGGTTGTGATGAAGGGTCTATATTTGATTGTGTAAATATTTAGCCAAGCACTGTTCCTCATGCTACGTTCAAACCTTTTCAGTCGATGTGCTCGTTATAGCTCGAGAAACTGCTTATCTTGTTTAATTAACGTTTAAAATGCCTGGCGGACTATTTCTCAGAGAAATTAGTAAATTTGGCGATTTCTTTAACGTATATGACTCTTCGTACGTCGCAATTCATCTATGTACATTTTTATACATTACTAGCGGCCCGTCCCGACTTTGTCCGGGTTGAACAAAATATTATACCAATAAATTTCCAGTTGATAGCCAATAAATTATAAATCTTTTTTTACCTTAAAAATAACCTTAATAATACCTTAAATTAATATTACGTTAGTTAATAATTAAAGTTAATTTTTTAAAAGAAAAAGGCGTGCCGGAGAACGGCTAGATTCGAACCGCTAACGACAGAACAGAAGCTCACCGCGATAGCACCACTCTAAGGATCGTTGAAGACTTCGGCACAAAAAGCGGTAGAGGACAGTAGCGGTAACAATGGAGATTGTTAGGATTAAGCCCCTAACTTTATTTCTACTGATCAGATATACATAATATATAGCCTATGTCCATCTGGAATAATGTACCTTTCAAACAGTGAAAGAATTTTTCAAATAGGTGCAGTGATTCTGGAGATTACCCTCCACGTACAAAATCGCTCTCTCTCTATTTATAAGTATAGATAGAGGATAATTTCATCGCATGTTGAGTGGAGGGCTTTATTCGTTAATTTAGAATTAAAAAATGGGTTTTGAAGATTGTCTTAATAAACATAAATTTTACTAAGCTTTTTTTTTATTATTATTAAATTTAGACGACTACAAAGATGAAACAGCTTGAGAAAATTAATTTACATTACAGAGGCAAATTTTAAGTGTAGATAAAAGTGTTGAAAATTTATAAAATAGGATGTAAACTTCGTTTTGCCCATAGAGTTTTCGGCTAATGACTCGTCACTTTAGAACTTTAAGATTCTCTTGATGAGATGGTACGAAATGTTTTCACGTAATATGCGGTACTAGAGATACCTGTTCACGAGAAAGCGATAAATTTTAATTATAAAGGCATTACTACATTTGCCCGGAAAACGATATTTTCTTTATCTTCGCTTCTGATTTTGCATCCGAACGAAAAGAACTACGATCTTTCTTCACAGAGAAGCGTCACAATTTTAAGTTCGAGCGAGTCTTCCCGTAGCGGATCTTGCACAAGACGGCGTGAGTAACATCAACTCCTCTCCATATTCTGTCATTAATCTTTCGGCCGCAGGCTGCGTGCATCAGGGGAGGGAACGATACGGATGCAGCGGCTGTCGCCACCCTCCCACACTTGATTCCCGTTTAAAAACGCTCCAATGATACGGATCGATGGGGAAACAGATTGCGGATATAAACCTCACCACTCTCTCTCTCTTTCTCTCTCTCCCGCCCTTTACCTACAACAACGGCTTCTCGCAACGGTTCCATGCAAGATAGAGAAAAAAAAATAAAATTAAAATTAAATTTGTATAAGGAAAATATGAAGGCGAATGGATTTCTCACGTTCTAACGGGGCCTTTATAAAGCTTTTATAATTTTCATATGTCACTGTAATATATCCTCTTTTTTTCAGTCTCGCGTCTTGAAAAAAAAAATCATGAGCCTCTAGC
This sequence comes from Dolomedes plantarius, assembly GCA_907164885.2. Lineage (NCBI taxonomy): Eukaryota > Metazoa > Arthropoda > Arachnida > Araneae > Dolomedidae > Dolomedes > Dolomedes plantarius. The sequence goes on from OU015500.1 coordinate 107,160,323, forward strand.
TCAGGGGTTTCCAACTGGCGGCCCGCGGTGCCTTTTTTGCGGCCCGCGAAGACTTATAATTTGCAAATAGGAAAATAATTTGCAGCATCAATTTAGATAATCTTAGTTAACGAAAAATGTTTTTGTAAAAATCTATATTGTTTTCAAATGCTGTTCATTTTCAAAAAAGATTGATTTTCCTCGAATTCCATGAAAAGTAGGGTGTCCACTCATGTTCTATTTCATACCCCCCCCCCTCCTTCTTATTTGTCCCACTTCTTATTTGACTGTTTTGTATGTGTCTGTGTAATTTAACGAAAGTTGGCCAGTTATAATCAAGGTCGTTGTTGGAGGTTCATCCTCGAATTTTTAAAAATTTCATAGTACATACAATACACAAATCCTCCAAATCCCCCTCCCTCAAGAAAAAAAGTCCTGGGTATGGTCCTGATTAAATTGCGGCACGCCACTAGACAGGTGTTTTCGATTGCGGCCCTTGGACACTTGTAAGTTGGAAACCACTGCTCTAGCTCATCTATTTGTGGATTGGTGGATGGTTTGCCCCACGTAGTAGAGACTGTTGGAATGAAAAGGAGTTTCTTCCTGTTACACAGGCGAAAAAGCTTGATGAAGAAAATTACAAAGAAAGGAAAAGCTTTACATTATTACTCATCTCCTGATATTTGCTAGGTTCCGAATAGAAAAGTTTGGCATAATATGAGGTGGTGAAAGGCAAAGTGGTGTAAGTCAGTAAGTCAAGTGGTATAAGTCAAAAGAGTTTAACTGCAAAAACTACAAAAAATTTCATCATAAATTGAACAAATTATACTTCATAACAATTACTACAATATTGCAAATAATAACTATTTACAATTCCACTATAAATTGAACATGGAGATTACATATTTGCCCCCAAATGAAAAAAAGTTGAAAATGTGCCTTACACCACTTTGCCTTTCAACGCCTCATATATGTGTTATTGGAACTTGTGATTTCGTTCAACTTTGCAAACGCGCCACTGGTATTATGTTCTCACATTATAGAGCGACGAAAAAAATTGAGTCATATTGTACACTGCAATACGCAAATAAGTTTATCTTCAACACTATGGCTGAGATTTACATCTAAAAATTCAAAATTTGGATTCACCTTTACTTAGCGCGATCATCGAAGTATCCATTACAAATAATAAACCATTGACTCTGTTAACACGGTTCCTCTTTGTGCATCAGTCTAAGACCTCCACAGCAAAATTTTGTGCTACATTACCACGACTATCGCAAGGTACGATTTAACGAAAGTCTAAGATGGCGTACTAGTGTACACAAACTTAATTTATTTGGCCCTCTAAGATTTCCCTAAAAATGTGTGGGATTAGGCTCCCTTTCCCTCCAAAAACAAAACAAAACAAAGCAAAACAAGCAAATACTGCAGCGAGTTTTTTTTTATTATATAAAGATTAAACAGGTATAAAAATAAAACAATTACTAAAAACCAACTGAAGCTACCCAAATATTTTGAAAAATGGAATGAAGCTGGATCATGCAAATTAAAACTGTGTACATTTTTCCTCTGCATACTCAAGATATAATGAAAAAAGGTACACAGTTTTTAATCATCGCAAAGCAATTTTTTTTCTACGTTACAAGCTATCTGAATAATTAATTACATTAATTCCCAACTAAAGTATTGTTAAGGGAACCGGGGCCGATATAACATCTCACTTCAAATTTTAATAGCTTAAGACAAAAATTTTTTGATAACACCTCGAAAAACTGAAATTGATTTAGTTATAGCAAAGTGCAAATATTTAGGAAAAGAGGATGCTCTAGGGGATAGATATTTTGCGAGAGATATTTGAGCTGGTATATCACTGTATACCGTGAAGCTATAACTTGAAACCCTCGTTTAAAAAATACTAGTTGAATACCCGTGCTTCGCTACGGAGTACATTCAAATTAAATACAACGGTCAATGTTTGCAATTAATGCAAAAAAAAAAAAAATATATATTTATAATAAATACAACGATCAATGTATGCAATTAATACAAAAAAAATATTTATTAAAAAATCGTAACGGATATTTTTATAGACAAAATAATGTAGAAGAAAATGTTCAAATTAAATACAACGGTCAATGCATGCAATTAATTTGTATGTTTAATATCCATAAAATATACTAATTTGAATTAAATTCTTTAAAAAATTCCATCTCAATTACTCTAGTGGTTAAATTTTATCTGTTACCGTATTTCAATATTTTTTGTCAATTTATTTCGTTGTTATGCATGTGACACAAAATTAATTTCAAGTATCACAAAAAGAAAAGAAAACACGTGACCAGCATTTAATAAATTAAATTCTAAAAATTAATCTTTAAAAATTCACCAAAAATCAGAAAATCGAGGTAAAGATTCGAAAAAAAATTTCATTTTAATGGTATTTTTATGATCATTCTCGTGATATAAATTTTATAACCCTCAGATTATTATTTTAAATGCAAACTTCAAAAGATTTTACAAAAAGAGCTTAAAAATTTAATTTAAAAAAATCTAAGAAGAATTTTTCCAAAATCTCTCTTAGTGCCCCCCTAGACTATAAAAAGAATCGCCATGCAAAATTTCAGCGCTTTAGGTCCAGCGGTTTGGTCTCTGCGTTATCTGTCAGTCAGTTACGGAACTGTTTTGTATATATAGTAGATGAAGAAGGCGATATGAACTCCAATAAAATGAAATGATTAGAATGAGGGGCTAAAACTTTTAAACTTTCATATATATATATATATATATATATATATATATATATATATATATATATATATATATATATATATATATATATATATTTATATATATATATATATATATATATATATATATATATATATATATAAATATATATATATTTATATATATATATATATATAGTATATATATATATATATATATATATATATATATATATATATATATATATATATATATAAACAGGCGTAGCTACCGTGGAGCAGTTGGGACGAACTGGTCCGGACACACAAATCATGGGGCACAAAATTAGAAAGGGTGAAATAAAAATTTGTGAAAACTTTTGTATAAAAAAATTTTGATTTGTCAGATTTTCAATAAATTATACAAATAATAAATGAAATACTTTTGAGATAATAAAACTATAAGCACCTAAATATATTAGTATGCAGTTGACTTTTCCTAATTTTGATTTTACAAAGTACTCATTATAAATTTAATGTTATATATACTTCTACGAAACCTAAAAAAAAAAAATGATCATTGCTAAGAATGTTTAAAAGCACTACTATAGGCACTTACTATCCGTATTATAAGTTGTGTTTGACAGCAAAGAGGTTACATGTATCAGGGAAATCCCACGAGCGCAAGTTAACATCGGCGCAGAATAGAGGCAAACATTCAAGGATTTTTTTAAAGCAAGCCTAGTATTACCTCTTCCTATTTCCTTTGTGTAGTGTAAAAATTTCAAATTGATTCTTGAATGACTGTGTTATATAATTTTAAAACTTATTGAGTGTACTGTGGATTGTAATTTATTGTTATGTTTAAGTGACTTTGTACAATTTATGACTATTATTTGACTAAATTACTTAAGTACAGTGTGTTTTTGGATTCCTCGACGTATAATGTTAAAAGGAAGTGGTTTCTTTATAAATTATTATGTTAATTGAGGTTGCAACAAAAAGATTAATATTTAATTTAATTTAATTTTACAACGAAAGATAATTTTAAGAATGGTTTTTAAAATTTCTAAAAATAATAAATAAAAAATTAATTATTAACAATTAACAGAATATATATTTATATACATTCTGTTAATGAATATTATCTATCTCTATATATAAAAATGAATGTTTGTTTGTTCGTATTTTATGCACTGCCGTACCGTTCATCCGATTGCGATGAAACTTGGTCAACTTATTGCTTGAACGTGCGCGAAGGATATAGACTATTTTCATCCCGCTACAACGTTCCTTTCCCGAATTATGTTAGAACAAGTTTGCGCGGTATCAACGGATATTTTTGTTCAAAGCCATTGTAACATTTCATTGTTGCCAATTAAATTATAACATTTCCGTAAAAGTAAATAGACATGAATTAAAAACTTGATTTATTCATATATTGACGCATGCAAGAATGAATTTGATATATTATTTTCATATACGTGACAACGCCGGAATATTTCTTTAAACTATCCCAAGCTACCTATCTTTCTATAAACTATCCCAAGCTACCTGTTCGAACTCAAATAAACTGAAGGACACGTTCACTTAGCTAGAAACACGTGCGTTTAGCCTTGACGCGATGATATATATAACTGAAGTGACATTGAAATATAGCAGACGATTTAGTTTTGAGAAAGAATTCCGAGCATGAAATACGTGTATATACTTTTTCTATAATAATTATCAGATTTGCTGTGTTTTAATATTGAATGTGATCTCAATCCATTCAAACATTTTTAATTCTTTTTCTATAATAATAAATCCATTCAAACATTATTGACTAGCTGTAAATTAATGCTTTAAAATGCCCAAAAAGAGGAGAGCAACTTTTAATCCTGCAGAAGTAAGGGCAAAATGTCAAAGATTGTTGAGAAATGAGCAATGTGATGAAAAAAAAAACAGAAGAGCGCGAAGCCAACAGAATTCGAATTGTAGTGATCCGAAGCAGTGAGACTGATGAAGAAACTTTTAACGCGTCGATCATACGATCATCTTGTTTGCTTCAACATCGAAAGGAGAGGAAAGCGATTAACAACGACAGCACCGACAACAAATTAATGCTATTTGCTACCGCAAAAGAATTTTAGCGAAAACTTTAGAACATCATAACATGAGGCTAATCATTGAAAAAAAATAATAACAGAAACTGAATCCCGAGCGAAGCTGGGTAATACGTCTAGTATATTTATATATTATTGTAGGTAGTTAGAGATGTCAAAAAATCTAAGTGGTGCTCAGTTTAGAAAAACAATAGAAAAGCGAGAAGCCGAAAAGGAAGTTTTAATGAAAAATACTAATATATCAACATTTTTTAAAACAGTCTATTCAAATAATCCACCCGGTTGTAGTTCTTGTGAAAACAAATCACAATTTGAAGGCAGTAATTCTCTAGACAAATGATACAGATATTACGAATATTTCTACGCCTGAACCAATTCAAACAGAAACTGTAGTTCTTCCAAAACGAATTGATATAGAAAAAGACTCAACTGACAAAGGAAATTTTCAGAAGCTCTAACTACTGAACAAAAACTTAAAGTTATTAGTCTTGGTCCCTGTCCACCAAGAGTCCATTCCCTGAAGATTCGGCTGGTCGCAATCTAAACAGAGGTTTCAACGAGAAGGGTAACTATAACGGACCTTTAAAAACTAAAAGACAATTGTTGTGTTATCCAACAGAAAAAAATATTTATTACTCTCAACCGTACTCTTTGATACGTCAAACTGTGATTTAGCTTCCCTAAGAGGATCATCTGACTGGACGCATTTAATAAGAAAAGTTGAAAACCACGAAGAATCAACATGGAATTTCTTGAAAGGTTCACTATCGATGGAAAAGGGGTTCAATTCTAGATATTGTTAGTCAGAGAGAAATTAACACTGTGGTAAATTATTGACGCAAAGTGTTGCGACGTATAGTAGTTGTTAACTATCGCACTTTTATAATTAATTTACCTTTCCGAAACCATAGGATTGCAGATCTTAAAAATGTAGAAACTTCGAAAGGAAATTTTCTAGAAATAATTAAATTACTTTATCGCTATGATGATTGATGCTTTATCAGATCTATTAAAGAAACCCAAAGGCAGTGCCAATTACTTGAGTCCTGATGTACAAAATGAATTAATTAATTTGATTGCACATGAAATTAATATCCAAATTAAAAGTGAAATAGAAGAGCCCGCTTTCATAACAATAATAAGAGATACAACGCAAGATTTATCAAAAGTCGGTCAGCTAAGTACTGTATTCCGTTATCTTATAATAAAAAAGATGAAAATAAGAAACCAATCAAGCTGCTAATGAAGGGAAACGTTTTGTGGATTTATTCAGGTTACTGATCAAACATCACAAGAATTAGAAACAACAGTTTTAAAAATTATTGAAATTTTCACCGACCTATCAAAATTGCTTGTCAAGGGTACGATGAGGCTGCGAATATGAGTGATGCCTACTTAGGGTTACAAACAAGAATTAGTCAACGAAACCCCGCCGCCAGATTTGTGCACTGCTGTTTTCATACGACAGTGTCACCAATGTATAGGAAGTCAGACAATTTTATGAACAGCTAGAAAAAAATTAAATATTTTCAGTTCTATTAGGCGTTGGGCAATATTAATGGAAACGAATCAAATTAAACTTATCAAAAACGTTAAAAAGTGTTTGACCAACACGATGGTGTTCCCGTGTTCTGGCTCTCGGTGCGTTATTTTGATGTAATTAAAATATTGACAAATTTATCATTGAAGGGGAAAAGTTCTGACGAGCAAAGTGAAGCTGAGAATTTGAATAATTATTTTTGAATAATTTTCAACAATTATTTTGATGATTGTATAGAAGTAGTCTGCAAGACTTCGCGGATCTTCAATGGCCAAGTCATAAGAAGTACCTACCATTAGAAGACAAGCGCCTCCGCATTGGGGGTAAAATGATGATAGTACAAAGTAAAATACTCGAACCTATTACTACGAAAATGCTGCAAGGCACTCATGAAGTTATAGAGAAATCCGTTGAGATGCGTTCATCACTCCTAACTCAATTCCAGAACTTAAGAAATAATTGGGAGTTTCTTAAAAACGATGCCCTTGAGCTACTATCAGCTATATGAAATACTGAACCTTGTTTTCCCAAAAAAGATTACCTCGTGTGAAAAAATTCTTTAATGAATTAAAAGTAGATGAACGCATTGAAAACAGTGAACAATGTTTTAAAGTAGATTCTCTAACATTATTACAGTACGTCTGATTTTTTTTTTAACTTTACTTTACAGGTGACGACAGCGACAGTATAGAACCAAGTTAAAATTAATCAAGACATATTTAAGAAGCAGCATCTCACAACACCGTCTCAGCTCTTTGGCCACTATATCAATTGATAAAAAAACAATAGCTTGTCAAAGTAATCTGCAGAAAGTGATTGACCAATTTGCAAACGAAAAAGCGAGAAAACGACAATTTTTGAAGGGTTTTTTATGTGTAAACTTATCATGCATAAGTACAGTTTATAGAATATATAGTAAATATTAGTGGGTACTCCGTACTTAAAGAATTATAATTAATTTTATTATTATATTTATATTTGTTAAATTGGATACATTATTGTTGACATGTCTTGAATTTAAAATAAATTGTTATGAAGTAAGGTTTTAAATCGAGATAAGAAAGTTAGATAGAAAACAAATTTCGCCAGAACTCTTCCGAGAAACAAGTGGTCTCACCAACTTTATGTACGTATATACATACACTGAAGAGCCAAAACATTATGACCATCCCGACATTTTGCAAGGAACTCGTGGGGATGAAGTGGAGGGCATGCGATCATGAGGCAATGGTATTTAGCTGGTACCGCAGACTCTGAGGAATCCTTCTTGCCCTTGCTTCTGCGTGTGATGGAAAAGCTGCTGATCTATGCGACTTTGATAGAGGGCAGATTGTAATGGCCCGACGAGCCGTCGAGTATATAGAACGAGTATCTCTTAAACTGAACGTCTCGTGGGTTGTTTGCGACCTGCCGTTGTTAGTACTGATGTAAAGTAGACGAATGTCGGTGAAACCAGCAGTAGACGTCATGGCGTTGGACGTCCACGCGTTAAAGAAAAAATGACTTTGAAGACTGTCCCGTTTGTTGAAGAAAAATGGGCTCAGCTGACGGTCCAATATAATGCAGGTCCAAGTACAGTTGTTTCGGAGCACACAGTTCATCGAACCCTGTTGGATATGGTACTGCGCAGCAGACGTCCCACACATGTGTCTCTGTTGACCAAGCTTCATCGCCAACTACACCTACACTGGGACGGGAACATCATGACTGGACCATGGATCATTGGGAGAGATTTGGTCGGATGAATCGAGAATCGTCATTCATCACGTCGGTGGCCGTGTCAGCGTACGCCGTCTTCCAAGCGTACAGGTGCTACCCCAATGTACAACAGGTCATACACAGGCCGGTGGTGGAGGAATTTTGCTTTGGGGGACGTTCTCATGGCCGTCTCTGGGACCCGTGGTTGTGGTAGGACAGACCATGAAAGCTGCGAACTATGTGAATATCATTGCTGTCCAGTTGCACCCTTACATGGCGTCTGTCTTCCCAAATGGAAATGGAGTCTAACAGCAGGACAACACTCCATGTCACAAGGCTCGAATTGTGCTGGAGTGGTTCCAGGAACATAATGCTGAATTACAGTTAATGCTGACAACCTAACTCACCGGATCTTAATCCGATAGAGCACATCAAGGAATGGTGTAAAGGAATGGCAACTCAGAGCTTAAAAACCACTATGTCGGAATATCAAGGATTTGCGTGACCGCTGCTTGAAAATCTGGTACAATCTTGTCTCTGGCCATCTACGAAGGACTTGTGGCATCCATGACAAAGCGGGTTGCAGATGTTTTGCGGGCCAAAGGGGGACCAACGCGTTATTAGATATGTGCTCATAATATTTTGGCTCTTCAGTGTATATACAGGGGTAGTATGTATATATATATATATATATATATATATATATATATATATATATATATATATATATATATATATATATATATATATATATATATATATATATATACATAGATACACAAGGTGCACCCATAAAGTAACCAGACAATTTTTTTATAAAAAACAAAAATATTACTCACTTTGAAATAAATTTATCTCCTTCAAAATAATCGCTAAAGGAGTCTATACAATTTTTCAAACGTTTCTTCAAGTCATAGAAACACTGTTTATATGCGCTGGCTGGAACCTAATCGTTCGCAAAATACGCGTAACATTTCATTTTATATCCGAGACGTTTTCAAATATGTGTCCTTTCTTGGATTTTGCATTTTTCGATTACAAAGGACTTATTCACCACGAATTTGTTCCTGAAAATCAAACAATTAATCAGTATTTTTACAAGGAGGGGCTTTTTCGATTAAGAAACAGGATAAGGCGAGTAAGGAAGGAACTGTTTGATTCTGGGCAATGATTTCTTTTACACGATAATGCTAGGCCCCATACAGCAATTTCTGTACAACAATATCTTTCTAAGCATTCAATTACAGTGATAAATCACCCACCATATTCTTATCGCCAGCTGATTTTCCCCCCCTTTTTTCGAAGCTTAAGATGGCCGTGAAAGAACAGAGATTTGAAAAATACTCGGATATTAAATCAAATGTTAGGCATATTTTGCGAAAGGTTAGTTCCAACGCCTATAAATAGTGTTTCGATGACTTGAAGAAACGTTGGAAAAATTGTATAGACTTCTTTGGCGATTATTTTGAAAGAGATAAATTTATTTGAAGGTCAGTAATATTTTTCTTATTCATAAAAAATTGTCCGGTTACTTTATGGGAGCACAATGTATATATATATATATATATATATATATATATATATATATATATATATATATATATATATATATATATATATATATATATATATATATATATATATATACAGGGTGTCCATAATTAAAGTCCCAGTTTCAAAAGGCTGCAAAAAAAGAACCACTGGTCAGAATGACTTCAAATTTGAACTGAATATACTGGAAGAAGGGGAAAACGATTTGGCATAATAAAAAAAGTTCCAAAATGTATCAATAGATGATGCTGTAAGCCGCATACTATGCAAACTAATTAAAAGACACTCATGCGCACGACACATTGCATGTGGTATAAAAGCGCGACATATGAAGCGTTCCCATCGTATTGGATCTGACTAGCTTGTCATGAGTCTCTCAATGAAGGATCGCGCTCTTCTGGTGAAGCTCTTCTACAAGAACGACGACTGTGTGCCTGCAGCTTTAAAGAAATTCCGGTCATTAAAGGGAATGAAAAAAGGCTGTGGTCCGATTTCTGCAAAGGGTCTAAAGAATATGATTCAGAAATTTGAAGAAACGGGTTCTTTTGAAGTGAAATCTGGCAGAGGGAGGAAATCAATTGCTCCGACGTCAGTAGTGGTAGTAGAAGATGTGGCCACAGCATTAGAGGAAGGGACGAGCAGTGGTGTGCAAACGTGCAGTGCACGTGGTATTGCCCGATGTTTAGACATGCCTGTGAGTACGGTGCACAAAATTATCCGCAATATCCTGCATTGCTATCCATACAAAATTACACATGTTCAGGAGTTGCTTCCTGCTGACCTGCCAAGAAGACAGGCGTTTGCTCTGGAATTTCTCGCTCGGATAGAAGTGGACAATGAATGGCCATGGAACATTTTGTGGACAGATGAAGCCCATTTCCACCTCCACGGGTTCGTCAACACACAAAATTGCAGGATATGGGCAAAGGAAAACCCATTCGCAACTCAACCAGTACCGATGCATTCGCCAAAGGTAACTGTGTGGTGCGGGTTGACGGCATCGTGTATGGTAGGGCCATTTTTTTTCGAGGAGATAGGTCCTGTGGGTCCTGTTACCTGTACCGTGAATGGTAAACGGTATGCGAGTCTTTTGCGCAGCCAGGTCATTCCAACACTTCAACAGCGTGCATGTCTGGATAGAAACATTTTCATGCAAGATGGCTCTCATCCGCACATCGCAAAGCCAGTCATGCTACTGCTCAAGAGGCATTTCGGGAATAATCGACTTATCAGCCGTCATTGTCCAACAGCCTGACCTCCAAGATCACCAGACCTCGATCCTTGTGACTTCTGGCTGTGGGGTTATCTTAAAAATGTTGTGTACAGTGGCCCAATTGCAAATTTAGCTGAATTGAAGGCACGGATTACGCAACACATTCGCAAAGTCACCCTTGAGACACTCCGGTCTGTTGTGGAACATGCTGTTTATCGCTTTCAGCTTGTGGCGGACAATGGTGGAAAGCATATTGAACCTGTCTGCCGCAAGTCTAGCGATAATTAACAGGCGTTTTCATTGTTGCTTTTTATGCGGTTTTTGGCCGAAGGACAATTAAAAACGGAATCATTATGTGCTTTTTATGCGGTTTTTGACCCAAGGACAATTAAAAACCAATTTTTCCCATCCAATGTGGTACGACCTTGCCGTGGTGGATGGGCTTTCCACTAACAGTGCCACAACTGTTGACTGACTTGGAAGTCAATTTTCCGTCAAACGACCCAAACACACATGCACATTGAGCACTACAGTTGGTTTACTGTGCAATTCATGCCAAAGCCGTCGTATTTCGATTCAAAATGTCACTTGTAGCCGAATCCACTTTCGCTATGCCGCTTACAGCGCCATCTATTGATACATTTTGGAACTTTTTTTATTATGCCAAATCGCTTCCCCCTTCTTCCAGTATATTCAGTTCAAATTTGAAGTCATTCTGACCAGTGGTTCTTTTTTTGCAGCCTTTTGAAAGTGGGACTTTAATTATGGACACCCTGTATATATATATATATATATATATATATATATATATACAGGTTTTTTTTTCTGGGGGTACGAAGGGATACAGCGTATCCCCACCTTTTTTTTTAAAGTATTATTTTGGCTTAACTTAACAGAAACTTTAAGAAACTTACGAATCAATTGTTAATATATTACAAAAAGAATTTTTTTTAATTGCGAGTTTTTGTTACCCTGTGTCGGGATGTGTAAAAACACGGTACTAAAAATACGCACCTTTATATGCGAAAACACAGTATACCCACCTATTTTTTAGAAGAAAAACACTATATATATATATATATCAAGGGATTTTCTCCAAACATAGCAACCACTTTTCTAAGTTTTACGATTTTGTTAAATAAGGTAATAAGTAGCAGAATTTTTTTAAGGGAATAAGTAGCAGGTATTTTGGAAGGAATTTTCTTAATTTTTTAGCCTTAGAAGTTTATTATAAAATTTGAACTTATTTCGGTAATACTTCGTTCGTTCGTGTTTGAAATCGAATTCGTAAGATATTAAAGTTGAATGCGTATTTTATTTCTTATCTTTAGAGTAAGTATGAGTGTTATTTTGGAAATGACGTGGTTTTATAAGTATAAGAATTGTCAGATTGTGGAAAATATTCTTTAGTTAATCCTGAATTGTATTCTCCCACGTGATTTATTGCTAGATATGACAATGAAATGTATACAATCAAAGCCAATGTATACTGTGTTTTGTTTTATTGATTCTATCGCCAGCAGATTTATGCGTATCCGGCGGTAGACGGATCCACGTGAAGTAATAGTATTGCCATAGCGCAGCAAATGCAGTCATGTGACCGCATGCCAACTCAGGCTACGAGGTTTACACAGCCAACGGTAAGTTTGTTTTACTACTGCGTAGTTCCGAGTTTGCATTTAAACTTGCGATACGCCCGTGCGATAGTTGGCTTTTCCGCAACACGAAACGAAGAAAGATGAAGGGAAAATTAGCAGTGCTTAAATTTCCCATTCTACCAAACCCAACAAGGCGCCTTTGGGGTAAAAAAGGGTTTGGTGAGAGTCCGGGACTGTGCGATTCAGTTTTATCATATATATATATATATACACTGAAGAGCCCCAAAAAGTGGTACAGGTATGCGTATGCAAATAACGGAGATATGCAACCGATCAGCGTAAAGATATGCGGTTGGCAGTGCCTGTGTAAGACAACAGGTGTCTGGCGAAGGTGTTAGATCGGTTTCTGCAGCTACAATGGCAGATTATCCCGATTTATGTGACTTTGAACGTGAACCGGAAAAATACCATCCTTGAACGGGACCGTCGATGACTGACGAGAACTCTTAAATGAGATAGACGTGCAAGACTTCTTTAAATTACTGCGGATTTCAGTGTTGGAGCATCAATAAGTGTCAGCGTACGAACTGTTTAACGGACTGTCATTAATAAGGGCTTTCGGAGCTTCAGGACCATTGGTGTACCGTTGTTGACTGCACGGCAAAAAGCTTTACTCTTTGCGTGGGCCCACAAACACCTCCATTGGACTGTTGATGACTGGAAACTCGTTGCCTGGTCTGACGAATATCGTTTCCAATTGTTTCGGGCGGATGGACGTGTACGGGTATGGAGACAACCTCATGAATCCATGGACCATGCATATCAACCGGGGACTGTTCAAGCTGGTGGAGCCTCTGTGATGGTATGGAGCGTGTGCAGGTGGCGTGACATGAGACCCCTGATACGTCTAGAGACGACTCTGACAGGTGACGAGTACATAAGAATCCTGTCCGATCATCTATACCCATTCACGTCCATTATGCATTCCGACGGACTTGGACAATTCCAGCAGGACAATGCGACACCACACACGTCGAGAGTTGCTACCGAGTGGCTCCAGGATCATTCTTCTGACTTTAGACACTTCCATAGGCCACCTAAATCCCCAGACATGAACATATCTGGGATGCCTAGCAGCGTGCTGTTTAGAAGATATCTCCACCCCCTAGCACTCCTATGGAATTGAGGATAGCCCTGAAGTATTCATGGTGTGAATTGCCTCCAGGATACCTCCAGACATTAGTCGAGTCCTTGCCACGTCATGTTGTAGCACTTCTGCGTGCTCGTGGGGCCCTACACGATATTAGACCGGTGTATAATATATATATATATATATATATATATATATATATATATATATATATATATATATACTTTAGAAATATCATTTTTTATGGCTGTTATTTATTATTTAATCAACCGTTTGAAAACATGGCAGGTCAATGGGCCTTGCATCTGTCAATCAACTTCCGGCTGCTCATCCATTCGTCAAACTTACTGTAAAACAGCAGATAACAGAGAAGAGAGTAATTTTATTCGACTGCATATCCTTTCCTCTATTTCATCCCAAAGTTGTTCTGTTCGGTTATGGTCACTGCTCTGAATTTGACAGTTGGTCAATTACATTTCATTTTCAAGAAACCGTGGCTGCATTTGGTGAGCAGGTTGGCAAGAACCAAATCATGTTATAAGAGACAATGATCATTTCCACTATACTGCCACCTTTCTGGTAGGGTGAATTGTCCGGTAGGTCAATGGACACTCCATAGTTCATGAATTTAGGTGGAACAAACAACAGATAGTTTCTTATCCGCAGAAAATATCCTTATAAAATGCTGATCTTTACAAGGATAGATGTATATCAGTTCTGCAAACATCGTTCACCTGGCTGTCGCCAAATTTAGATTTGTCTATCAAAGAGAGGGAATAATTACTGACAGCCAATTTGGAGTGATGCTGAGGAATGACTAAAATGGGTCAATCTAAAGTATGCTTCGCATTTAAAGTTTTGTGTGTTATTGGTTCTCTCGTAAAAACCTGACTACGCAACCCTCAGTGAATTTTGCATTTCAATTTCTCCAATATGCATCTTAAATTGAAAATATATCCCCCATTGCTGCCTTAGAAAATTTACTTCTACTGCTGCGGAAACTTGCCGTAACCACTGAATTTTCCAACCTCCAGAATTCATATACATGGGGTTTCACTAATACTAAATCTCTTCAACAACATTGTAAATTTGTTTTTACTCTTTTATCGGCAACTGATTATAATACGTGTCTTAATGAAACATTTATATTTACAGAGTTAAATAGCTTGTATTTCGGTTATAACTATGCATAACTGAAAGAAGATGAAATTGGAAATGTAACAAGTGAATAACATAAAAATAGAAAAGTAGTAGCAGTAGTAACCCAAAAAGATTTTTTAAAGTTTTTTTTCTGAATAGTCTACGTTTAATATAATTACGTTTATTAAGGGAGTATCCCTCATGAGCAGAGACATCGTGTGAGGGAGTCATCCATCAACTGCTCTTAGATAACTTAGAAGAGGTGAACTTAATTTCTAAAGGAAAAAAAGAAAAGTAGTTACTATTACAACAAACAAGAAACCATGCATCTCTAAGAATTCACGTGTTTACTAAACTCTATGAACACAAGATCATACATTTTATTAACCTGGGTATACATCGTTTATGTTAAGCAAATTCTAATGCGAATTGCAGTTAATAAATATTGATTACATATATTCGTTCATACAAGCTTTCACTACAACTAGAGAAACGAGATTTTTTTTTGTTTTAAGGATCACTATACACTACACACACACACACACACACAAAAAAAAAAAAAAAAAAAAAAAAAAAAAACTAGCTAATATCTTCCTACAAACTGTGCAGATATAAACCTTTCCGTCAATTTCGGCTTTGCGAATTTTTTTTTTATCTTCTTTTCCAAAAGACAGTGTTACAGCATCGAGCTCTATCTTTTGGCTCTATCACGAGAACCGGGTCTCGGGTGATCAGCTCCTACTGAACCGCCAAAAAAAAAAAAGGATGGCCAAGTGACAAAGGAGAAAGGGCGAAAGTTTAAAAACTGCCTAATCCACTTAAAGTGAGTCGCCTCCCCTCCCGACTTCCTTACTGCCGTTTGTCGTCGTCCCCTGGATCAGTGTTGCTCCCCCGGTGCGACAGCGGGGCGCAACCCGCCCCGGTTTTCATTTAGGGCCGGGGCACGCGTTGCTCCCGTAATCCTGGAGGATTAAGAGGACGGAAGCGAAGGGTTTGACCTGCGCGCAGACCGCCCGCGGCGATCGGGAAGCTCAGTGTCATAAAGGAGGTGGCCCAAGATTGTTTGTTGCTCCCTTTTATGGGACCGAAGTACTAGACCGGTTTCACAGGACCCATGATCTTAATGTGCGCGCATTTAATGCATCTGTATGTATATATATATATATATGGGGTAAAAACGAGTCAAGGCTATCATCTTGTTAAAACACGTAACTGTCATATCGGGTTTCAAACGTGCTGTGGAAAAAATGCACTTTATCTGTGCATCTGATGAGTAAAAACAAAAACAAATTAACAAGTCAGCAATGTTCACTAAGTAGATTTCATACGTGAAATGCTTTCATATTTCTTTTCCTGTTTTCCGACGCGTATATAAATGTATATATTTGTCTATATATATGCAAGCGACTGTCAAATAATTTTGTTAAAAATTTTGTTTAACTTTTTCCTTACGGGGTGGGATAGCATGTATCCCAAGAATGAACACACACACACACACACACACACACATATATATATATATATATATATATATATATATATATATATATGTATATATATATATATATGTATATATATATATATATATATGTATATATATATATATATATATATATATATGTATATATATATATATACATATACATATACATATACATATATATACATATATATACATATACATATATCTATCTATCTATATATATATATATATATATATATATATATATATATATATATATATATATATATATATATATATATATATATATCCCTGATTGGACGTTCTTACAAAAGGGAAAGAAATTTACCGTTGTAAAGAGGAAAATGGGCCCCGTAAGCTAAGGGTTAAACTATCTATTACGCAATTTAATATTGCTGCATTGTAACTATCTGTAGCAAAAAGTATCGCTTAACTTTTAGTCTTCTCTCTGTTTTGGAGCCTTAGAGGCAAGAGAATTAATGTCGCAACCTGAATCCATACTTGAAAAATCAAGCTTAACAAACTAAAAGCAAATATCAGGTATAATTACTTACAATATAAGCACATCAGATGGCGGGAATTTTGAAGCAATTTAGACTATAAGATTTAAAATGTAAAACTTTGGCATTTTTTTAAAGCATTGAGTAGGAAACAACCTCAGACCGAGATTACAAATGCTATTGCTGAAGTCGATGGTTCTCTTACACAGGTTGATAGTGAGCTTGTTGAGACTTTTGGCTAATACTATACAGCATCAAGCAGAATAATTTTTTCCAATTCTGACAAAATGATGTCAAAGAGGACTAAATGGCTAATTTAATTCTTGTTACAAAGTTCCCTCTGATAACCATCTCTGGGCCATGGATCCTCGTACGCTGATTTAAGCTTTGCTTTAAATGGCATAGATTCTTATCGTCTGGAGATGATGCCATCCATTGCCAGATGCTTATCCATCTTAGTGATTTGGGCCTATGCCATATTTTTAATCTATTCTGGCATATGGGTAAATATCTGAAAAATTGGAAAGAGGCAGTCCTAATGTCGTAGACCAGGTAAGGTGGCTAGTGTCCCGAGTGGCTACAGAGCAATAACTCTTTCTTGATTCTCTTGCAAACTGATTGAAAAAATTATCTTGAGATGAATTACCCACCACTCAATGCACCGTAACTTGATTCCTCCAGAACGTAGTTGGGCAATAGTATTATGTCCCTCAGAAGGCATAATACTATTGACCAAGTTCTTTATTTTACTCAACAATTTAGAGATGCTTTAAACACGAAGCCAACTAAACATACTGTGGAGGCATTGCTGGACCTAAACAAGACCCGAGATAGAGTCTGGAAAAATGTTACTCTAGGTTTAAGGGGGACAGTACACCTTTAAAATGGACAAAAACAATCAATCTCTCTATATAAAACAGTTCCGTAACTGACTCATTCATTCACTGACTGACTGATTGACTGACATACAACGCACAGACCAAACCGCTGGACCTAAAGGGCTGAAATTTTGCATGGCGATTCTTCTAATAGTGTAGGGGTGCACTAAGAAAGATTTTTCAAAAATTCTTCTTAGATTTTTTAAAATTAAATTTTTAAGCTGTTTTTTAAACTTTTTTACGTTTGCATTTAAAATAATACATTGAGGGTTATAAAATTTATATAACGAGAAAGATCATAAAAATTCCTTCAAAATGAAATTTTTTTCGAATTTTTACCTCCATTTCCTGATTTTTGGTGAATTTTTAAAGATTAATTTTTAGAATTTAATTTATTAAATGCTGATCACGTGATTTCTTTTTCTGGTACTTTCAATAAATTTATCGTCACGTGCGTAACAACTAAATAGACAAAAAAAATATTTTTTTCTCTTTCTAATGCAGCAGACGATTGGATATTATCCAAAAAAAATACATATCCCTTACGATTTTTTTATAAATATATATATATATATAGATAGATAGATACTTTACATCAATTGTATACATTGATCATCGCATTTATTATAAATATATATATTTATTTTTTGGCATAAATTGCATACTTTGACCGTTGTATTTAATTTGAATGTACTCCGTAGCGAAGCGCGGGTTTTCAGCTAGTTTTTTTATATATTAATTGAAACCTGAAATTATTTTGAACAATTTGGTACCACTCTTTTTGTGATATGACAATAACACCCAAACAATGATTTTTATACAAAATTTTAACTTTAAATGCATTTATCTCAAAATATGATTTTCTGACATTGCGCGCATGATATCTCAAAACCCATTCAAGATAAATACTTGTAATTTTCTACACACGTTAATGGTAATTTTCTACATAAAATGAACTAAAAGCATAGAATTATCTTAGGTAATAAAAATTTTACAAAAGGTTTTATGAGAAAATTTTGTAAAAAAAAACTTTTTTGAACTAATTGTCAATTATAAATATTAAAAATTAAGGTAATTAAAATATTTTAGCTCAATATGTTAAGATAAATTTTTTTAAGTTAAATTGTGTTTCATGTTAATAAATTAAAATTAACATCAGTTATCCTGCGCGCAGTGACAAATGGCAATTATGAAAATAGGAAAAACACATGTTACTAAATTAATTTTCCTAATTAATTTAAATAACTTACATCAATCTGATATTTTTGTTGCAACAAGTTATTATGTTTAATCTAACAATCCAGAAATTTTGGTTCAATTTGCTTCATTAGTTGATTTGAGGAAAATTATGAAAACTTAGTCAATTTTCTTACATTTTTCGCAAGTCAAAGGTGTTCTGTCTCCTTGTTCCATTTTATTTACCTAGAGCGTAGTTTTTGTCACGTGACCAACGTACGTGATGAACTCCCCCATAACGTTGGATTCGGCCACAATTGGCAATGAAAATGATGTATCCATCTCGATGTTGTAAATATGTACATAATTTATGTGGGATAGAATAAAAGAAGATAATGTTTTTTGCGGACTGATTATAGAAGCACAATACTGGATACAATACCTTCACACCTCTTAATATTAGAGGTAAAGCATTACTCTGGTAGGATGACTTTTCAAAGATAAAAACTTTTCGTGTAAAGTACAATCGATGCATTTCTGGCCCCCACAGAATAAGCCAGCTCACTGAGTTGTACTTTACAGGAATTTGTTTTGAACCCCATTTTATTATTCTTTTTATTGCCGGCAGTGAAGAGGTATTCTCTCCTTGTGAGACAAGCCTATTTGCTTATAAATTTATTTTTTGACATATTGCCTCTTACATAAATAAACTAGGAACGATTGTAAATAAATCATTAAGATCTATTCAAGAAATTGCTAATGAACATAAACTGTATTTCAATACTACCGTATCTGTGACGAGTTTCTTCACTTCAAATTAACACCTTCATTATACTACCCCAAATATAACCCTAGGAAGTCAGTTTACTTAGATTTGAAAAACATCCAACTTACATGGGTTTTACATTATATCTCGAAATTTGCAGTGTTAAACAGATTAAGTGACTGGCTGATAAGGCCAGGAAAAGACACGCAGATTCTAAAATAATTTTGTGGTAGAGACTGGGATGTATATTACTCTCAGTCGTTCAAGTAAATTACTCTCATTCGCCCAATCCTGGATTATGGTTATCAAATATACCGAGTTGCCTCGGCAACGAACTTGAAGAAATTAGAGAGTTTAAACCAGTGCAGGAAGAATCATTACCGCTCTTAGAAATAGCTTTCCTATAGATATAGGTCGACCTTCAGCATTTGTCAATCAGAAGAGTTGCAAATATGGCCAAGTATATAAATACACTTAGAAGTTTTGGCCACCCTAATAGAGCATTCGGATTCAATTGGACTATCAAACTAAGACCCTATTAGCCATACTTAGAATTTGGGCTAAATGGATTATGATGTCGAATCATTTTTCCCTAACTGCTGTCTACGGCCAACTAATTCGCTTTCCCAAGTTAATTAATGTGAGGATCTTACATCAAATGTTAATAAAAAACGAAGATAACCCTGAATGACTTAAAAATATTGCTCTTGAATATACAAGATTATGCACTTCAGATATATACTGATGGCAGCAAGCTAGCTGACAATCAGAACTTTTGGCTGTTAGAGAGGCCTGAAGTGCGCTGTCTTCAGGGAAAGAGCGTATTTGGATTATGCGTGACAGCAAAAGTTCTATACGGCGTCTTAAATCTCGGCCTTATATAACAGACAGAAACATCCAGGATATTATTCACCTTATGTCTGAATTGGAAGCACAGGCTCTGTTTGTTTACACTGGATACCTGCTCACATTGGTTTACATCAGGGATGGGCATTAAGTCGATCGCGATCGACCGGTGGACCACCAAGACATTTTGGGGTGACCGCCTTTACTAAGACCTAAGACGCGCATACTAAAAGAAAAATATTTATGGAACACCGACGCCATAGACACCGACAAAGAGTAAGTTTTTTTTATTGTAGTTATGTAGGTAAGTACATATTCCGTATTTATTATTAAGTTATAATAAATATTGTAGATCTTTTCTTTAGCTCACCACACCTACGCCACTGGGTGGACCGCAACACCTTGAAAAAATTAGAAGTAGCCTGTACCCTGTAAAAGTCTGCCCACCCCTGGTTTACATGGTAATGAGACTGCTGATAAGTTGGCAAAGGAGGGCTGGGGGCAGATAACGTTAACAGAGAGATCAATTTTACGATAATATACCCCAAATACAGTTAAAAGAAACCACACAATATGGATTGTATCTCTCCGACATCCGTGGTATTCTGCAAACCGCTCTGGACTATCATTACAATTTAAGAGTCCATGCTAGAAGGCTCTATTTCCTTGCTAAATATTCGACTACCCTTAATATGCCATTTTCTCGCTTGCTATAACAAGATATTACTTGAAAGTGAACTCTAAGGAATAACGTATGCGTATAAAAAGAGTTGTAATAGTTCGAGTTAGCGAGAGAAGTTTATAATTAAGAAATATTTACAAACTTGCTTGGTGTTTTTAGTCGTTCGGAGTCGGCTTTAAGCTGTAGGTCAACACGGTGCAAAGGATGACCGTATCGCTCCCAATCAAACAACCAATTCATTTTAGCTTCGTGAAATGATGACCGCTGCGTTTGACTTCTGTGCACTTAAATGTTCTTTTTTTTGTGATACATAGTTGAAATCAAGAGCCCAATATCATAAACAATGCATTTTTACCAACTGCCATCATCCTGTGATGTACTGTTTACCATGATGTGGTTGTCTGAGTGACGCGAGTAGATTAATGTAACTGCCAGACTCAATAAGACCTGGTTCGTTTCGTTGCTAAAGCGATATAATGAGCCTTGTTTGTGTTGTCGTATCTTTTCAGACCTTGGCCTGGACTTTGTGACTCTTGAATAATTAAACTGCTGCCACATAACCCTGAAGCATCTTTGAAGGAAAATACTGTCTATCTCTGTCTGGATAAAGAATAGTTGACTTCCAATCAAAAAATACAATGGTCCTGAGACTCTCCACAGAAATCAATCGGATGAATAATATTAGACTCTAAAAAATCATTTGTCTCTACCAGATAACTTCTTAAATCACCTGTTCCAAAATTAATTGTTTATGTCCTTCGTAACTGGTTATGTGAAAACGACTCAAATATAAGACAACTTTTCGCAAATCCGTGTAAAGGAAATTCCTACGAGTGAATATTTCTCAAATTACTTTGTGTTCTTCAGTTTCAAGTCACTAATACATTAAACTCCTGATACTCACTAGGTTTGATATATTTATTACTTGGTTGAAGGTATTTGGTTGTGGTTCTTCAAATCTTAGACAGCCTGACAAAACTAATCCCAGAGTCATGCCTTACCGCGTAATCGAAAGTAGAGCATTTTCCAGAAGAAACGTCTTGCTGTAGTTTCAAAAAGTGTTTGTGTCAGCAACAATTTATACGGTAGGATGAACATAAACACACACCTTTTAGAAATATCTGTACAGAGATAGACTGGGGACCCAATTCAGCACAAAAGTAGAAAAGAGGTGCTCGTAATGATCTTTGGCGAGGCATACGCGTTTACACGCGGAGCTCGGTAACCATGGGAACATGTTTCAACGGTTACGTTTCGGCTGGCCCGGGTTTCCAGCAAGTGCACCCGACGCTCTGAGGTGGTTACGCTTTACGATTTCATTTCTTTCGCCTGGAATGGCAACTCAGGTGCATTCAATCTGGGCGGAAATATTCCATGGAAGGCAGAAAACCCACAGACTAAAGTCTGTTGATTTATTTACTGTTAAAATACAGCTGAAAAGTGTTAAATCCTAAATGTCTGCCTGTTTGTGTGATTACTGCCTTGAAAAAGAATATTGCAGGAGAAAAGTATATTGTGAACACTGTTTAGAGAACAAGCCTCTGGGAAAAGTTTCTTGATTCTCTCAAATGAAAAAATATGAGTATTACGGAGATCACTAAAATGTTTTGGGTAACTTTAAAATTGAAGCACTTTGCCGCGATTTGTTTTGTCAGTCGTATATAAACAGAATGAGTACATACTATTCCCTTTTTCTTTTCACAGAAAAGTGGTTTTAGAAAGTTTTAAATTATGTTAATTGTTTTTTCTCCAATCATGCTAAAGTTTCAAACTCATACACTCTATGATCCGAAATTTTTCTTCCATCATAGAGTACATCTCTATGAAAGTCTCCTCAAGAGAAATATCTCTTTTCCTGAACAAAAATATCAAAGGAGAAACTATGACTATCAGTCGTACTCGCATTTTTTTTAAATTTAGCCATTTATTTATCATCGCTTCAAATATATTTTTATAAAAAATTCAGGAAAAAAAATCATTAAAGGAACTTCGAAACAAAATATTTCTTTTCTAAATTTTTAAAACAGCGATTAGGATTTCTTAGTATTGACAAATAGTCGATATATACGCTGGTGTTCAAAATTAAGAAAATTTGCACTTTTTATCGAATTTCTGGAAAACTAATGAACGGATTTCAATGAAATTTGGTATGGATACAATTTATAAGAGAAAAAATTGTACCATACAACAGTTATGGTACGCACTCTTGATCGTCAGTTAAGCTCAACAGCGCAGGAATGTCTAAAACTCAAAGTGCAAGATCGACCATAAAATTACTCTATGGAGTATGGACCCCTCTCACGTTCTTCCCAGCTCTCCCAGAGCTTTTCTATACTGGAAAAGAGGCAGTTTGATGAGTCATGTGGCAGTCGGTCTCACTCTTGCTACAACGCAATTTTCAGCTCCTGGATGGTTCTCAGAAGGAGATGGCGAGCTGCAATTGCTGTTCCAAGATGGTCCCAGGCATTCTCAATGGGGTTTAGGTCTCGATATCTGACTGGCCAATCCATCTGGCAAATATCCTCACTTTCAAGTTAATCGTCGATCCGGTGAGCCGTATGTGGACGAGCGTCGTTGTCCATAAAAATGAATCGAGGTCCAACTGCGCCCCTGAAAAGTCAAGCATAGGGCTGTATGATGTTTTCCCTATGCCTCTCACCAGTCACTACGCCTCTGTCAAACACATGGAGAGGTTGCGGCCGTTCAACGCGATGCCTGCCAAGACCATGACTCGTGTGCTGCCATAGCGGTCTCTTTCTCAGATGTTGGAGGGGAGGTATCAGGTCCCAGATTCTCTCCAGATGAAGATACGTCGAGAATCAGTTTCCAGGCAGAATCGCGACTCGTCTGTGAAGAGAACATTACCCCACTGCAGTCTGTTCCAACGCTGATGTTGTTTGCACTGTGCTAAACGGCCGCGCATCTCTCCATATGTTTGACGGAGGGTCTCTGACAGGTGAGAGGTATAGGGATCAGATCTTAAAGCCATATATTTGACTATTCATGGGCAGAGTTGGCTCTCGGCTGATGCTCGTCCACATAAAGCTCATCTAGTCGACGATTATCTTGAAAGTGCAGATATTCGCCATTTTTGGATTGTCCAGTCAGATATCTAAGCCTAAACCCAATTGAACATGTCTGGTACCCTCTTGGGAGGGCAATTTCAGCTCGCCATCCCCCTCCGAGAACCATCCAGGAGCTGAAAACTGCGCTGCTGCAGGAGTCGGACCGACTGCCAAAGGAACTGATCAAACTGCCTCGTTTCCAATATAGCAACGCGCTGTGAGAGGTGTATGACTGTGAGAGAGGACCGTACCCCATATTAGAGTCATTGTGTGTTCGATCTTGCAACACGGGTTTTGGCCATTCCTGCGCTGATGAACCTGGCTGATGATCATGAGTGCGTACCATGACTGTTGTATGGTATAATTTTTTTCTCTTATATAACAGTGTTTCCATATAAATTTCCATTTCATTAAAATATGTCCATTTGTTTTCCAGAAATTCGATAAAATGGGCAAATTCTCTTAATTTTAAACACTATTATATATATATATATATATATATATATATATATATATATATATATATATATATATATATATATATATATATATATAAATATATATATATATAAATATATATATATAAATATATATATATATATAATATATATATATATATATATAAATATATATATATATATATATATATATATATATAAATATAAATATATATATATATATATAAATATATATATATAAATATATATAAATATATATATATAAATATATATATATATATATATATATATATATATATATATATATATAAATAAATATATATATATATATATATATATATATATATATATATATATATATATATATATATATATATATATATATATATATATATATATATAATTATTAGAACATTTAATACAGTTAGTGAATGCAGAAATTTTTTTTTTACTCTTTACGTCACATTATATCTACCTTCCATATTTTGTCTTCGGAAAAAAAAAAATATCTTACTTCATCGAAGAGTCGTAACTATAGGCGAAATCAAATTCCCTTATGGAAAATTCAGAAAAATCAGTTTTTCTCTCTAAGAATATAGGTTGATTTCGGTGAACCTTTAATTCCGGCGAAATTTTATATTACAAACACCTTTTCTCTTTCTGTCGTTCCTCTTGGATTAATGTTTCCTGTCCATAATATGTATACACAGTATTTAAAACATAAATTCCTTCCGATTTTTAAATTTTAATACAAATGTAGGTACCATAACCCAAAAAAAGAACTTTCAAACTATACTGATATCTATAAAAAATTATCGCATTTCCGATATATTGTGTATACCACACAATTAACAGCATCGTAAGACAGAACCTGGAATAATTGTTTAGTACACGATGGGTTTTGAATATGAAAGTTGAAAAGGATTTGACTAATGACAGGGGTCCAAGCATACCTCCACTTTCATATTGTAACAACCATAGGCGTAGCGTGCTTCTAACTTTTAGGGTGGCGGGGGGCACGAATTGAATTCAGTAAGGGCCCTCTTCAGCGCACTGACTGCCGGGCGGTCCATAAAATGTGAAATATTATGATTTTTTCAGAATTGATGTTTCAGTAGTATTCAAAAGTTATACAATGAGAAAAATAAATAAAATATAAATAAAATGAAAAAAATATATAGCATCAAATTTTTTATATGGATCATATCATTGTTAAAAATTATGTTGAGGCTAAAGACATAATCGGAATATTCAGTTTCACAGTTTGAAAAAGCGGGAAAAAGCCAACCTCCTTAAAAGTTTTCTACAATTTTCCGATTTTAGCTGAACTTCTCTTAACGTTTAAATTTATTTCAAGTTAACTTGGCGGGGCACGTGCCCCCCCCCCCCCCCCCCCCCCCCCCGACGCTACGATTATGGTAACAACGCCAGCGCTTGAGAATTTCCACCCCTCTGCTATTTAAGTCACGGTATAGGAGTAAACTAATCCCCTAAATATGTAGCCAATGCGAAAACTAAGCTAAATTGTATTTCAAGAGCTATTGTTAAACATTTTTATTTCTATTAAAGTGAGCTAATATCTCACAGCGACCAGTTTTATTTTTTTTTATTTTGATGGTAGGGTGGACAAATTGGGACGTCTCACGACCATAGCGATCTTTTATTTTCCCGCCTGTTTTTCTTTCGCAAAACTTAGAAAAAGGATCATTAAAAAAAAATAAAATTCTGAAGCAAAGGGAATTTTCATATCCTATTTTTCTTCAGCTTTCGATTTCAGTTCGACGCGGTTTCAGGCAAATCGAAACACCTCAAAGGTATACGAAGAAAACTCTGGAAAATAATATTTTTAAAAAAATGCAAGAAAGCAAAGAAATTAGTGAGAGAAAGAGAGAGCAGAGCTAGCTCTCTCTCTCTCTCCGGGAAAACCCTTCAGGAGCTACGGAAAGATGCGGGCGAAAAGATAAAATGCGACGTAGAACAAGTGAAAAACTGGCTCTTAAAATTCGAACGCTCAGGGAGGGGGGAGATGGGGATAGAAATAAGACATTTTTTTTTTTCGTATTTTATTCCTCGAGTTATCCGCAAGTTCTCGAAAAAAAATATTGAAAATAAAAAAGTAGGAAGATCCTTCTCTTAAAGTTTTTTCCTCGCACAACAACAGCAACAATAATGAGAAAAATAATAAAAAAAAGTAGAATTTAAGGAAAAAGTTGAAAAAAAAAAGCATAGAAGGAAAAAACTATATCTACGCCGTCCACGTTTTATGGGCCCCCCTTCATGCTTGTATCATGTGATGAACGGGGGGGTTGGCGCCGGCGAAAGCTGCCGCGCCGAAACCGACCAATGGGAGACCACCGAGCTGTGCACACACGCCCCCCCTCACCCTTTTCGGTTCCCCCCCCCCCTCCTCGTCCGGGGGCAACATGTGCCCGGCAATAAGCCAGATCGCCCGAATGGCTGATTGCTTCCTTGCTCGTGAAAATACCACCTCGCCTCCCCCCCCCCCTCTCGGGAGAGAGATATATTAAAGTGGGAGGGAGAATCTAGCAGCCTTATTGCGGGAGGGTGGGGGGGGGGAAGAAGGCGCATGCGTTTTCGCGCCCCGGCGAGCGCAAAGGGGGCCCCTACCCCGAGCGTACTTCCGGAGAAGCTCTCCACCTTGGTACCTAAGCTCTAGCTCTTCTTGGCTCTTTTTCTCCCGGATTATTTTCCTTTTTTTTTTTCCTTTCCAGATCGAAGGAGAGAGGATAGAACGTTCGGGAGATGGGGGGGAAGGTCGGAACACACGGCGAAGGCCCCCGCAGCAGCACAAAAGTCGGAAATGCGGATTCTTTCTGAGCTTTTACCGTTAAGAAGAGTTTTCGAATATTTTTCTGAGTGTTGGGCCTTGGTTAGGTCATCCCGCCCATCCAGGTAAATCCAGTTCAGCTATCAGCAGAGTCCAGTGCTCTGCTAATACTTTTTTTTTTCGAGTATGAAGATTAGGAACGCAGTGTACTGTTCAAGAATCCTTCGTATACGTTATAGAACTTGAAAAACTATATTAACGTATGAAAACTGCAGAACCCGTATGTTGTATACAAAGATTTGTTTGGTCCCAGGAGTTCGATAAATGCAAAAACTGGACAGTCTGTTAGCTCTTGGCTTTGTTTGACTGAACAGGATTTAGAGCACTGAAATAAAATCAAGGTTAAGTAACATTTTTGATTTACCCCACTGAAAGACAAGAAAATGGATTCGAGGAAGAAGAACGAAACAAAAGGATAAAGTATTAAAATATTTAATTAAATCTAGCTAATGCTAGCTATTTTCTGCGACGATCGTCGCTGATCCTCTTTATTTTAGCGAACAAAACTGACTGGTGTTATTTTCTTGCTTCCAGATGCATCAGCTTAAAAATTATGTTCAGTCAGGAATTCTTGAGGTTCACATAACCCACGTCCCCAAGAAATGATGTCTTTGATATTATATACCATTACCCAAGCCATAAAAAAATGGAAACATATTAAGATGGATGGAGTAGTTTAGGGAACTCTATGTTGGTTGTTTAAATTTTTGCCTGTCACATTGGAAATTGAGAAGGGTCGCTTTAAATGCATAGTAAAGGTACATAGGACACAAAAGTCTAAAAAAAAAGTATATTTTTATTTTCTTCGTCTTATTTTATAAACACGTTCCTGGAAACAATTTTTTTCCCATAAAAGTGGTTAAATTTTGTTAAAATAAAAATTTTATACATATATTTTTATCGTCAAATTCTTTTGAAACGTTTACTACTTAAAAAAGAGGAAGGGGAATTCTGCCTATAGAGCTATTGTATCGCAGATACAGGATGGGACGATGATGTTATCAAAAAATGGAAACACCGCTTTAAAAAGGCGCATGCGCTGCTGCGTAAGCGAATCACGACGATGACTTCCTCGGATAGAAAAGGTATATAATTCGGCAAAATACGAGTATCAGGTATCGCGCAATGGTGATACAGTCGATGCAGATAGAATTAGCAGATGTATAATTAATGTACAAAATGTCGGATATTGGGGAGTTTAAGAAAGTTATGCTGACTGGCGAGAGGTTTGCCGGTGCTTCTGTAACTAGAACGGTAGTAATCATCGTTGTACGTATCTCGAGGGACAGTAAAAGATTATGACACGGTATGGAAAGGAACAAGGTGCTGCCTCTGGACTTCAAACGAAGATGTCAGCTGGGGGAAGACGGAACTTGGTACGAATTGTACGGCGAAAACCGAAGACTGTAACACAGCATATAACAACAAAGACGGGTGCGAGTCGTAATGATCTTCTTCTTCTTCTTCACAAGCACAACAACCCCCTACAGGCCCTGGCTGCTTCAACCACGATCTCTCTCCAGCGTCTTCTATCTGCGACGACTCCTTTCCAATTTTTAACTTTCAAAGTCTTTAAATCTTTTTCAACGTAATTTAACCATCTAGTCGGTGGTCTACCTCTATCTTGGGATCCCTCAGGTTTTTTTAAATGTCAAGATCTTAGTGGGGTTATCTTCCGAGAGTCGTAATGATCATGATTCAGAAATAACAGTTCGTCAAGAGCTGCATAAAGATGCTTTTGTCATTCTGCAATACAGAGGCCACTCAATACTGACACTGCAAGAAAACACGTCATGGGCAACACGAGCGTAGTATAGGGGTAAAATAGAGTGCAAATGATTGGCATCGTGTCATCCAGTAGAAGGAATCGAACTTCACTTTGTTTCCTTCCACCTGTAGAGTATACGTTTGGCGAACACCTTCCGAAGCATACCGTCCCGACTGTTTGGTGACCATTGTCGAGCATGTTGGTGGCTCTTTCATGCTGTGGGAGGATATGTCTTGGCATTCTCTAGAACCCTTAAATGTTCCTCAGTGTTCAGTGACAAAATGAGGAAGTGTACGAAACCATTTTGGCCAGTGACGTAGCAAGCATAACTGACGCCCGGGGCATGATACATTTTTGGCGCCCCCCATGATCTTGGGGTCCAAATGATCCAATGGTCTTGGGGACCATGTGGCGCCCTTTGCGAGTGGTTCCCGGGGCATGATAGACCCCCTTGCCCTCGCCTCGCTACGCCACTGATTCTGGCCACGAACCATTCTGTGGGGGGATACTTCTTGGCATTCTCTAGAACCCTTAATTGTTCCTCAGTGTTCAGTGACAAAAGGAGGAAGTGTACGAAACCATTCTGGCCACGAACCATTCTGTGGGGGGATATTTCTTGGCATTCTCTAGAACCCTTAATTGTTCCTCAGTGTTCAGTGACAAAAGGACGAAGTGTACAAAACCATTCTGGCAGACCTTTTTCATCCTGTGGTGCAGGCGTTATTCCAATGATCGCAGTGTTTCCTAGACGGTAACGCACATGTTCATCGTTCGAGAAGTGTCAACATACGGTTTTAAGAGCACAAGGTCGAGACACAGCATCTATCCTGGCTACCTCAATCGTCTGATCTTAATGTTCAATAATATTTATGGAAACATTTGGAGAGAAAGGTTTTATCACGTTCTCCCCATCGAACATCATTGGCACTGTTAGAACATATGTTGCAGGATGAATGGCACCTAATCAAAATATCTTATGTACAAGACTTACAGCCCAGTTAAAGCATTTTCCGATGGATTAAAAAATGTATCTTTTATGCCCTTTCTCGTTTGTCTCTTCAAAGCATATAAGTTGGGAGATCGGTTTAGAGCACTACGGTTATCTTTTGACAACACCGGGTTCGGCGATTGATTTAGCTGATTCCGGATAGCTAAAAAAAAGCCATGTTCTGAACTTGATACAAACTGGTAGACTCTTCCCTATGGCCGAGATCTATTATATTGTAACATAGCATAAAATTTGTAAAACTACGTTATTAAATAAAATAAAATAAACAAATAATCAAGTTTTGTTTCGGAAAAAAAACAACCTTAAATGTCATATCCAAAATGAGCATGTTTTTCACTGAAGTTATTTTATGCTACTGTCACATTTATAGCCTACAGTTAGGAGAGTATACTTAATCAATATAAAACTGCAAATAGAATATTTTATCAGACTATTAGTTTGATATTACCAGACAAATTTCACTAAATAATGAACACTGAAATGTAACATTTAAAGCAGTTTTCATCATGCAATCTATGAGTCATTTTAACAGTTAATTCGATCTTTTGTAGGCTCTAAGGCTATGAAAGATACCTTGCAAAATAGATTATACTCATGCAAGCTTAAAGAAGCTATTAATAATTTTGTTAAGATTTTTTCTTATAATAATCTCATCTTTGTTCTGTGTAAATTCTTATGTCTAAATTCTTTTCCTTGTTTAAGTATTTATTACACTGAATACATTTACGAAACGCAACATTACTACGATGTTCAAATTTATAGCAGGTTTAAATAGAACGGCAAAAATAGTTTATATTCTAGAGCAGGAGTGGGCAATTGTTTTGGCTCGCGGGCCGCTTTGTGGAAGCGGAAATTAGCGGAGGGCCGCTCCTTTTTAAAATTATTGCATTTATTAGTTAACTTTGCATTTCAGAAAAAAAGTATAAATTGTATCATAAAAATCAATCAATATAAATAAAATAAAATATTGGAAGTTTTTCTGGCTGTCTTGGAGTTTTTGGCTGACTTTGGCAGTTTTTCTGGTTGTTCGTAATTTTTCTGGGTGTCTTGGCGGGCCACAAAAAAATTTGCCTACCCCTGTTCTAGAGCATTGACTAAAGAGACATCTCAATTAAGAGATAAAGGCGTGGTTAAGACTGGGAACGCTTGGCTGAACTGCTAATGGACTGAGAAAATATCGGTTGCACTCTGGAGTTATGTCGGTGGAATTTGTCGTACCATTTAAAGTAGTAGTGAGGAGCTATCCCAAGACACGGAATAGCCCTGAGAGAATTTAAAGTGGCCTTCCACACGTGTTTATCTCTACTCGGCATTTTCTAGAAAATTCGAAATGCGAGTAGTTATAATGGATTCAAGTTTAAAAGCCACATATAAAGCTGAAAATACTTTTAAATAAAGAAAGATAATATGTAAATCTTAACACGTTCCTATAAAATTGCATGAGGCAGAAACAGTCTCAATTACACTAATCAAGTTAGAAACAACACACTCGTGTGCGTGCTCTTGTAAGTAGAGAGAAGAGAAAACACGAAAAGGTTTGAAAATGATAGGAAACTGAAAAAGGTTAGTTTTTCCCAAGTATTTGTCTAACTCCTACTTCTTTTTTTTTTTCGTATTTCAGGAAGGGAGGGAGGGTTGGTTGGAATGGTGATCAGCGGGGCGAAAAAATGCCATGGTCCGCTAGGTCTCGAAAGTCGGGGTTGTTGGAACGACCTGGGGTGTGTCGACCCTTGTCCACAGACGGCAGTTCCCCTCTTCCCCCCTTTCCCGAGCGCTCACAAAACGGTTCTTCACTAATGGACTCACTCAAAAAGACATCAGCGTCCTTTTAAAAAAATTCGAAACCGTTTTCGAAAGACTTTCAACACTGTGCATTGGTTTTTGAATGGTCTATTCCGAGGAGGAAGAGGAAAAAAGTTCAGGGCAACGAGAGGTTGAAGCGGGGGATAGAGAGGGATGTGCGACTTGTAGCCCCGGACTCCCTCCGAACGTAACTTGGACATTCCGAATTGATTTCTGAATTGAGTTCTCGTCGGGAGTAGTTTCTTTATATCGTATTTTCTGTCAGGAAAAGGGATACTGGATACCTGGCTGACTGCCTTCTTGTAGACCAGACTTTGTGACGTCACGACAAAAAAAGTCGATACGAGTTCTATGTCTGAGAAGGAAACTTAAAGAGCTTTTTATCTGATCCTGTACGCTTAATTTTAAGACCGATTTCCTTATTTCTGAATACATTTTATTAATATT
The DNA here is from genome assembly GCA_907164885.2 of Dolomedes plantarius. Lineage (NCBI taxonomy): Eukaryota > Metazoa > Arthropoda > Arachnida > Araneae > Dolomedidae > Dolomedes > Dolomedes plantarius. Next base: position 107,192,734 of record OU015500.1, read on the forward strand.
CACAATTCATAGCATTATAAGAAAAAGTTCTCAAGCTTTGTAAACTTCATTCTCTTGTATTCATTAAGTTAGCATTTGCTGACAGTTACCTAGATTTTACAATTTTCGTTCATATATAAAGTATAGAGTGTGATGGAAACATATTTCAAGAAAATAGTATCTGACGAGGTTTAGTACGAGATTTCTTGTATTGTTGAAATTTATGAATTAACGTACACGTTTTAAGAAAACTATTACAATTCCTGGAGTTAACAACGTTTCTTAACCTTTTCCTTAAGGGGTAGGGTATCATATCATACATACATATATACACTACTCAAAAAAATTAGGGGAGAAAGCAAAGAAGTTAAGAAAACCGTGCGAGACAGCCACGTATTGGCATAAAATGGATAGTACACGCGTATCAATGCGCAATAAAGAAATAAAGAAGTAAAAAAAAAATTGTAATTAAGCTTTAATTCTTTGAAAATATGGAAAAAACATGAAAAGATGATTTAGGGCAACAATTTGGTTACATGTAAACGATAAAAAAAAAGTATTGTTTAGAAATGATGCAAGATTTTTAACATGGCGTGGGGTCTCCTCGAACAGCTAAGACTGCTGCACACCTGTTTTCCATGGATGCGATGATGTTATCGATAAGACTTTGAGGAATCCTGTTCCACTCCTCAAGAAGTGCAATCTCCAAGTCTCGGAGAGTAAAAGGATGCCTTGGTCTCGCAGCAATGAAACGTCCAAGCATGTCCCAAGCATATTCGATTGGATTCAGGTCAGGAGAGCACGCTGGCCATTCCATACGCTGTAATGTTTCAGCTTCAAGCATATTCTCCCCAAGACGAGCTGTATGCGGTCTGGCATTATCATGCTGGAAAACAAAGGAATCTCCAATGGCTGCAGCGTAAGGTATGACATGAGGTCTCAGTATTTCGTCTGCATACCTTCGGGCCGTCAAAGTACCATTCCGAATGATATGCAGGTCCGTACGTCCACCTATGCTGATTCCACCCCATACCATAAAACCAGATCGTCTGTATTGTGACCTTTCACGAACGAATGTGGGGTTATTTCGAGTGCCCCTTTCCCTCCATACCAAAACACGTCGGGTGTCACACTCCAGACTGAATCGGGACTCGTCTGTAAACAGCACTTGGCTCCAATCATGTTGCTCCCAATCTCGATGTTCAGCAGCCCATCTTCTTTGGGCCGCACGGTGGCGTGAGGTCAACGGAATGCAGACCATTGGCCTACGTGCATAGAGACCTCCCTGATGAAGCTTATTACGTACTGTTTGGCTGGACACCCTTCGTCCTGTTGCCAAGAGCAACTGTCTTTGCAGATGAGTAGCATTGTCTGTTCTGTTTCGACGAGCTGTTAATAGTATATACCGGTCATCAGTTGCTGTAGTGGCACGTGGCCGACCTTGCCCTGGTCGAGGTCTAACATTCCCTGTTTCTTGGAATCGATTCCACAGCCTTGCAACGACACTTCTGGCGACTCCAACAGCGTCCGCGACACTACGTTGTGTTTGTCCGGATTCAAGTCTGCCTATAATACGCCATACCATGGATTCCGGTAAATCACGTTGTTGAGACATTTTCAAGTCACCTTTTCTCAAAAAGAATAACTGAGCAATCGAATTTCACAGTTAAGGCAGCGAAACAGACGTTTCTGCAACATCCCGATTTCCGCTCCTATGTTCTTTTTCTGGTTTTTGACGTCATGAACTTTGATTTGCATATGAAGTTTTCTTCTTCTGTTTCCCGCTAGGCTTTAAATTATGGATGATTTATTTTATGTTACTTATCGGTGTAAGTATTTGCGTAATTTCGTTAAAACCACGTGCTCCCCTAATTGGTTTGAGCAGTGTATATATGAAAAGTATAAATATTGAGTTGATCCCCTGTAAATGTTCTTTCCTTACCATGCTTAGGAGGGCATTACCAGATTCTGTTTTCACGAACCCAGGGCTATTTTTCATAGCCTCAGCAATCCCTGGGAAGCCACGAAATCAGCCGACCCTTTTCTATGCCCAAATAAGGAGATCTTCCTGCACAACTCATGCAGCTTGCAAGAAATATCTTTGCTCAGCAATTCTTAACCGCAGATACCTCTATACGCTAGCCCGGGAGTCACTCGGGTGCTGGCTGTCTATTAGATAAGATGTATGTTTTAGCCACTCGGAAATAAATTTCTTACTATAAAGATTCTGTAATCTGATCATATTCATTTCATATATATATATATATGTGTGTGTGTGTGTGTGTGTATAACCCCCTTAAGGGACGTCCTTACAAAGGGGGTATGAAATTTTCCGTTCTAAAGAGGGAATCGGAAAAATGGGCCCCGTAAGCTAAGGGTTAACGTTGTTCATTATCCAAAATTACAAAAAAATATTAAAACCTCATAGTAAGGAAGGTTCATTTGTACCTTTTTTGGTAATGATTTGTAGAAATGGCTTCTAGGATGAGACGTTTTGACTTTGTCAGTGTAGCATTAACTGCAAAATACGTTAATCTGCGGGTCTGATGATCCCTGATTTCAGATTTATATCCGAGACAGTCTATCGTTAGAGTGGCACCCGACCACAGGGAAGAACAATAAAATAGAAAATGGGAAGAAATATTCTTGATGAAAAAATTCAGCTTTGTCGAAAAAAAACCATTGAAGACATCTAATTATTTATTGTGGAAAAGAAAGAGAGAAAATATATGAGGGATGGTATTCAAATTAATGATCTGATTACGCCGTATACAGACAAACATCATGTTTCTATTTTTGAATTAGATAATTTTTTGAAAAATTCATCTAAAATTTTATGAATGAAATTTTACTGTGTTTATTCAGAGAAAGCTCTGAATCCCACAAATGAAAGACATACTGAAACAAAACAGGTTGGCAATTTAAGAACAGATAATACAGAGCACAGTTACTGTAGAGTACCGTAGAGTACCGCACAGTACCTCATTGAGTACTTACTCAACGAGGTATTTAATACATTATTTAACAGCTCTGTTAAAATATAATATTCTAATTTACCCTTCTTTGTGGGATAGTACCTCAACAAATCACAATAAAGTTCATGAAAATAATTAGATCCGATTTCCACTAATACCGATTGCTTCCAGAAAGCAAATACAGTCTTTACCAGCTTGTATAACTTCTTGGAGATTAAATTGGTGGTTTTGAATCACTATTATGGTGACATCAAAAGAGCACTTAGTAATTATTTTGGAACCGTTTTATCACATGACACGAACCATAAAATAGCGAATTATGGGAAAACACAATTGCGTGACAATGACTTCTTCATCCTTTTATGTTTTAATAAAATACCAGTGATATTTTTTATTATGGAAAAGACTGGTGCGTAATTCATAAGACGATATTTTTTATTTGATGGAATATTTAAATCGAGGAGATTGTGGCTAATCTCATATTTTTCAAATATATTTTACATAAACTATATTTGACACAAATGTAAGTATACAGGGTTCACACCTATATCCGTTACACCACCTTTAACTTCTAAACGGTGACAGCTTAGGCCCTAAAATTGGTGTCTAGGTATAGTAAAAAGGCTATGCGCTACTCGACGAGACAACTTACAATGCCATCTATCGGTACATTTTGGAATTAGAGTTTTTATCTCAAAAACGGTACGAGATACGGGAAAAAAAGTCAATTACAAAGTTGTTCAGCATCATTGATTTAGGAAGGAAAGATACCTTGCGCATATAAATACTCAAAACAGAATGTAAAAAATTAACATTTGTCTGGTCGTGATTTTCGGCAATACAGCGTCGTGAAACGCGAGAGAAGCTCGAAAAGACCACCTCACGGACTAAATACCAAAAAATGTGCTTAGTGGCTAATCGAGAGCATTTTCATCAACATAAATAAATGATCCTGAAGATAGGGGAGTGTCTCAGTTTCTTCCTTCCACTCTTTATGACATGACAATTTTCGAAATCGTAACCAGACAAATGTTAATTTGTTAATGTATGAATTAACAAATGATTGATATGAATGATTGATGTATGATTTAAACAAATGTTAATGTATGAATTATTTTCTACATTCTGTTTTAAGTATTAATGTGCACAGTGTGCCTTTTCTTACTAAATCGATGACGCTGAACAACTTTGTTGTTGGCTGTTTTCCCATATCTCATACTGTTTTTGAGATAAAAACGCTAATTCAAAAATTTCCCGATAGATGGCGTTGTAAATTGTCTCATCGAGTAGCGCATAGTCTTTTTACTATACCTAGACACCAACTTTATGGCCTAAGCTGTCACCGTTTAGAAGTTAAGGGGGTGTAACGGATATTGGTGGGAACCCTGTACGTACACAAATTACATATACATATTAATAACACACAAATTTATACACAAATTTGATATACATATTAATATGTACCCAAATAACTATATATTTTCAAATATAGTCACTTGCGTTTTAGGCGAGAACCTTCGGTTTTAATAAAAATTTTGACCATCAGGTTTTAGTGATTTTGGGAATCTAAAAGAAATTAAAATCTAAAAGCACATACTACCTGTAAACACATGAATCGTTTATATCTTATATGTTACTTATCCAATGAATTGAAGATTTCATAATTCAAAAATATTCTTCGGAAACTTTAACAGACTAAGGCCGTCTGCACACGGGGCAACTCAAAAGAAACTGATAACTGACTCGAATCACAAACCAGTCCGTGTTGAGTCGTAACCTATGTAATTGAATGGAGCCACGCACACGGCGCAACTGGTTACAAACCCGGTCGACGTGTTTGTAACCAGTTGCGCCGTGTGCGTGGCTCCATTCAATTACATAGGTTACGACTCAACACGGACTGGTTTGTGATTCGAGTCAGTTATCAGTTTCTTTTGAGTTGCTCCGTGTACAGACGGCCTTAAACTTAACTCTGATGCTTTTTCCCGAACCTATCAACATGTACATCAGAAAGCCCGAACTCGCGTAAAGTTTAAGAGTATGCAGGTGGCCCGGTAGAAGTCACGGGTGTACTATGCTGACATGGACCGTGGCGGCCTTGTGGTACAGCGTGCTGGTTTTCGGTGCTGAGGGTGCTCGGATCGAATTCTGGCGAAGCGCCACTAAAACGCCTCCGTTTGTGTCGTCCCTTCATAGGGGGCAATGCTGGTCTGCCTATATGACGACCCCATAATAAAATGGCCAGCAAAACTGCGGTGAATTATAGGTGAATGTCTTCGCGACAAGTGCTTCCGCATTTAAAAAAAAAAAAAAACTATGCTGACATTTAGTAGATTATTGGATCGGTAATATGTGGTGAGTAGAAAATGATTTGCGTAATCGTGATTGTCCAAAAGGGAGTAAAGGCACTATGCCAAAAATGAGTAAAGTGCGGCATTAATAGTTAATATAACCTATGTTCAATTAACTCAGCTGAAAAATAAATAGTTTTGTACTCTAAGAGAGTAAGGTATTTTATCCAGCTGAATGAACCTAGTAAATTCGGATTTGAGATTTTTTTTTAAATGAAAAATGAAAGCAAAGCAAAGTGAAGGGGTTACTTTTTGGAAATATGACTGGCTTGTCCTTTAAATTAATAAATTCTCAAGCTGAGACCTAAATTCATTCAAGATTTGCGTAGCCTTGTTAAGTTCTTTCCACAATCGGAGATTTATCTTCGCGCTGCTTCTTTCCGAACAAGACGTCTTTTTTTTTTATTGTTATTATTTTCCTTTTTCATCGATGCCTGTCGAACGTGGGCGTCGTGCTTGGGGTTCCACCGATTGTTGTTCATGAACTCGTTGTTACTTTTACAAGCGACTTTTTTCGAGAAATGCGAATATAATTTTATTTTTTTGTTCCTCTATTCGGTCATGCTACGAGTGTCTCGCGTTAACGAGGGGTGGGAGAGTACACCGTCTGATCTTTCCTAATCTAGGGTGGGGTGGAGAGACTCCAGACCATCGGTTCGACATTAGGGGCAGCTGTCGCAACCACTTGCTGAGATGGGAGGCAGAAGATGAATATGCGAGTCAAGTGCGGTTCCAGACTCTTCACTCGCCGAAGATCTCTCCTATCAGCATAACGACGACGGCTTGCATTCTTTTCTTCTTTTTTCTTTTCATCCACGCTGAGAGTCGGTGCACGTCTTTCTTTTGAAGTTATTATCTCGGAGTATAATATACTGAGTGTATCTCCTGCCATGGTAAGATTGTAAGACAAAGTGATTGGAAATAGCACCTCATCCCATCGACTGTTAATTCAATTGGTAGAATACCGGTTCTGAAGCTTGAAAATGAAAATTCTTTCTCTCCCTTTCTTCTCCTTGCTGGTGATTGTTACATTGGCACTGGACACTTAAAAGAACGGTTCTGGACCAATCTCACAATTGAATCGGCAGTTTGAAGAAGAGAACGAATCCAAAAACTGTTTTTGTGGGAAATTTAAAAAAAATTTTAAAACTGTGTTATTTATTATTTTTTCTTCACTAAACTTTTATATAAGATTTTTTACATTCACCCGCTATGCCAGTGCTCCTTGTAAATAACAGTATGGTAAAAAAAATTCACTTGTTTGGCGCTTGTCCCCTACTTTAAACTGCCGATTCAATTATTTTTTCTAATGCGGCAGTCACTTCTCTTGACGACATTCGCCCATCAGCACCGAAGTCTTGTAGGATACTTTATTTTGAGAGCATCATTTAGGTGAGCCAACATTGCTCCCTATCAGGAAAAAGATGGTAACGTCCAAGCTTTAGTCAGGATTCGAACCCAAGCCCATCCCGTAGATGCTCACGACGCTGACCAGCATACCACGAGGTCGGCTTCGTAAAAAGTAACTCCTTCACTTCGTCTGGTCCCTATTTTTTTCTTGCAAACATATGACAAAAGAAAAATACCCCGTTGAGAAAAATCGGTGTCGTGGAAAATTAAATAAACATAATAATACATAAATAAAATTAGTCTGATTAGCCCTCGTGTAGCAAAAAGTTGACCGTAGCGCTCCAAACCAAACCATAGTTAAAATTATATCCATCCCAGCATCCCGAGTCGTTCGCGTCCACACAAAAAAAAAAGGAGAGCGTAAAATCTGTAATTCGAAACATCCTCCCTCGCCTTTCGGCTATAAGGCCAATATTTTGATGCCATGTCGTCGCGATAGTAACCCACCCGTTCCCATTGGAACACACAGGATGACCGCGCAACATCGAGTAAATAAAACCATATCATTACTAACAAGGCCAGGTGATGGCCGAATGGCTAGGGCGCTGGCATTCGGTTCAGATCCTGTGGGTTCGAGTCCCACTGTTGGCATGGATGTTTGTAGCCGTTTGAAATCGGCTTTAAACTCTAGGTCCCTATCTAATTATCCCTCGTGTAGCAAAAAGTTGACCGTAGCGCTCCAAACCAAACCATTACTAACAAAAGCAAATTAGTGGGAAAGTCAAAAAAGAAACCAAAATTTTGAAGAAAAAGCATGGCACCGAAAAGTGCCAACCTGTTGATAATTCCAACTGGAATGGTCCTATTTTCGTTTTTTTACACTTTACAAATAATCATAGTATCGAGAGCAGTTAACTTGACTGCTTGATTACAATAACAATACAATCAATACAGATGAGCTCCAGACAATTGCTGTTGCTTTCTAACAATGATATACATGGCTTGATCGAGTATAATATACTTATTAACAAATCATAACAAACTTTAATAACATTAATTTAACAAATCAACAACTTGATTTTAAGTACATAAACAACATTAATAGTGAATTGAAGACAAATACATTTTTTTTAACAATGAAACACTATTTAATTTTCAATAAACTTAAGAATTTAATACATAATTATTGTTTATAAATTTTTAAATAATTACTTTATTTTAACATTTTTTAAAAGCGACTTAATACCCTACTTTGTTTCCAATTTAAATATGCAACTCAATATTTTAAATTACCATTACACAAAGTTAGGATCGAACCCACTTGCCAGCATCGTCTGGGCCGAAAACCCAAGCCAAGCTCCAACTTTTCAGCATTACAGTTATCCTAACAAGCTAAAACTGCAACCCCAGACCAGTCCACGAACTCAATTAGCTGATTATAAACTTTTAAATTAAGTATCTCTGCTGTTGTTACACAATCCTAAACAAAGTAAAAATGATGATAAGTTCTGAGTAAGTGACCCTCCATTTAAATAGCACTATAATGCTTAGAAGCCGAAACAACTAAATTAATGCGAATCAGTTACTAGACCGCAGCAATTTTAAATAAGCAAGCCCATTAGGCAAGTACACACCAATGCATCAAAATTCAAATTTGACAACTCCAGCTAGTTGTATATCATATGGTTCAACAACTTGGTAATTCACAACCTGAACCACCGGAGATTGCGCTAAGTAAGTACTTATTTACTCTTGTAATCATTTTATCGTAACCAGTAGTCCAGTTGCACTACCGTTGTTGTTATTTATACCTATCAGGACTAAAGCCCTTACCCAGATTTAGAATACGGGAATTATTTGTTGTAATATTTACCATTAAGACTGATAAACCGTTTAATTTATTGGCTAAAAGTTTAATAGTATGACAATACTTTAAATCTTTTTACTTTACCAGCAATCACAAAGCGTTAACTGATTATTTATGTATTCAATCAACGAATTATTCAGCTTCTTACCAGTAGCGTAAAATCTGTAAGACCAAGTCATTGTAAATAACGCTTCCTCAGATCACCAGGGTAGTTCTTTTTGGTAGAATACCGGCTCCAAGATTTAGAGACACGCGTTCTATCCTCGTTCCTAACAGACGGCCTTAAAGTCCCTTCCCGCTAGTTCGTGAACTTTATTCAGTGTCTTCATCATTCTAAGACCATTGATTTTTGTAGCAGAATGAGACGTGGTGAAAGAAACTTTCATATATTTACGGCGAATTAGGAAAACGTTCCAATCCATTCCGTCGATCAGTCCATGATGTAGTCAAGAGGAAAACATACCAAATTTCCTCATCCTTTAAGAAATTTCAAAATATTTCTCTATAATAGGGATTGTGAAATCTTTGTCAGAGTAATACCAAGTAAATGGACAGTGTTGTCATTGTTCAGTCAGAAATTCTGATTTCTCTTAACAATGAGTCAAAATTTTACTATCTCACTCTGAGGACAATTTTGAATTTCAGCTACATGAGCTTCGAGTTAAATAAAAAATGAGTAGAGGTAACACAAAAGGTTAATGCCCCTAGATATTTAATTTAGAGACAAAACCAGGATGATAAAATGAAGTCTACCTTGAGAAGGAAAACGCGTAGCACGCGTATTCATAGTAAAATAATAATTTTTTTAACAAGGTTATTTTATTAGCCCCAGTAAAATATACCATTATTTGATCAAAATTATCAGGATACTGTTTCTTACTAAAATATATATGACGACTTATTAAGGCTGATGTGTACTAACCCTATTGGATTTGCTCGCCTCAATGTTAAATTGTCCAAAATTTGCCCAAGGATTGCCAACATGGATTTAAGGATTTTTTTTTAATATTGTACTCCGTAATAGTGAAAGAAATTTTACACCTTGTGGCACTTTTCGTTTTTTAAAAAATGCAAATAATATTTTAAAATTTAAAGTATTAGGGAAAAAAATCTGGTACAGTGTGTTTTAAACGCTCATCAGTTCCTTTGTTGGACGAAATTTATAAAATGAATCCTGTTCCAAGGTGCAGAAAAGTTCAGGCTATCTGAAAATACCATTTTTATTGGATTGTCGGCATTTATGTAGCTGTAACTAGTAAACACATTTTCTGCATAGGTTAACATTGAGGTGAGCGAGTCCAATAGGGTTAGTAGACAGCAGCCTTAGGCCGTCTGCACACGGGGCAACTCAAAAGAAACTGATAACTGACTCAAATCACAAACCAGTCCGTGATGAGTCGCAACCTATGTAATTGAATGGAGCCACGCACACGACGCAACTGGTTACAAACCCGTCCGTCGCAACCTATGTAATTGAATGGAGCCACGCACACGACGCAACTGGTTACAAACCCGTCGGACGGGTTTGTAACCAGTTGCGTCGTGTGCGTGGCTCCATTCAATTACATAGGTTGCGACTCATCACGGACTGGTTTGTGATTTGAGTCAGTTATCAGTTTCTTTTGAGTTGCCCCGTGTGCAGACGGCCTTAAGAAGCACAGTGCAAACTGGGTTGAGGTAGTAACAGAAACAAGTAGTCATCAGTTTGTTGAGAGTAAAGAAAGGCAACATTAAAGATCATGTTGATTTTTATTTATTTGGCTTTATATAAAAATATAACATCTTTGCGTTGACATCAAGGCTATTACTTCATGAAATTTATGTTACATTATCTGCTTCGACCATTTTAATATAAACTTGAGGTGCTTAGGAGCTGCGAGAAAAGTGCAAAATTGTTAGCCTTCTAAGATCACAGGCGAAGACAACGGAGGGCTGAAACAGTGCAAGGTTCGGAAATTCTCTATAATAATAACTAGAGAGGGTCGAAATTCCTATAAAAGTTAATCGATCATCAGAACTGCTCGCCAAGCTAAGAAAAATACACGTTTTAATGGTTTTTCTGTTTCCCTAATTTTTTTTTAAACCAGTGTGGAGGCTCTTGAAGACATTCGCCTGTAATTCAGCGCAGTTTTGCTGGCCATTTTATTATGGGGGCACCATATAGACGGACAGTATTACCACCTATGAAGGGACGTCGCGAACGGAGGTATTTTTAGTGGCGCTTCGCCGGGATTCGATCCGAGCACCCTCAGCACCGAAAGCCAGCGCGCTGTACCACATGGCCACCACGGCCCTGTTTCCCTCATGTAGATTCATAGAAATATCACCTATGGGAGAGCTATTCAGAAACAGAATCCTTTTATTGTATTTGATCATCTAAAGCAGGACTGCGCACTAGGAATGTGATAAGAGCCATATTACTATATGAAAAATTACCGCGGGCCGCATGAAAATAGAATAGGTGGGATAGCGTAAAATGTTTTATCTAATAAAAAATAAATTACTGATTATTTTGAAAATTAAATAAATATTAATACTCATCGCTTATTAAATAAATATTAATACTCATTGCTCCTTTCGTAATATTAGAAATCTAAAAATAATATTCCATATTTTTTATTCTACAATATCAGGCGTCTTCGCAAAAGGCCACATAGCAAATGCTGGCGGACCGCGGGCCGTGAAGACATGGTCCAAAGCAGTGGTTCTCAACCTGGGGGTCGCGCACCCCTAGGGTGGCGGGAGTGATATTCAAGAGGGATGCAAATGATTAGCAAAAACATTGGTTGAAAGCATTTTAACAAAACTTGTGGAAACGAGCATTAAACTCAGCGACTAAGCGTATGATAGTTATTGTATTTTGTTACATTTTGATTTATTATTTTATGATTTCAATTAATAATATTAGGTTTATAATATGTACATGATTTTATGATTGCAATGTGACTTTTGAATGTAGTCTTCCCAACTTGTATTAAGTGTAAGGAGAATCCGGCTTCTCCTGAACATATCCTTGATTGTTTGGGCTTTGCACTCGACGACCTCTTTTCGTGTCCACTTTTGGTGCTTGATTTTACTAAGGTTCACAGACTCATGGATTTGATCTAGCTGGCGCTAGATTGCAAAGGACCGGCAACAACATGATTGCAATGAAATAATGACGTAAACGGCATAGAGCCGTTGTGTCGTTCGCTGTTTAATTTAATAGCAATAGTCCAGTTTTATTCAATATATCACTATGAATCTACATTTTCTGCATTTGTTAGTATGAAATCTGTACATCGTGAACAACTGGATGTGGAGAATTTAGGAGTGTCTTTTAAGACCAGATATTAAAGGACTTATGAAAGAAAAACAGTATCAGTATCAGCTATCTCAATAATTTTACTTGTTCTATGTAATCACTTCTTACATAAAATTCTTTGCTTTGTTACATCGTGCGTGTTGTTTATTTTTGCATAACATTTTGATCTTTCAAAATTTATGTAGGCACGTTTCAGGCCTGAGGGGTGGGGAGGGGGGTTAAGGTCATCCAAAGGGGGGGCCCTGGACAAAAAAAGGTTGAGAATCGCTGATCTAGAGGTTATAGATAAAGGATGGTACAAATGTATAGTTCTTCTACCTAACTGGGAGAATACTGGCACACTGCCAAAATCAACTACACCTTCTCGTAGGGTAGAAAAGCATAGTGTTGGAATGTCGCGGGTAATCAAATTGTGCTATGCACGATGTTCAGTTTTAAGTAACGTAACTTCCTATCCTTAATTATTACAACTGTTCATTTCCGCCTGAAACCGGAGTTCAACCCAATCTAAAGTTAATGCTTGGACATTCGTGCTCCATTTTATTCATCTCAGATGTTAGGATTATAAGTCTGTTATGAAATCTGTTAGATGCATTCTATTATAAGCCACCAAAACTTCCCAAACGAACGGAAGCTAGCATGGATGCCTTTTCCAATCTGGGATGTTGTAGAAGTTTCTCCTTCTCTAATACTAAGGAAAAGAGATTAATTTTTACGCAATTTTTTCATTTGGACTCATCTTTATAGTAGATGACGGACCTGCATATTTATTTATTTATTTATTTATCTATTTTAAATATTATTCGGAACCGTTATGAACTCCTGTAAATAGAACCCGAGGTATCCTATTGGTAGCGCGCTAGACTTCGGACTGGGGGGGGGTGCTCGGTTCGAATCCCGAAGACGCTATTAAAGACTTTCGTGTCTAGGCCGGATATGAGCACGTTAAATCTGTAGACCGGAAAGCCCTTCTGTGAGGTCAGAGAGTGTGGAAGAAGGTACGATCCTCCCAGCTGTTTCCCCTGGGGGTGCTCGGGTTAAATTGTGGTGGCTGCTCATTCACCAGCAGGTTTTCAAACCGGTAAGGCCTTAGTTGCTATGTAGGGTGCATAGGACACTGGATCTTCTGTAAATAGAAAGATTTAAGTATATTAAAATTAGTCTTATTTTAAGAGTATATTTAAACGCTCAACGATTACATCCATAAAAAGTGAGAAAATTTCTTCCCCCCCCCCCATACATACATACATAAACAAACAAACACCCACACACACTATATATATATATATATTTTTTTTTTTATTTATATATATATAGGGTGGTCATAAAAAAAACTTTGCCGATATATGGATCTCTAGCGGCTGGACCGTTCAACCGATCGAAATGAGATTTCAGATACAGTTATTCAGAGGAATGAGCTCGGGATTCTGTGAACGACAAGTGGCGCTCACGGTTACGGTTATAGGTACAAAAACTCAAAATTTTCGAAAGGCAACGACGACTTTTTCCCGTCGCAAAATGCTCAACGCATGCGAAAACCCAAAGAGCGTTGGAATGGTACTGGTAACACAAAAAACGGACGCGTTATGCACGCACAAAAAAACAGTTCTGCGAACGGCCTGTGATGGCACATATGTGGAAAATGTGTAATCCAAATAAAAGTTTTCTTTTGTCCGATTTGTGTTGTCGTCAGTGATTGGTGTCTTGCTTCTATCATATGCAAATTTCCTCCGTACCGGTTTTGATCGTGTTTTTGTTGGCCGTTCGCAGAGCTGTATTTTGTGCTGCATAACGCGTCCGTTTTTTTTGTGATACAGGTACCGTTCCAACTCTCTTTAGGGTTTTCGCATGCGCTGAGCATTTTGCGACGGGAAAAAAGTGGCCGTTGCCATTCGAAAATTTCGAGTCTGTACCTATAACCGTAACCGCGACCGCCACTTGGTTGCCGTTCACAGAATCCTCGAGCTCATACCGCTGAATAACTATATCTGAAATCTCCTCTCTATCGGTTGAACGGTATACAGCCGCTAGAGGTCCATATATCGGCAAAGTTTTTTATGACCACCCTGTGTATATGTATATATATAGTGTGTGTGTGGGGTTTTATTGGACACGGGATCTTCATGCCTTTACAGAAAAGTCAGCTGACTTAAAAGTTGCTCTATATTATCATAATAATGGGTTTCACCAGAATATATTTTATCACGAGGCTAGCGGCGATAAGCCAAACGTTGATTAACACTATCTTCGCTAACACGTTAAAGGTGAAAAGAGACCTACTAGATTATGTACAGGGATTTTATCATCATAGTCGAACATAGATTGCTCATACGTTAAAACTATTAATCTCACTGGAGGGTTTTCCCGTTAGCTACATGAGTCGCGTCTCACAGATGATCGAGTCAGGGGGAAATTGAGTGCGGTATCGAATCGGTGAAATGGGTGCCACAATAACTAAAACTAGAGCAATACCCATGAAACTTTTGATGAAAAGAAACCCCTTAAAATGTTTGAATAATGTAGAGGAGTTTTGTATAATGGTTGGTGGATTGGACTTTCATAATAAAACCCTACAATAATATTACAGAAAATATTTATAACTATAAAGTCCTTGTGCAGTTTTGTAAAATCAACTTTTTTTTAAATAACTTGATCCTCGCGTTAAAAACGATAGTGTTTAGGATCGCTCAAACTCATCCCGTACGTCCTAGACCTATACGATAGCCGAATGACTAAGCCCGTCTGCACACGAAGCAACTCAAAAGAAACTGATAACTGACTCCAGTCACAAACCAGTCCGTGATGAGTCGTTTTGAGTTGCCCCGTGTGCAGACGGCCTAAGATTAGAACTTTAGGCCCTCTTGTTAGAATTTCAGTTTTTTTTTTCGATTTTTTAAAAACAATCAAAGTGGAATGTATATCAGGAACATGTTAAAATTTAAGTTTTCAAGTAAAATACTTGCTCCATTGCTGATTTTATTCATTTTATTGAAAGATGTAAGTAAGGAACACTCGAATATCATGTATTAATACACATTCAAAAATATCTATGGGATTCAGCACAGTATTACACTAGAGGATTGCAATGGAAATCGCTAAAATGAGTTATGTCTTATTGATGTGAGAATAGTGAGGGGTACTTAGAGCACAAATGTTTGATAACAGGCCTAACAGTTTTGGGCGCGAGATTAGCGAATTCATCCTCAGGAACGGAAGCATCGATCTGTATCACAATCTGTCGGGCGTGAGAGTAATTAATTCAACTTAATGTTTTATTTCAATAGACCCTGCTTATATTATTTTGCTAATCCCCCCAAAATCTCGCTGCACTCCTGGTCGCTCGAACAGCATCCTAAAGTGCCGCGGAACATCGGTTTGGAATCACTGCTTTAACATATTTTATGTACTCACACCCAAAACTTTAAGTCTTAATGCCCGAAAAGCTCTGTATAGAGTTTCTAAGCTACTAAGGGGGCACTCTATTTGTATTTTATACAAATTCAGTTTATACATGAAACAATGTTTATTGAATTCGTTGCACATATAATTGGCTTTTACAGCAATAAGCATGCGTACTACTTGTACGGAATGTATAAACACAGCTTTCAAGAACAATATATTTTTATACTCACGAACAGTAAGTCAAACCAGCAGTACTGCCATGTAAACTTCTGGCCCGCTAAGCACTAGCGCAGGATAACACCTTTTCAACCTTAACAACCTCCCCTCTTTTCTTTAATGACGCTGCGTGGTATTTATACTAAGCGCGTATGCCGAAATTAGCATATCTAAAGCAGCTTCTTTAATTCACTCAAAAGTTCGATTCTTGTGAATCGAATCTTGTGTATACCTTACATCTGTAATATGTCATAGGCTAGGATGTAGAAGTTTTGAAGTCATAAAAAAAAATTTGCAAATGAAGGGGAAAAGTTTGATAGATTTTATTTTATAAATCTTTGTTTGAGAATTTAAATTGAATCGAACCTCCTAGTTAGCTGTCTTTACTCTGAGGGAACCAAGTAACCCTAAGGCCGTCTGCACACGGAGCAACTCAAAAGAAGCTGATAACAGACTCCAGTCACAAACCAGTCCGTGATGAGTCGTAACCTATGTAATTGAATGGAGACACGCACACGGCGCAACTGGTTACAAACCCACGGGTTTGTAACCAGTTGCTCCGTGTGCGTGGCTCCATTCAATTACATAGGTTACGACTCATCACGGACTGGTTTGTGACTGGAGTCTGTTATCAGTTTCTTTTGAGTTGCTCCGTGTGCAGACGGCCTAAGATGACATGGCAGAAAATTCACTACAGAATACTGTATCGCTGAGTTATACGTCGATAGCAGGTTGCTGCATAATTTCTTTGTAAATATGGTCGGTACCAGCCGCTACCAGTTAGTCACGATGTGAGTTATGTTATTATCTACCTGTTACTATCTGGTGATAGTGCTACAATAGATATCTAAATAATTCTCGAATAAATGAAAGTCCATAGTGCTGTCTCTTTATGGTATCAATTATTTTCACTCCAATGAAATTCCAGCTGTTTATTTCTTCATTAATTCGGTTCTATAATACACAGGGTGATTTTTATTAAACTGACACTCCTCAGAGCCACCTGTAGCGCGATCTGTCAGCCGGAATGCCGCCAAAATTAGTAGAGGGACAAAGGAAAAAAAAAGTTTCCATGAAAAAAAAATTCCAAAATTCGCCGATGGGGGAAGATATCACGCTGTTGTTGTCGGCGCACCCGAGAATTCGCATACAACGTAAGTAAAACATCAAAATACAAATTCATGACTACGTAGTTGACAGCAGCGCCAGTATTTTGAGCTATAAAGATTGGTGCGGAATCTGTTTTGCCATCGCTTTACGAAAGAAAGGATCATCAGTCGCTTTTTACCACTTCCATGTCCACCTCGATCCCCGGACCTAACCCATGTGACTTCTTTCTGTGGGGTTATTTAAAGTACAGTGTGTATATTGGTGAAGTGTATAACTTGGAGGCCTTAAAGGACAACATATCCCGGACTGTGATGAACAATCCTGGTGACATCGCACCTCTGCTAGAAGAGTGTTACGTCTCCGAAATTTTCAATTTAGAGATAATTGCACTACAATGCTCTATAAGAAGTGCTTATCATTCTCGAATAATGTTATAAGCCTAGTATCAACAAAATCTCCTAGATGGCGCTTATTACCCTCTTCCACAACTAGGAGGGGAAACTTGCTCATGTGCGAAGAATGAAAATAAGATTTTTGTCAGTGCCTAATGTTGTTGTATTAAAATGTTCCTGTAATAAAAATGTTCATTAATTTTATTTGGAAAATAAATGCTTTTATTTGGAAAATAAATTTATATATTTTTCTAACCTGCTGTTCATGTTATCAAAGTTTTTGCTTTGTATTGTGAAAAGTTTAGATTGTGCATTAGCATATAAATATGACAGTATTCCCTCAAGCTTTTCAGTCCATGTTCACAAAATGAGGTTGTGAGACTCTCACATAGTCTGAAAACAGACTCAATCCTAATTTTGGACAATCCAGTACAGATGTGACTATTTATTAAAGGAATCGGGCAGACCGTTAAACAGACAATGGTGCGGCGCCCACTTTCCTAAGTGGGAAAAGGGTCATTCCTAAAGAAGATAGATAGATCATTAGAACTCGGTAGGAAAAGACCATCAGCGCACAAAGAGGCAATGCAAGGCCCCGGGGTGTCGGGCTGACAAAAAGGAACCGCAGGTCCCGGAGGTGACAAGGTGACGAAAATCTGTGAGGGGCATGCATCAGACACATGAGAAGATGGAACCTTCGAGAACTTTACGAGGAAAAAGGTATAAATGAAGAAAAGACTATTTGACAGAGCTTTTTTTTAGACTGGACCATGATGAGATATCGAGGGACTGGAGAGCGCAGGGAAGAGAGAGCAGACGTGAAGTCTGGTTTGAACTGTGATTATGAACCCCGCCCTCATTAATGTCATCAGCGTTCTTCGGAACACACTTATGTACATTATTATTATTCTAGATATATATCTTATATTACTAGGGGCTTCGCCCCTAGCCTCGCTACGCTCGCTCCTCTGGTGAATCAAGTGAATGAATGACTCAATAGTTTTTTACAGCGATTGAGTCATTCATTTGTTTACAGTTGAAGCTTCCACCCCCCCCCTCCCGACGAGATGGATGAAGCCCGGCGAAATGAATGAATGGGTGAAAAATTGGTTCTTCTTTCAAAGGAAGCGAATGAGAAGATTTTTTTTGAAGTATTTCTTTAAAATTCAATTAAAAATCGAAATTTTAAGATAGAGACTTGAAATGAAGTTTATATGAATGAGAAAGCTTTCATCTTCCAGTTGATATAAATATTTTCTTTGTAACATAATAAGTCTGAGAGCATCGAATTTATATATCTCGAAACGCATAAATTTTTCCAAAAAAAGGGTTTTCAATTTTAATAAAAATATCAGTCTGTTTTAAATTATTTTTAAACAAATGAGGTCTTGTTTGAAGGAGAAATGTCTGTAGTCTTAGATTGTAAAAAAAAAAATATATACGATCCTTTTTTGGCGAGTTATCGTAATCTGAACATGAAAAAGTCAATATTTTCCCACAAAACATAAAATAAAAAAAAACTTAAAGTCCGACGAATATGAGACATGTCTTACTTTCTTCCCCACATTGTTATGCATCGATTGGTATCGGTCTCGACCCCATACCCCCAGCGGTTTCGGAGGAGATAGCGTGACAAGCTTTTGACAGCGGCGGCGGCGGCAGCGGCTGTTAGTTCTTTTTAGAATACAGAGAAACTAGATGAAAAATTAACATTTACCTGGTCTACATTATTATTATGAGTTACTCATACGTCGGGTCCACGGCGACCCAGTTTACAGAGGTTACTGGAAGATGGTTATATCTTGTAATTAAAATTAAAAATCATGCTTTAAAAATTGAAAACAACTTTAATAGCATATTGTTTTGCCCCTTCTGATGTGATTCGAACAATAAGTTTCCCAAAATGATCATAGGCATTCATAAAACAAGAAATGAAATTACATATATCTTCTTTAGCTCCTCCTGAAAATATGGCTATTTTGAGATGTAACACACTTCTAGCAGAGGTGCGACATGTTACGCTCGGTCCCTGAGAACGTAGTGTTCAGGATGCAATGTGTCGTCTACCAGTATGGTGGTCACATTTTAGGAGGGAGAAGTGAATTAGCTGCATAAAGCGGTGTTGCAGTGAAATTTTTTGTTATTCATTTGTCTGCTTAGTACAGTTTTTTCGGTATTCACCCCTTATCTTTATAGCCCGAAATTCTGGCGCTGTTGTCGACTACGTAGTCGTGAATTTGCATTTTGATGCTTTACATATATTTTGTGCAAATTCTCGGGTGAGCCGAAAAACAACAGCGCCATATCTTCCTCTATCGGCTACTTTTGGAACCCTTTTTTTTTTTTTTCCCACGGAAACTCTTTCTCATGTCGTCCTTAGTCTCTCTATCAATTTTGGTGGAATTCCGGTTCATAGATCGTGCTACAGATGGCTCTGAGTAGTGTTAGTTTAATAAAAATCACCCTGTATATGTACATCGAAATGTTGTTATTGGATTAAATTCTAATTTCTATTGAATTATTCACTTTAGCTAATCTGCTCTTGCATCTACGTCAGTAGAAATAGAATTTACTCCTCTGATATAAACGCGAGAGCGATATCTACTCAAATTCTAGCATAAAACAGGCTCAGCTGTTTTGCATAAGAAATTGAACAGTAGCGTCATCTATTGCCGATCGTTGGAGTTATCTTTTAATCTTATTTATTTGAGAATGTTATATCGAGTATTTTCGTATGTCTACAGTGCAATTCTAAACCAATCAAAATAATGAGAATAGTAGAACTTTGCTAAAAGAATTAAAATTCTTTTAAATCTCCTCTTCTATTAATCTAAGTTTTAAGTAAACTTTCATCATTTCTGTAAAATCAATGAAAACCTTATTCTGGTGCAAAGATTTGTCTTACGACTCGACTCGAATTTTGGGTCATCCCTTATACCATGTATATAAAGAACAGTTTATCAATGGAACAGTCTAATAATATGTTTAGAGTAATTACCAAGTTCAAAACAATTATATCAGCTGATGGTGTAATATATAATTTAGAAATCAGAAAATATAAAAACGTTATTTCAACTTTTAAATTCTTTGCGTAAGTTTAATCAATTTCTTTCACATTTACATATATTTAAAATTGTATTGTATTGATTCGACGAATGTCAACAATGGAGTGACCGAAACTAGCTAAAAACCTTGTACGAATTTAAGAAATTTTCTTGTCCTTAACTTAACGAATCTTAAAAAAATTCCTTTAAAAATCCATTTTATCGTAATTACTCACAGAGACAAAATAAAACTCTGATTCTATTGCAACTGTACCTGAGGCCTCAAAATAGATACAAATGAATGAAATCAAAAGTTCTTTCCTCTGGGTATGTGAAATTATCGACAATCAAACATTGAAAGGTTATCATTATATCTACCAATAACTAAAATTTTCGCTCTACCCGGCGACTCCGATTATTGTGTACATTGTTAATTTTAGATTGATTACGTCATGTATTTTTCCAAGCTCATCGTTTAGGAGTTATACCGATTGCATCAATTCTCAAGAACCACCAAGAAAGTAAAACAATTCAAAATGGTGGACTGTTGTTCTATAGAAATTAAGTTCCCTTTGGCATCATGCTATATTTTTTTCAACCTTGATTCTGGATGATGAATTTTACTGGGATATTCTTTGAACAGAACATTAAACATTTTTTTTTAAACCATACTTTGATACGATAATTTATCAGTTAGAATTATCCTATAAATCTCATAACTTATAAAAAAAAACTTGAACATTTTCGTCTCATCTGTTGATACGAGCTCAAATATATGATTTATGAAATGATTTAAATAAAAGGGGCTGATTGTGTAGATTCGATACATAATATGTGCATGAAATAATTATGGTTTGTGTAGTGCTGCTATCTATCTTTCAGAAAGTGAACTATAAATTTACAGTAAAAGCTAGTAGATGGCAGCACTGCAGCTAACTGATCCTCAGAAAGAACATTAGAAAGAAAGATCTGTAGTGCTTGTTTTCGATAGCTGCAAATTTTTGCTGCTAAGAATAAGTCACGATCTCACACCGGAAGTTAGATTTCCGAATAAAAATAACTTATAATCTAGCTAATGGTTATAATCTCTTTCATGCATTGCCCTCGAAAATTGCGTAAAACATTATAAACATTTGTGATTTTTAAATTGACTGCACATTAATGAACCAGCAACAGATATTTAAATAGACGTAGGAGAAATCGAAGTGCTTTAAGATAATTTCTTATCGACATGAAATGAAAATAATCTGATAAAATAAGTATTACTACCAAAAATTTTCCGACCTACTAATATTCATAGATGTTTCGAATATTAACTATTAAGTAAAATCGCCCAATCCGAAAAACAGTTAACAAATTTTCCGACCTACTAATATTCATAGAGGTTTCGAATATTAACTATTAAGTAAAATCGCCCAATCCGAAAAACAGTTAACAAATTTTCCGACCTACTAATATTCATAGATGTTTCGAATATTAACTATTAAATAAAATCGCCCAATCCGAAAAACAGTTAACAAATCTCTAGACTCAAATATCACAGCCTTCATTCAGTTCAAAAGATGATTGTAAGGAGTTACTTCACTTGTGTCACAAATCTAACTTTTAATAAATTCATTATCACGAAACTCTTTATCGCGTATCCTGTAATTGCCAAGTAATATAATGGAATGAACATCGGGGATTTGCTGTGCTTTCAACGGTTGAGAGCATGCTCGAACTCTCAGAGTTTTCATTGTGAGTTTTAGCCATTAAAATCGGATTTAAAAGGTAGAACTTTCATCTGTCTAGCACTTAAGCAATAAATGATGACCGTAGAGCTCAAAACTACTCAACAGGAAAAAGTAGTTGTCCTCGCATTTTACGCGTTAGTCCTAAGGGCGCCCAGGATTGTGTCATCCACTGAAACAGATTCATAGTAGTTTAAAAAAAAATCAAATAAACTCTTACAGGGCTCCCAGCGAGAAAATGTAATAAACTCACATTGCATCTAAAAGGAATTCAGATTGTAATGTAAAAACCCAGCTTTTTATATATATATATACATGGGTATGTGTGTGTGTGTGTGTCCAAGCAAGTAAGTAAAAAAGTAAGTAAGTAAGTAAGTAAAAGTAAGTAAGTAAGTAAGTAATAACGCCCCACCATTATTAACTGTTTCGCCCCACCTTTTTTACTTAACCTTTTCCTTACGGGGGTGGGATAGCATGTATCCCAAGAATTCGGACCCAAGAATGACACATATATATATATATATATATATATATATATATATATTAATATATATATATATATATTTTTATTTTAATTTCATCGCTCCTTGCTTTGTTTTGACTTTATGTCAGGTTGCAGATAATGAATGACTTCCGGGAGTGTTGCCTAGGCGAAAAGCATGTTTTTAACCGGAGTGTTGGGAGTCACAACTCCCCCCCCGGTCATTTATATTCTTCATCTTTCAGGTTGTTGAATTGTGCTGGTGTTGTCTGGTTTAGTTATGTTTTTATTTTAAAAAAATATATAGATATATATACATGCATATATATATATATTAATATATATATATATATATATATATATATATATATATATATATATATATATATATATATATATATATATATATATATATATATATATATATATATAGCCTTCTTAATGGCCGTTCTTACAAAGGGGGCAAGAAATTTCCCGATCTAAAGAGGGAATTGGAAAAATGAGCCCCCGTAGGCTAAAGGTTAACACGTATTCTAAATTATTCCTTTTTCAAAAAAGCCCAGTCCCTTTTTCCAAACTGCGACCACCAAGTAAACGAATTTACTAACTAGTTTGTCCCTTAAGGCATGCGCTGAAAGTCAGACGCCTATGATTCAGGATGATTCAGAAACCCCGCGCCTTGCATATCATGTTCGGAATCTTGAGTTATGGCTCACGTGGTCAAGTCGGATGATCGTCTCTGGCCAATTAAACAAATGTTAATACCTAGCGTCCCGTTAACGCCCTATGATTTAAAAGATGGGACAGAGGATTTTTGCGCGCTCTGCTTCATTTGCTTCCTTGCCTTGCTCTCTTGTCCATCTGACCCCCGTTCTCTCGTCCCTTGTCCGCGTACTGCTTCCGACAACGCTACGATGTAAAGTCTGTATTCACAAGCCCCGGCAGAAGATTCCGGTGGCCGCTAGTATTGTTTGTGTGTGTGCTGCTGAATCCGAAATGTCTTCGTTATGCGGAATAATAAAATAAAGTACGTCTCATCAGTGTTGTGTGTGAATCCATCGATACCTCTCCTCTCTGTGGTTTTACCTCCTCGAGTGTTCCACGACTACCCCGTGTGAATCCCCGTGATGTGCAGTTCTTACAAGTGAGAATTCTCTCCTCCACTACGCGATGTACAGCTCATTACATATATGTAGTCAGCCATAATAAGTCAGGAATTGGATGAACGGGAATGCAAAATACACTGAAGTGCCACTGAATTAGGGATAGCAAAGCCTCTGCAAATTGTGTAGCGCTGCGCATCATGTATGCGCAAGTGAGGGCGCTGTCGTAACTGCATATATAGCGCGTACTGTGGTTGTTCTGAATTAGTTGTTGGAATTGCCAGTATGTGTAAACTGCCTGATTTATACGCCTTGGATCTCGGACAAATCGTAGGTGCGCGACGCATGGCCCATTCAATTTCCGAAATCGTCAGACAGCTAGGATTTTCAAGGTCGACAGTGTCAAGAGTATACCAAGAATACATGGATGGTGGAAAAAAAACTAGCGATCGGGCAAACTGCAAAAGACAATTAGCCTTGACAGTGCGTGGTGAGAGACGGCTCAGGCGTATTGTACGTAGCCAGCGAAGCCAAACATTAGCTCAAATTACCACCCAGTTTAATGACGGTGCCAGTCGTACAATCAGTAAACGGACTGTGCAACGCTCGCTTCACCGTATGGGTTTCGGGAGCCGTTGACCTACGAGAGTACCATTGCTCTATACTCGCCATCGGACTGCATGTCTTGCCTGGGCAAGAGAGCACAGAGACTGGAGTGTAGAGGACTGGAAACGAGTAGCATGGAGTGATGAGTCTCGATTCCGACTACTTAACGCCGACGGGAGGCTGAGAATATGGCGTCAGGCTCATGAAGCCATGGATCGTGCATGCCTGGCTGGAACTGTACAAGGGCATGGTGGCTCAATCATGGTCTGGGGTGTTTTTTCGTGGCACAGTTTGGGAGCTTTGGTGCGTGTACCAACCTCCCTCAATGCAATTCGGTACGTAGAGTTGCTGGGTGATCACCTCCATCCGTTTATGCTGTTCTGTTATCCGAACGTTAATGGAGTTTTCCAGCAAGACAACTGTACCTCTCACAAGTCCCAGTTGACTACTGGCTGGTTGGATGAGCATTCCTCTGATTTCTCTGTAATGAATTGGCCACTTAGAAGCCCAGACTTAAATCCTATTGAGCATCTTTGGGATGTTTTGGAACAAGGCGTGAAAGGCCATCACACAGCACCAAAGAACCTTACTGAATTATGGACAGCTTTAGCCAATTGGCAAGCCATTCCCGTGGAACGTTTCCAGAAACTTGTTGAATCTATGCCTCGTCGTGTGGCAGCCGTTATCAAGGCCAGAGGAGGCCCAACTCGTTACTAGGTAGGTATCCCTAATTCAGTGGCACTTCAGTGTAGTTTGTTTAATTGGGTTATTCAATATACAGGGCATCGGACTCACACGGACGACGCTGTCGTCCGTGTGAGTCGGTTAGTTCAACTCTATGTACTGCCTGATCGCAACTGCGGTGCCGCAACGACACCGGATCGCTCGTATGCACCGAGCCTAATTAGTTGCCAGTAAAAATTTAGAATGATTCCCCTTTTGGAACTCTTTTCACTCCAGCTCACTTGTCGACTATGCCACGCTGACGAATTCATAGAGAGTGGTGGGACCTAGGTTCGTGGCTGCTGCATACGGCTGGAGATGTCTATCGATGAGCATTTGCACTCCAAGAAAATTTAGAATGCAATAGCATTTTCATTTTGGACTGGAAAAATGAAAATGCTATGGGCATTCGAAATAATAATAAATATTGATTTGTACTGTCCTTCTGTAACCTTCGAGCATTCTTAAATAGGGCAAAATCCGTTTATAAACGATTTGCAAAAGATGCTTGTCTGTATTGCAGTTTAATCTACACGCCTCTTTCAACGAACTTAACTTTGATTTAACCTAATTTATTATCTGATATTTCAGCTTTCACCCTCTTCTAGTTTAGCTTCGTACTGTCATCGTCTGCGCAAGCTCGCCGCATAATATGATGCATCCCTGGTTCTATCAGCTACGATTCCGGCATCCCGATTCACACCCCACTTCTGACACCGCCTGGCAACTAAACCTCACTCGGCGATGGAGGCGAGCGCCCGTCACGTTTTTCCGCTCTGTCGCCCAAGCGCGCGTTGAATCTCAGAAGGATTCCTTACCTGAGCCCGGTGTCACTCGAAATTGCGGGCGCCGGTGCGTAGTCAGTCGCACGGGATTGGATGCCTGCGACACGATACACCGAGATTCCCTCACCAGCATTCTCACTTTCCACTTCCGATGATGACGAATATTACAGTATTAACCTTTTCTGGTTTTTCAAATGAGAGATTTTTAGCAAACAGTTCTTTTACCTGATTTTTGTTTGTTTGTTTTTCCGCGGCAGGCACTTGTCTGTGACGGTAGGTATTTCTTGACATTGTCCCACGAAGTTCCGAGTTTTGCTGTTTATTTTATTATGGGAGCATCAGATAGGTGAGCCAGCATTGCTCCCTATGAGGAGGAAGGCACGGCAACGACCAAGCCTTATTTGGGGTTTGAACCCAAGCCAACTGCGTGACAGTTCAGAACACTAACTGCTATACTATGTGGGTGGCCTTTTACCTATTGTATACAAGTTATGGTTAACCCTCAAACGGTACAGTGGTTTGAGACGAAATAGATGGTACGGGCGGGTCGGATCCGACCAGATCTCTTTTTTTATGAGGTTTCTGGTAGAAATAAGTACACAGTAAGCTTTTTTCTTGTATGATAACATCTACTGATAATATTTTACATGAAATAAAACTCTTTTTGTAGAAAAAATGACCAACGAATTGTAATATTGCTAAACAAAGAAAATCTCTTTGGTATTTACATAGAATGTTGTATATATTACGTCTAATATGTAATTTAGTCTACCTAGTTTTAGAAGTCAGTGAAGCCAACTTTCTGAGCACGGAAATGTAAAAAATAAAATATACTGACATTTTTGGCCTTCGAAATTGAAATAAAAAATAAAAAATTCTAAAATAAAAAATTTAAATAATGACTAGTGATCATGAATAATGTTTTTCAACAAAGACACTCGTGTTTACTTATTCCTATATCTAGTAGGGTGGTCTAGTAGGTCCATCTGGTAGAGTTCCTTGTCAATTCGATCTCTTGTAATGAGAGGGGAGAGTACGGGAGGAAGACACACCCTTAGGTCGGATCCGACCCCCCACTCTACCGTTCGAGGGTTAAGTGAACATATTTTATTTCTTATTTTATTCCCTACCGCTATCTCTCGACAACAATCTAACCATATCCCATTTTTACTAATAAAAGCTAATATGTTATACTTCCCTTCAAATCTCGTTCTCACGAATTCACTGAGTATTTTTTTAATTGAGATGTTATAGACTTGGCAAGAACTTGACCTTGATTCAGTATGATGCCTCGGAATAAAATGCTCTGAATCGGCGTTTTCCCCCTACTCCAACAACGCTTTGTAAAAGAACAACTGTGGTGAAACCCAGCTAAATTCCTTCTACACGAGAGGTCACTGACAGCATATCAGGGGCAGCTTTCAAACACCATGATTGCCACCGGATCGAACAACCACATTTCACGTTAATAGACATTACGAGTAGCGCCCATTTTAATGCGTACTGACATGCATCATCCCACACAATGTCAATAGCCTGGACTATTGGCATATCAGGAGCTCCTTAAACAGGTTAAAATTTTCAAAAGTGAAAACAAATAAAAATATTTATCTAATAATTATTTAAGTTAGTAATAACTTAAACCTGAAGTCTCCGTTTCTCTCCAGAAAAACAAAGCTTCTTATCTATAAAACTATCATTAGGCCAGTCCTAATGTATGGTTCGGAAACTTGGTCTCTAACAAAAAATGGAGAATACAGAATTGCAGTCTTCGAGAGAAGGGTTCTCAGAAGCATCCTTGGCTCTGTCAAAGAAAATGGATTATGGCGGAGACGCTTTAATTCAGAAATCTATAGATTTTTTAAAGAGCCCAATATTATTAAAATTTTTAAAATTGAAAGAATGAAATGGGCCTCTCATATTGCTAGAATGGAAGAAAAAAATCTAGTAAAGAAGATCTTTGTTGCAAGGCCCTTTGCTAGTCGGAAAAGAGGAAGGCCAAAACTAAGATGGCTGGACCCTGTTGAATCAGATTTTAGAGTGCTGGAGTGAGGAAATGGCAGACCAGGTCTAGAAATAGGCTGTCCTGGAGGAATCTTCAACTGAAGGTCCTGGTCCACCCTGGGCTGTCGTGCCAAATATGATGGTGAATAACTTAAATCCTCATCTACCCTCTGAGACATATTTTTGGATATTATTAGACATATTTTACAAGTTGCATTATAGTTATAATTTTTGAAAACTTAACTCTCCGTGTAATATCAAAATTGATACGTAGTTGAGCCAGTCTGTTCAGTTTTTCCTGTAATCCTGTGGTGCGAATAAATTTTCTGATTTTCATTAACAGAACAAAATTTCTTTTCACGGTTACAACAAAAGCATGTACAATAAAAAGTAATCTGATAACAGCAAAAATTCCAAGGAAAATTTCAAATAAATTTGATTTTGACAATATAGGTATAAAAATTTGTTAGACTTAGTTTCGCACCAAAAAGTTTTTGAGAAAAATATTATTAGAAAAATTATTCGCCAATTTCGTGGGAAAATTCTGTTACTGATTCCTCTTTGCCATTTTTTTTATTGATTTCTCAATTCTTCTTTCATGTAACCAAAGTATATCAAATAATTTACTTATTTTATTTTATACTTAATTTACTTATTTTATTTTATACTTAATTTACTTATTTTATTTTATACTTAATTTACTTATTTTATTTTATACTTAATTTACTTATTTTATTTTATACTTAATTTACTTATTTTATTTTATACTTAATTTACTTATTAATCCAAAATATCTGATTAATTCTAATAACGCAAAGTCAACAACTAGAAAAGGAATGCCGCTTAGCATCTGATAAAATCTTAACGTATCAAGTTATCTTAAATGTAGTCGAATGGTTTGATCCCAGAGTAGATTTTCTACTTCCTGAAAAAAAAATCATTCTGATCATAGCGAATTTCCTAAATTGAGATTAATAATATTAAATATCCTCACCACCACTTGCAAAGTTGCATAAGGAACTTATGTTACATTTGTTTTGAATAGATAAAAAATCTCTTGGAAGTCGTGATTGCACATTCAAAACTTTTCAAATACTGTTTAATAAACATATAGGGTTTCTGATAAATATACATGCTGTTTAATAAATATAAACAAAGATATAAATTTAATTATAAAATGCGATTCAGACAATGAGGAAGTAACAGCAAATTCGATGTCTCTGTTTCTTTTCTGGGTATTAGTGGGTTATTAACTGAATCGATTCTTGCTGACCACTTTATTATTGAAACAGTATGAACAGGAATTTTAACGCGTCTTTATAAAGTTTCGATTATTAAGAGCTAAATATTTAGATATTTAACTTACCCATCCCTCGTGGCATAACTCATCCCAGTTAACAATGCTGATTCTCAAAAAAGAATTTAATAAATACAATTCTTTTCCTTATAAAATCTGCGGACTACAATCTGAAGCCTGGTCCATGCTACTCTTTATTTAATTTAATGTTGAAACTTTGTTCTTGAATTAAAATTGGACAGTTCCCACC
This sequence comes from Dolomedes plantarius, assembly GCA_907164885.2. Classification (NCBI taxonomy): domain Eukaryota; kingdom Metazoa; phylum Arthropoda; class Arachnida; order Araneae; family Dolomedidae; genus Dolomedes; species Dolomedes plantarius. The sequence goes on from OU015500.1 coordinate 107,221,703, forward strand.
AGATTCGCACAAACAAAACTAGCATTTTTTTTCGAACCTACTTATATTTAATTTTGGGCTTTTAAAATCAACTTTAAAACTTTACACTACGAATGCAAACCCTGATTTCAACCAACTCTGCTTAAAAGCGCTTTATTTTCTCTCGTAATTGACCCAACATTATTCAATGTTAAATAATCCAACATTATTCAATGGCTGTTTTCAAATTTGATTCTTAGGCCGTCTGCACACGGATCAACTCAAAAGAAACTGATAACTGACTCCAGTCACAAACCAGTCCGTGATGAGTCGTAACCTATGTAATTGAATGGAGCCACGCACACGACGCAACTGGTTACAAACTCGTCGGACGGGTTTGTAAACAACAACACAAATGTTTGAATAATGTAGAGGAGTTTTGTATAATGGTTGGTGGATTGGACTTTCATAATAAAACCCTACAATAATATTACAGAAAATATTTATAACTATAAAGTCCTTGTGCAGTTTTGTAAAATCAACTTTTTTTTAAATAACTTGATCCTCACGTTAAAAACGATAGTGTTTAGGATCGCTCAAACTCATCCCGTACGTCCTAGACCTATACGATAGCTGAATGACTAAGCCCGTCTGCACACGAAGCAACTCAAAAGAAACTGATAACTGACTCAAATCACAAACCAGTCCGTGATGAGTCTCAACCTATGTAATTGAATGGAGCCACGCACACGACGCAACTGGTTACAAACCCGTCGGACGGGTTTGTAACCAGTTGCGCCGTGTGCGTGACTCCATTCAATTACATAGGTTACGACTCATCACGGACTGGTTTGTGACTGGAGTCAGTTATCAGTTTCTTTTGAGTTGATCCGTGTGCAGACGGCCTTAGATTACAGTTACGATGCTTTGTTAAAGCAAGTTCGATAAAACTGTGCTTGTAAGTGGTTTTTTTCTTTAAGAAGTTTTAGTTTTTTCTGAACTTTATTTCGACAGAACTTTTTGTGATTTCGCCCTATAGTCATCGGAAATTAAAAAAATTAAAAGTCATTTACACGCAAAAACCCTTGGGAAAAAAATAAACAGAGGGGACTGTCACTTATTCTGGTTTGATTCCGCTGATTGATACAGCTAGCTGTATTAGCACAGGTTTTATTCTACGCGTTGTGGCGTACTAATACAGAAACGTGTCCAACTGGCATGGTATCCGAGTGGTCTAAAATGAGCAGGCCAGATGTAACAAACTTAATAAGTGTTCATTAACAAAACCTAACAAGTAAAAGGTTGGTTCGAGCAGGTTACAGCATCCCCAGACTGGTGCAAAAGATTTTAATAGCGGGAAACTGAGTCTTTCGGGGAACAGAAATCTACACAGCCGCTCTGGCCCAGATGTTACAGGGGCTTTCCTGAAAATAAAGAGTCTCGCATATATACTCTGCTTGAAGTCTTCGCCGGTGGCGGCCGTCTTCTTAGAAATTGTGGGATTTTCAGAGGGGGGTATCGAGGAGTTTCGTGTACGATGACAGTCCTGGATACTGGTGGTATTTTTATGGGAACATATCGCTTCAATAACGTCAGCATGTTCTGACTGATGACCCTGAAGGGACATCTTTAGGAGGGAAATAGCGGATGATCCCAGATCCGTCGGTAAAGATGAAACTTGAGGGATTTGCACGCAGAAACCAGAAATGTGAGACTTCGGCAGTGAAACCGTATGTGATAGCCTTTTAACCCCCACAGAATTTTAGAATGCAGTGGGAGCGCATGGAGGTGTTTTTAATCCTGCAGCTGGGGAAGGGCTCTTCACAGGTCGTGAGAGCCCACACGATACATGCGTGACGTCACAGCGTGATCCCCGAGTGATCAGTTTCACTTTCTCGAACTCTCACATTCGACCATTTTTTTCGGGGGTGCAAGGTCTGAAGGGCAGCTGTGCCAACAGGAATAACCGTTTCAACGAAAAATTTCAAAAGAGAGCGAGAAATAGTGGGAATTTATAGCATATTGAAATAACATGGGAAAGGACTAAATGGAACATAACCCAAGTACATAGAAACTTAACCACATAGCAAAATATTTAGTAATCTGATGTATGTGTTAAAAGAAAAATCCAATTTTAAAAAGAAAATTCTTTTGGATGTGTCTCGGTTTATGCGATCCTTTTTACGAAACTGAAAGATCAAGAGTTGATCACCATTGTCGTATTCCAGCACTTCGATTTAACTCAACCATCATTGTAACACCAACAGTGACTGTGCTATTATTAGATACCTCACCGAAGAATGCTACTCCTACAAAGCGCATATAAATCTGATAAAAAAAAGACCGTTCAGCTTTTAAAGAGCCGATTTAGACGGCCATAAAGAGCGACGCGTTGCATGCGTGTTCGAAATGCGATTCTATTATTCTCTCCAACACAGCTAATATTGTATAACATCTCGGAACCGACCTTGGGAGGCAAAACAGCGCAGCGCAATCATCACGAATCCGCCGTCTTATAGAAAACGTTCATCGGAAGAGAAATAACCCGTCATTTTCTTTTTTCTTTTTGGGGTGTATGGTCCAAAGTAAAATTTAACAATAGGTCTCTATGTAACAATAGGCAACAAAAAGTCTTTTATGTAATCGGCACTTTTACTTAACAATATAACTCAATAATAAGGAAGTAATCTACAATCGGGTGTAAGTTCACAATGGATTCTTTTTTTTTTTCTAACGAAATCAGGGGTTTTAAAGTGGTCTGTAGATACCTATCTGACCTTGGTAACTGCTCAGATGCAGTCACAATCAAACGGCAGTTCTACGTTGTGGTATCGAGCAAAACCATCTGCCATCGAGCAAACCAACTGAATTTCGACATCGAGTTTGTAAGGTGCAACTTCATTACTTTTTGTACCTCCTTATATTTCCAAACAGTCGCTAGCGTTGCTAAAACTATTTCTATAAAAACCTGCACTTCTCTCAAACGGACACGCGATGCGATATGGAGAACACGGAATGTTGATAAGGTAATGCTGAGCGGAACCTACAACAGGAGTATTTTACGAGAGAAGAAGCTAATCAAAGAAGAGTTTTTCTTATTCATAGTACAGGTATTCCTCGACTGACGACTGCTCGACTTGCGACCGAAATTTTTAAATTAGAAAAAAATTTTGTTTTTCTCAAAAATTCTGTTCCTCGAATGTACTGTACATACTTATATGTATTACATAATTATTAAAAATATAATGTAATATTCTGCAACACTGCAAAAATTTATGACGCAATAATAAAAATGTATCATGCAATGTTATGTATAGTTATGTATAGTTTCGATATCCTCACGACAAATCAAATAAACCTTCATTAGGCGCAACTGGTTACAAACCCGTCCGACGGGTTTCTAACCAGTTGCGCCGCGTGCGTGGCTCCATTCAATTACATAGGTTACGACTCATCACGGACTGATTTGTGATTGGAGTAAGTTATCAGTTTCTTTTGAGTTGCCCTGTGTGCAGACGGCCTTAATTTCCCGGGTTCGGTGACATTTTTCATTCATGTAGAGCCCGAGGATGTCGGAAAAACGGTACAGATCCGTCATCCACTCAAGGCACCCCGAGCCCCCTGTCATAGTAAAAAATGAAAAGGTGTATTTACGGCAAAAGACTACAACAATTAGAAGCAATGGACCCAGATGAAGAGAGATTCACAAGTGTAAATCGTCGTGTTCGGGAAAATCTGGCTTGCTACCAGACAATATACAAGAAAAAGAAGACACAAACTGCTCAAACTACCTTGGATAACTTTATCAAAAAACACAACGTATCTTCTGTCGCAGATTCTGAACCAATGGGTTGTACTAACATGATAAGTAGTGATGACGAAGAATAATTTATGTCTTCTAAAAACAATGTAATTTAAATTACGTATGAAAGTAAAAAATGTATGTATGTATGTCGTGATTTGGACGAATGACAGAAAACAACAAGTTTAATTTAACTCGTTTATTAATTCCAATAACTGCAACATAACCATGCTGGTTCAGAGACCGCACGTATCACCAACACACATCAAGTTTTTCCTAGTACTGCGCACACACCAAAATCACTCATATCCCTCCTAGCCGTTGCCAACTCAGAACAGCAAAAAATACCGTTCGGCGAGAAACTGGTTCCCCTACCAACTCCTGACTCTAATTCGTCGGGTTCGTATTCAAAGTGAGGGACGAGTCATTAAAAATAATAATTACTGGATCTATTTCTTGCATGTATATATACAAAGAAAAAAAGATTGTTTGAAACTCGACTTACGACCAATGTCTCGGCCCCTATCTCGGTCGTAAGTCGAGGAATATCTGTACTGAACGACTCGAAGATGACCCGCGGCCTCAATGAAATTCAGCTGTTTGCTAAGTCCCCGGACACCAAGTTCTCAGCCTGTAGGTGACGACTCTCAGGCTGAGAACGTAGTGTTTTTTAGCGTTACATAGTGGGGTTGAGGGCGCGGTAGCCCGGTTGGCAAGAGCAGCGGGCCAGTGATCTGAACGTCCCTGGTTCGATGCTTGTCGCTGCAAATCTACCGCCGTGTTCACTAATGGTGGCTGGGGCACGTAAAATAGGGCGTGGCTACAAAGTCCTCCAAGTTCTCAAATTTACCTCTGGAGGTGCGGGGTCAAGTGTTCCGGTCTCGTCACTTGGCTCGGTTTAAAATTACGGGATCGGTCATTTAGCCAAGTCGGACTCCGACCCTTGCGGTGCTATTAAAAACCGGAGCCCATAGCCTTCGCCCGGACCGGAGCCATAACCGGAGCCCATAGCCTTATTCTTCGCCCATAGCCTTCGGGACTTGACCTGATGTTACATGTCGGTCAAGGGGCATAAGCAACAACAACAACAACAACACATAGTGGGGTTACATGGCGTATTTAAGGGGTTCGAGCGATTATTTGAAGTATTTTCTTTTTTATGTATATCCTCTACGAATGGGTATAATAAGCCCCCTAAAGTTTTAAAAGCTGACAATGGCGCTCGAAATCACCTATCGAACCGTTTCACAAACGTTTCTTTACGCAAATGTGGCAGATGTTGCAAGTATCTTCGAAAAAAAAAAGGACTGCGACTTGAAAATGATAATCTTGAGAGACAATGAAGAGATTTTCAATCCAGTTTCATGAGCAAATAAAATTTTGGCAATTTCAGACATGGTATGGAAACAATTAAACAAGAGGTATTATCAGTCATGTGTTATGAAAATGTAAAAAAAATAATAATAAGGATTACTTGATGGAATGTAAAACCTGACCTCTTCATTCGCTTAAAAATCTAACAATGGCTGTCTTGAGTGTGTTTCACATTCTACCGAACCTTTATTTTCAGGAATGAGCTTTATAAAAAATGATTTTAGAAGAAATAGAGAGAAAGAATAAGACTCTAATTAGGCGTGTTATAATTCTTACTCAGTGGAATACATAAGATCCTGATATAAAATATTTGACACCTAATATTCAACGGCAAAATTATTTTAAAAATTTTATGTTAGTTTTTAATTATTTATCATATTATGCGAAATGTGCCATTATTATATTTGCATAACTTATTTCTCTAAAATCAGCATAAATATGTACTATAATTAATACTAATCTCATAAATTTGTCTTTTACTATTAAAAAACTTTACGGCTCCTCAGCAGTTTAAAAAAAAATCAGATAGTCTCTCCTAACGAAACTACCGCTAGTTATTAACGTAGGATTACTTATCGTTGCTTACATTAAATGAAAAAAAAATTTATTAAAAAAGTTTTTTTAAAACGCCTTTTGGCACTTTTCTGTTTACTGCTACTGGGTTTGGCGCGTTGCCAAAATTATAACTCTCTACGGACTCTGAAATTTTTCTTTCCGGAGGACCGTTATTGAGGAACATAATACCACGTTAAAGTATTTATTCGTTTTTTGAATATTTGGAGTGTTTGCCATCCCTGGTTTAGACTAGTGGTTCCCAAAATGGAGTACGAATGCATTGAGGACGTTTAGGAGTGCATGACAAAAAAATGCATGATGTGAAAAAAGTACACGAGTCAAAGGTAACGTAGTTAGTTGTCCATGTAATATCCAATGCATTGTCTTGAATTCGTTGTACCTTTTTGTTTTAGCCGTAAAAATATTTGTTCGCTGTTTGTTCCCTTTTTAGTTCTAACGCTTTTAATCCCATTATTGGCTCATACACAACATGTTCGTATAAATAGCAGAAACGATATTGTTTAGAAATTATTCTCTGGTACAAAGAAAAGTCACTGAAAGAAATATTTCTTTGCTACGTCTGGCTTTGCTACGAAGACGTGGTTTTATTCCTCAATAAAATAAAAAATTTTCAAAATAATATCAAACAGGGAGATATATAACAGACTCTTTCCAGAAAAGAGATGAATGGAAAATCTATTTTATTTTTATTAGTTTAAATGAACTCTAAATGCTTTAAATCCTTAATTTTTCTTCAAACGTGGAAGACATTATGTTCCGAGGATATTAGCCCATCCAGATCGCGGTTTTGTAGGCTTTTTCAATTCCTACTATTAGTTCACACTCTCTCTATATATATCTTGTTCAAATTTTCAATCGTTAATAAAAGTACTTTTTATTCATCCACTCAAGTTCAAATACATTTTTTTAAACTTGTAGTGGATGACACTTGATGTTAATACAGTTTTTTCAAATATTAATTCATTAATTAAATTTAATTAATCAATTTTAGTTTTAGACCTAGAGCGTCTCTTGCTCTTGAGTAGTAATTTCCCTCTTCTTACTCTGTAAACGGTAGCACTGCGGTAGCGCGGGCTCCTCCCGTCCTGTAGGTTGCGGGGTCGAATCCCCAACCTGACAAACTTTTTCTCTCTCTTTCCCCCCCTCCTAATCTCGCACAGTAGGCAAGGTTCTGGCAGGCAATCCTTTTTTTCAATTCCTACTATTAGTTCACACTCAAATTTTTCTTTGTTGACCTAAGTAGGAATTGATTTTAATTTTTTTTTTTTATATATTACTTGTTTATCATGAGAGCACTTTATAGGTGAACAAGTCCACTCCTCGTTGAAGGGGAGGGGGGAGTCCCCCGCCTTAGCCTGGGTTTGGACCCGAGTACATTTCGTAGTAGATCACGATGGAAACCGATATACAATGGGGGGCGGAAAATCCCTAATTCTAAAGCTTCTGAATATTTCACTTTGTATGGTTAATTTCAGGACAATCCGTGTTTCCCGGTTTTCCATGGTCTTGCATTGGTTAGCATGAAAACAATTAGAAGCTCTCAGTATTTGAAATTAAAGTCCGTCTTTTTGTTATTAAAAGAATTTGAAAAAAAAAAAGACAGCTTTGTAGTTACTTAGCAGCTCTATGTAAGATTGTGTTTATTCAGTTGTTCCGTTCCGTTCCATTTGTGTCCGTTCTGAAGATGGTCTTCTCTGAAAAGCGTGGTTTATGAATGGGTTTGCCTTCTGCTGGTGCGCACTACAGGGTGGGTAAAATTCAATCACCCAGTATTCCAACCTAACTAGCATTTTGATATCTATTCCGTCGCGTGTCATCGACTGATTGCCATTTCACGAGATTTGGGAGGCATGTGAGCGAGTGCTTTCGTACTTCCTAACAGAGCGACACAGAGAAGAAACATCCTTTTCCGACCTCTATTTTTCACACAAAAACAGGGGCAAGAAGCGGTCAAGAGCAGTACAGACCGGATGACGTTCCAAAGCCGATCGGGAGCAGAAGCATTAGGAATGAAGCGGCAAATTCGCAACTCGGTTGAGGGCATTTATTTAAAACCTCTCTAAGTGTGTTGAGGGCCCGTACAATATTAAATTGCGCCCTAGAGAAGGCTTAACGATTTCTACCCCTCTATCGTTATCAAAAATTGCTTTATGCACTTTCGATTCTCATACTTTTGTTTAAACTTTATTCAGGCACACGAGTCACTAATAAGTTCCAAGAAAAATCCTTAATTATTATTCTGTTAAAGAAAAACAAACTTTCTTGTGATTTGAAACCCATTCAACAGGTTAAGCCTATTTTTTTTTCGGTGGCTGGGTAACGAATTTCAAGAGCAGGAATGTCGCTAGTAGTGACCCAAAAAATTTTACTGTCACTATATCAGTATATTCCTCCGTCGAAAAAGTTATTTTCATTTGTTATCAGATTTTTTATGATTTTAAAGGTAAAATGCTTTTTTGTGGTGGAGTTCTTTACAGTAGCATTGCTTCCTTATTTATCTTGCCTTGAAGAAGTTCAAGATACTTTGAAATATTTTCCTTAAGAATTTTCCCAGTTGGCCTAGTTGTATTATTAGCCTTGTATGCAAAATGTAATAAAGTCTAATTTTTATTTTTGAAGGGCGATAACAGTCTTGAAAATAAGATGTAAATCTAAAAATATATAAGAACGCCGCACATTTCTTTGAAGTACATTGCTAAAAGCGTATTGATATCCACCCTTAATATCTCCTAAGGAATTACGGATGTTGCTAATAGAAAGATGGACATACTTTTGATGTTCCTACGACTCTTAGCCTTAGTAGTAGGTGTACCTGTAAGTTTCGGTAATCTGCAGCTGAAATTTGTTTCCATTACTCCTTTAAGATAGTGAAAAGTTCACGAGTGGTAATTGGTTGAGAATATCTCGTGAGTAACTAAAACTTCGATCTCATACCAAAGTCGGGGTTTGAGAGTCATCCAAATAAATTCTTACACCTTCATGCCTTTAATCTACGATAAAAAAAGATCTTCCTTTCTGAACAGATGCATGGTTGTGCGAAACTGGAAAGGACTTAAATTTGTAGCTTAATATTATTAAAAATGTGTATTACAATAACTATCTACAGTTATTTATCAAATTTTGCATTTGTAACCTAACTCTGAACTGTTGTCATTGTGTAGGAAGATCGGTATTGTCAAAAATGAGGTGGTAAACGATCCAGTTAAAGATTCAGGCACGAGCATCCTACGAGCATAGCCTAATCAAGAAAAGCAACTCCATACCATTATGCTATCTCCTCCAAAGTTCGCCAATGACTCAAGTCACTTCAGCAAGTACCATTGGATAACCATCCCGCAGATTCAAAAATATTCTATGGATTTCCTGACCATATAACCCGTTGTTCCTTAAGACCTTCTTCCACTGATTCACAGTCCTGTGACTAATTTTGCAACATTTTGAATGAAGTTAATCAGTGGCGACTTCGATCGTCTGAGTATCTGCATGACCATAAAATAAAAAGCAAGCGCCCACGAGTTGCTGCTATTTGTAGCCTAACGTCATAACATGACATCATGACCGGAGATTGAGATTGTTTATCGAACGCATCATTTTGCAATCAAACAGAGATATCTACAAAGAGGAATTCATTTCTACTTTTTTAAATTTTCTACCAATAAAGTTTAAGCATTTTCTTATCTCGATAGACCAAGAATAAATGAGGGACTTTTTTTTTTCTTTTTTGCAGGAACTTGTCTCTGACAGTAGTTACGTCTCTAACATTGATACATGAAAACCCTTAAACACGTGCAGGCTACTTTATTATGATAGCACCATTTCGGTGAGTCAACATTGCTGCCTGTGAGGTGGACGACACAGAAACGACCGAGCCTTAATCGGGATTTGAACCCAAGCCGACTGCGTGGCAGTTCAGAATGCTAACCACTATAAGGGTGGTTAAATGAAAGACGTTAGCTAGTTTAAAGTTTCAAAGGTACCAAAATTGAGACTAAAATACTTAGCCATAAACCATCTGGATGTTTTAATCGATTTTAAGAATGACGGAAAACAATTAAAACATTCAGTTGATTTATGGCTACGTATTAAAGATGCCCCTGTTCTCTTTCGTTCCGTTTATTTTGATATTTGAAACGGAAAAATATAGTGCTTTTTAAAGTCATTTTCAATAACAATTATCTTTTCTTTCATTTTCCCATTACATTAATAGAAGAAGGAGGCACTTGAAATCTCAACGGAATTGAAATTCCTTTATTTGTGGGAACAGATGGTTTACATCTTAAGATGTTTAAATAGATTTACCTTGTGTGACAGTTAACTCTGGTACTGATGAATAAAGTGATCAGACTTTTTCTTTGACACATGGTAGCTTCAAGCCAAGAAACCTTTTTGAATTTGGTTATGGTCTGCATTTTTGCGTTGAAGTTTTAATGTCATAGAAAAGAATGTTTCTCTTCGTGAAATTTATATCTCACTGAAAATGCAACCAGAGCCCACGTCTAACTCGCATTTGCCGTGCTAATAGGTGTATCCTTTTTGTGTATTTTGTTTTTTAATTGACTTGTAGTTTGTCAGAATCCGAGTCAAATTTGACGCATAAAAATCAGCACATCTGTAGACCCAACAACTGTCACTGCAGTTGACATAAACAAAACTCTTCTGGAAGAACTCTCAGATATTTCCTATGACATTTCTCATTTCTTTTTTCATTTTTGTTTCAATTTCCTTTTTCTTTTCCTGCTAGCTCTCAAATTCAAATCCTTTCAATTGCTCTTCATTAAGGGCTAAATATAACATTTAAAGAAGAACCTCAAACTTACAACTGTTTTAGAAATGGAAGATCTTTATCCTGAATTTTCTATATTAGCAAACTCCTTCTATTTCCACTAAATAGTACTTAAGCACGCAAAATGAAATCAAACGTTCCATGAAATTGAATTGCGAAATTGAATGGCATTGGTCTGAAATGAGATTCCAGTTTCTGAATTCCCCTGTGAGAAAACTATTCAATATTTTGAAAGTCTTAGGGAAAGAAAAGATATATAAGAAAGAATGAAAATATTAATATTTAGCTGTAGTGTCTATTTTTTAAAGCATTAAACTAAAATTGCTTATAAAGTTTGTGTATTTAAATTTAAAATTAAATAAAATACTTTGAAAAGAATTTGTGCGGACATTAATACCATTATAATCAGATATTTCGTAAAATATCTAAATTATTTTATATTTACTCATGCCTTTTTAGACACTGCCTTTTCCAGTAACCACACTTTTTTTAAATGGATTAATTTTGTGTTTTTATTTTGTAAGGGTCAACAGTATTCGTTGTTTTGGTAATATAACTTATGTTTGAATTTCAAACTTATTTCACAAATATTTTGCTATTATTTCCTTTTAAATTTATTTTAACTCGATTTGAAGATGACTGCTTATTTTGTGTATCATGTTTAAATTTGCTTAATAATACCATAAATCTTGGAATTAATAAAGTAATTAATACAGTAACTAATAAAGCATTGTAAATATTATATTTACTTAGTATGAGAGAAAAGAAGGCGTATAATTTTTACTTGTGAGAAAGACAATAATGTAGGATTTTTGTGAATATGTAACTAAAAGTAGCTTAAAGTTAATAAATTTATTCAAAATATAAGGCTGATGCCAAATTTTGAAATTTGACTTGCATTTAAAAATGTTTCAGTTGCATTTTTTTAAAATTCACTCCCAGTTCTAGACATTGGGAGTCAATTCGAACCCCAGTTTTTCTGGCGAACTCTGTGTATAAATGGAATTTTCAATTTTGCTCTTCCCTTATTAAACGTTTAGTTCGACACTTTTTGATTCCCAAGATCTCTTTCCATCCTACATATTTCGATTAAAAGAATTTCCTGCAGAACAATCGGAAAATTTTCTATTACATCATCAAAATTTATAGTTTCTATGTTTAAAAAGTAGAAAATTTCAGTTTTGCTTTTGACATCTCTATGCTCAAAAGGTTTTCTGTCAAGTCATTCACTTTTTCTCTGAAGCATAAAAAGAATTAATCATTGTGATATACACCAGTGTCGCTCCAAACTATGGTCTCTTAGATAGCAGTCAACAGTTTGTAAGATATAAAGTCTTTAACCAATTACAAACTCTAAAAATATTTTTCCAGAATCTTTTCTGTTATCAAAGCTGAATTAAAGATACGTTAACACGTGAAGACAGAAAAATACATTTACGAAATGAGACAAAAAAAAATAATCTAATAATTTTCCAGTTTTATGTAATTGCAAAGAAATTTTTAAAAATATAGTTACTTTGAAAAAAAAAGAAGAAAATATAAAATATAAAATACTCTCTCTCATATTCATTATCAGATATACTTCTCCAGAATCGGCAGATATATACCTGCAGTATTCTGGAGCGTCAAAAGCCTAAGGCGTCGAAAGACCTGAAGAAAAAATTCTTACCAGGCTCTTTATATTAGTTTTATGCTGGACCCGTATGGCTTACGGGTCCGGAGAGTGACTTACCTCGACCCCTCCCCCCCCCCCCCGCGTCTTCCATGGTTCGTCGCGTAAACGGGCTTCCTCTGTGTTGTAAAAAAATAAAAAATAAACTGCCGAACTGAAGGAAACTGGAACGTGACTTGCAAAGAAACAATGTTTCATGGAATCTGGAAAAAATTTATTAACATATATGTATCTTGAAAACCTTTTACCGACTTTGTTACGTCAAAATTGTTGTAATAAGATATGAAAAATAAATAAATAAATAAAGATCATTTGATGATTAGAAAAAAAAATGAATTTCTATATCTAACAGTGTTTTTATTATTATTTCAGTTTATTAATTTCTGTCAAAAAATAACAGCTAAAGAGTTTTCACCAAAATATTTCTTGCATGAGGAGGTCCGTGAACTTTCAAAGCAGGACTATTGATATTAATATAAATTTGAAAAAATAAACCCGGCCTATTCAATTGCTCTAAAATGTAAAATGATCTCGACATTTTTGTTATACTTTTTTTAATAACCTAGGCTTTCTTCTTTTTTTTTTTGTGCTTTCTAATGATTTATTTCTATATCTTCTATATGTATTTAAGTCCCATGAAGAAAAGAAAATTACTGATAATAATGCGCAGTTCCAGCTAAAACACCCTTTTCGGTTGTTTAAACTGCATCATATAAAGTGCATAATTTTATCTTTCTAAGTGTACGTAAAATAAAATTTTGAATAGAAGTATATATCTAGACTACTTATTAATTTTAAATAACTTAAGGGGATAGTGGACCTTCAAATCTAACTTTTTTTGTTTTGAATTGATTTGCTTGAAATTTGAATATGTGATTAGTACTATAGATATGTAAAAGCGGTTGAAATTTAAAGATGAAATATTTATAATTTATGAATTATGAATTATTAATTATATCAAAAATTGGCCTAATTAAAAATGTTCCATGCGCATTTCTTTTGCATATAATATGACAATTTTTATTTACAGGATACCTTATAGAACTAACAATGGAACTTATTGCTTATTTTAAGCATTCGTTAAAAATATAAAGAGAAAAAAATAATAATAGTGAAAACACCGTTTTTATTACGCAAAATACCTATAAATCATGTTTTCAAGTACAAGATTTAAAAATTCTGAGCTACGAGGCATAATTTTTTTCAATAAGATTTATTTGATATAGTGTTAAGTATATAAAACTTAAATTTCAAAGCAATACGATAATTAAAAATGCGCCTGGAGCAGTTTGAATATTAGGATATTCAGGAAAATTTATATAGGAAAATTTTTATTTTGAGAAAAGCATATTTAAAGTTATTGCTTTTAGTAACCATATAATATCTAAATTAAATACAAATGCATATAACTAGGAAAGTAATCACAGAAATTAAAAATTATTTTTGCAGCACATTCCTACTCGTCCGTAGTTTCACATTTTAATAAAATAAAAAAAAATCAAATTTTTGAATAAATTTCACAATTTTGAAAGTCCACTGTCCCCTTAATTTTCATAAACTGCTTTTTATGACATTTTTCACTATTTTCAATCAGCCTTTTCTTCACCATACGTACGTTTCTCGGATTCGCTTATTGCAACAAAATCAGTATAAAAAGAAATCTGTTTTTTTTTCCGTTTGTTTGTTTTGTATCTCTTTTTCTGCTTCTCACTCGTTGACAAAAAGATCCGATGAAAAACAATTGCAGGAAAAAAGCAACAAAGATGGGTGTTCGACGCGTACGCCGGTTGCTATAGGTGCGCGCAATTGTATGCTTGGATTAAGATTAGATAGATCCAGCAAAAGGACAAAAGAAGATAGAGAACGAATCGAGGAGGGTTCTGCTTAACGTGCGACCTTCGAACTGTTGTTTTCGGAACAAAACGGTGATCTGCTAGTCGCAGATAGAAGGTCGGATACTATATGAAGATTACACGAAAACGAATCAGAAGCGTTACCTGAAGAAGCGATCACGTTCATTGTTCACGTGAATACTTTCTCATGCTGTGCAACAAATGTTGTTCAAACATTTGATAGCTTTTCCCTAGTTATAAACTGTGTTATTTTCACCAGGTCTCTAAGATACCACATTATTTATAGAAGCTTCTGAGCCTACTAAATTTAACCCAGCCATGACAGCACTTCACGATTCAAATATATGGATCCTTTAATCATCGTTGTATCAGATTTAATCTAAAAATATCATCGTTTGATTAATACACAAAAAGATATTAATGATAAATCTACGAGCGAGCATACTGTTCAGTAATTTTCATACAGTCCGCTTTGTTGATTGGCGCTACGAGCGTTTTTCATGTTTTCATCCTGTAACCGTTACTGGTTACTGACGTCACTGTATGTTTACGTTCTGTATTGCTATGTTCGGTGTTGTTCGGCGTCGGTTACTGAGATGAATTACTTTAAAATAAAATAATGAGTAAGTAAGTTGTTTCCTTCAATCCCTAATTAAGGTATAAACCATTCAATGAAACATTCTATGAAACATTCAACGAAACATCCAGTAAATATACGTACTTTAGCTGTTTCTCAAAATATCTAAGGATACATAAGGGATATTACATTCGAAAAGTAATCATCATATCAAATTTGATCAACCAATCAACCACTTTGTGTAATGATTAGTGACCCAAGTTACTGCCGCATGGACCTGGGGTTCCAATTCCGGACGAGACACGGGTTTTATAGTATTGTTCTCTCGTAAGGAGTAACCTTGATTCAACCACTAAGTTGTGTCATAAATAAATAAATAGCCGGCAAGTTTCACGGTGTAAATGGGCGGGCACTCTAAAATCATGTGCACGCATTTTGATTGATCATTAAAAGACTGATCTTGATTTGACAGGATTATCTTTATCCATATAAAGATAATCCTGTTAGAGATAGAATTTTTCTTATCACTCTATAGAAAAATATTTAAAACACATTTAATCGAATAATTCCGAAGTTTAATACCGTAACGGCCTTTGTGTTGGTATCCTTTTCTTGCTTACTCCTTTCCTTGATTTAAGATGACAAATCACACTGTTCATTGTTCTGCTCAGATGGATGTATCTGGGTATGGAGAACAGCCTAAGGCACGATTTATGAAGGAATGCTTTATTACTGCTAATCACGCATGGAGGTGGTTTTGTAAGACGTTCAGTTTCTTCACTTGATTGTGACTCAACCAATTGGTTATATACTTGGAACTACGTGAAATATATCATTTTTGATATATTCTTAACTAATGCTTCCTGCTAGCAATTCAGCCTTCATTCTGGTACAATAGAAAAAACAGCGGGTTTGATTGAGGAGCTTTGGCAGTGAACGGATCAATAGTAACCTTTGTAATATTTTTGTTGATAATTCTGAAAAATTAATGTTACGTACAGTTGCTCAAAAATGTTGTATTTCGATGCAATTCCGATATCTGAGGTATATCAGCAGGATTTGCTGTCATTTGTGGCTTTGTTATTTTATTTTTGTTGTTAATAATTCTGAATAATGAATGTTACGTACAGTTGCTCAGAAATTTATTTCGATGTAGTAACAATATCTGAGGCACATTAGCAGGGTTTGCTGTCGTTTGTGGCTTTGCAATTAGTTTTTTGTTAATAATTCTGAATAATGAATGTTACGTACAGTTGCTCAGAAATTTATTTCGATGTAGTAACGATATCTGAGGCACATTAGCAGGGTTTGCTGTCGTTTGTGGCTTTGCAATTAGTTTTTTGTTAATAATTCTGAAAAATGAATGTTACGTACAGTTGCTCAGAAATTTATTTCGATGTAGTAACGATATCTGAGGCACATTAGCAGGGTTTGCTGTCGTTTGTGGCTTTGCAATTAGTTTTTTGTTAATAATTCTGAATAATGAATGTTACGTACAGTTGCTCAGAAATTTATTTCGATGTAGTAACGATATCTGAGGCACATTAGCAGGGTTTGCTGTCGTTTGTGGCTTTGCAATTAGTTTTTTGTTAATAATTCTGAATAATGAATGTTACGTGCAGTTGCTCAGAAATTTATTTCGAAGTAGTAACGATATCTGAGGCACATTAGCAGGGTTTGCTGTCGTTTGTGGCTTTGCAATTAGTTTTTTTGTTAATAATTCTGAATAATAAATGTTACGTACAGTTGCTCAGAAATTTTATATTTCGATGTAGTAACGATATCTGAGGCACGTTAGCAAGTACAGCAACCCTGAAAAATTAATGTTACGTAAAGTTGCTCAGAAATTTTGTATTTCAATATCGTCACGATATCCAAGGCACATTAGCAGGGATAGCAATCAGGGAACGATTAAGATTTTGTTCGTGTGTATGCGGGGAGCGAAAAGTATACCTGTGGCCAAACACACGCTGAAGTGAAAACAAGGACTCAGTAAGAAAAGCATATTGCGTCTTAAAAAGACAGAAGCGTTCCAACAGGTGTTTGCGTATCTCTGGACCGGGTGATTCATCTATATCTTTGTTATGTGTTTTTCAAATGGTGCGATATATAGAGGAAAGCTCGTGACACTCGAAGCGCGCCTGAGTCCACAGAGCGAAGGACGAAAATAAAGTATACGATGATCGTAACGAAAAAGGACGAAGGACGAAAATACAACAGAGAATTCGTTTTCACGCCCCAGCGACGATTTCAGCAGAGCGAAAGCGAGAGATTCGCCGCTATTATTTGCTTTTTCCCAAAATGGAATGAAACTGCGGCCTTGAGATTAGCAATAATTTACGATGTATGCATGCTTTAGGCGGTACGTCGAATTGGAACTTAAACATATATATATATATATATATATATATATATAAATATATATGCCCTCTGATTACGACATAATGTTTATAGTTATTTGAAAACTAGGCGAAGCTTTTGATTTTATTGCAGTTTTTCTTTCAGAAAAACTACCACTCACATCATATCAAATTCTTTTATTTTTTTATTAAGATAGTGCTAATACCAAAATTCCTGTCGTTAGGTTGTAAACGAGCCTTAATCAGTATACACCTATACCTCGCTATACGGCCGCTCTTTATACGGCATTTCGCTATAGCAGCCTTTTTTAATTATGGCACTCTTTCGATTTACGGCCTACGATGTTTCGTTATACGGCCACAACAGCGTAAAGTGATGGCAGCATATTATTGCTTAGTGATTCTTCATGTTAATGTTCGTCATCACATTAAAACAGTTTTTAAACATTTTATTTTTTTTTTTTTTATTATATGTATACATATGTGCATATGATTTCCTTTGTGTTTTGTTTATATGTTTATTTTTTGGAATTTTTGTTCATTGTTACATTGTTTTGTACTTTTATTTTTATGTAAGCATTTTTATAGGAAATAAATAGAATAAAATGCTTTATGAACTAAAAACTTTATTATTTATAAAAAATTGGAACAGATCCAATAAAATTTGTATGGGTTTGTATCAAAATAATTGATTCGTTATACGGCTTTTCGCTTTACGGCCAACTTTTCCGGAACGTAATTAGGCCGTAAAGCGAGGTATGGGTGTACTTTATTTGTTTATTAAAACCAAAGTCTCTATAACGTTTTCAAAGCATTCCAAATGAAGTTTTGAGGATAGCGAGTAAAATTCCGATTGAATATGTGACAGCAAATTCACTGTTTTTGCTTCCTCTGAAGCTTTTCTTACGTTTTTCAGGTTATTAGCAAAAGGTCTTATTGAATATCTAACTAACCAGCTTTTTTTGAAACATTATTCCTTTGAGGACGAGAGACGGATATACAGAGCAACGAATTTTCAATGTTAAATGGCGAGAGAGCCTTATATGGTCGGAGGTTTATTTTTGCAAAAATGAGTAGCATGGCATGTATGCTGCCTCCAACGGAATAACCTTCTCTCTGTGAATGCGATTTTTTTATGGCGTTTCTTTCAACTCAAGCAGTTGAAACATGTTTGTTTGAATATTGTCCTTGAGTGTCGTATCTGCATCCGAGGGTCTGACGGCTGGATAGGGGTGAACATGCGTCAACAAACAACGTGTCTGGTATCCTTTGAACTAACGGTATCAAGTGATTCCGTCTCCAAGATGCTGTTTATTCTACCTCCTTCCGTGTTTATATTTTTTTTTATGAAATGGATATTATTGGTTTTCAGCAGTTGAGTTTTAATCTGTAAAAATAATTGACTCGAGAGGGTTGCAAAATGAAATCTCTATATTTGGCATATATTTTTTTTTTCCTGAGTTATGTTTAGCCCGTCTTCTATAGCAGCTGTGCGCAAACTTTTTTCGACCGCGCCCCACATTCTTTAAATAAAAAATCACTCGCACCCCCCCCCCCACTCAAAGAAAATTTTCTGGTAGTGGTACATTTTTTAAAAATATTAGAAATGTGTTTAAAAAAAATGGTTAAGAGAAATAAGAAAATGTTAACAAACTTTTTAAAAAATAAATGAACTATAAATTTTGAATATACATTTACTTTACTTAATAACAGTTAAAAATATCTTGTTTACCTTCTACCCTTTTTTTTGTCAAGTCTCGTAACTAAAACTTCAGATTCAAATGCAATAAAACGTCGTTTATCCGGACTAACTGGGACCATAGGCAATCCGGATAATCGAAAATCTGGATAATCTGGGTAATACGGGTAATAAGCAAAAAACAAAATCCTCAACCTAGAACACTTACCGTTTTTTGCGATAAAAAAACTATGTTTTGGAACAAAATTACATAGTATTGTTTACAAGACATTAAAAAATATAAAAATAACTTTTCACATCATTTCTTAACAAATAGATGGTAAGTCTAGTAAATCTATCTTTCTAGTCATCTTTCTTTAAAGTCATCTTTCTTTAATCTTTCTTTAAAGTCAACAAAAAGCATTTTATTACCATAATTTATTGTACAATCTATGCAGGGACTGTACATTGAATCAAACTAATCAGCGGATATTTGGTGTACTTGTAGTTATGTTCTTGCTATCATAGTTAAAAATTATTATCTAATGTGAGCATTAAATAAAAATAATGTCTATAAATCTGATCCGGATTATAAATTTTATAGTGTTATTGGTGGTTTGTACAGCTCAGATTCAAAATATTAGAATAATTGAGAAAAAGTAATAAGAAAGAAATTATTTTCCATTTATTTATTTTTGATACTAAGTAAATGCAATTAAGTTTCTTATAAATTAAATCTGGAATGTTTAGATAAGATTTTAACATTTACAAAATATAAAATACAATAAATTAGGTATACAACAGCTTTCTGAAGCACATCAAAATATTAGAATAAAATTTAGATTGGTTCAAAATATTAGAATATTTTATTTTACGCAAAAATATTACCTTATGAATATGAAGTAAATGGTAATTAATATTTTGTAGCATCCCCTTTAGCTTTAATAACAGCGTACAATCGATCTTACATACTATATACAAGGTGTTTACAAACATTTCTATCAATATTAGCCCAAATAGACTTTATATGTGCCACTAACTCAGTTTTACTTTAAGGAGAATTTTCTTGAGTTTTTCTTCATTATACCCCATAAGTTTTCGATGGGATTAATGTCTGGTGAGTTTGGTGTCCAAGGAAGTACCTTAATTTTACGTTGATGGAACCAATTCTAATGACACCAAGGTATGTGGTGACGCTAAATCTTGTTGAAAGATGAAACCATCTTCAAATAAATCTTCTGATGATGGAATCATGTAATATTCCAAAATTTCTTGATATATCTGAGAGTTAACCTTTTCGTAGACTATGCATAATTTTCCAGGTCCTTCTGCGCTCATGCAACCCCAAACCATGACACTAGCAGCAAATATTACCGAACGTTTAAGGCATTCTTTATCAAATGCTTCTTGCTTCATTCTACAAACTCGAATACCTAGATTACCATATGAAACACAAAACATACTTTCATCACTAAAAAATATTTTTTCCAATCTTCTTCGCTCCATAAACGTCTTGATTTACACCAATTCAATCTTATACGCTTTTGTTTTGCAGTCATGAGAGGTTTTGTTTTCGGTACACGAGATTCAAACTTAAATTTATGGAGACGTCTTAATGTTGTCGATTTAGAAACTTCAACTCCTTCTTCTTTCCCTTTTCGGTACAAGAATCGCACACTTAGCACAAGCGTATAGTTAAGAAAACGGTTTTTCTTAACTATACGCTTCAGTTTCCTGTCATCTCTAGCAGATGTTTTTGGTTTTCGGCCGCCATTTCGGCGATTATTTTGTAATTTTCCATTTTTTGAATATTGTGTTAGTATTTCACTAAAGCTTGATTGCGAACAATGTAAATAATTCGCTATATAACATTGATTTTTACCGTGCCGATACAAATCAACCATACGAAGTTTAATAGATTCAGGAATATCACTCACATGACCCATTTTAAGACGAAAAAGCAAACAAACTGCATAAAGAATACTGATTTTAAATAAAATCGTCTGAATTTAATCAATGATGCCACCAGTTATGAATTTGTGATAATTAAAGGAGAATTAATGTGAAATATTCTAATATTTTGAACCACTTGAATAAATATTCTAATATTTTGACTTTTCAAAATAATTTTTTTTTCAATTAATATTTTCAAAAATGATATTAATTTTAAGATAATAAATAAGTTTAATCAACAATAAGTTCTTAATAAAAATATCGTTTGCATATTTGCATTAAAAGACATTAAATTAACAAATGATATTTTCAATTTGTAAAAAAATGTAATTATTCTAATATTTTGAATATGAGCTGTAGTAGAATGAAAGAAGAACCGGTTCATTTGAAGCAATTGCTTATTTGTCAAACAACAATGGTGTGTAAAAATAATGCAAAACCGATTACAAAACGCCTTTGGCCACAATATTGGAGGTAAAGCATAAGACGTCGAAAAACCTTTGTAGACAATATTAAAATTAAATATGACACACACTCGTGTAAAATGGGATATTTACATTACAAAACCTCTTTGCGCACACTATTTGACCGTGCCGTTTCGACGCATCAAGGAAAAAACTTTAGGGCCAAAAGTCAATTTTTCCCCTAATTTTTAAACAAACAGTACAATGTGTCATTCTGAATTAACAATTCGTCAGAAGAGGATAAATTAATCTTTAAAATAGTACCTCATTTATCGATTTTGGCTAAGTATGAAGGGAGAGAAAGGGATCGTCACAAAAAATCACCTTCTAGATGGTGGCATGGAAAAACCATATAAATCAACATATATATGGTTTTTCCATGCAAAAAGAATAATGTACACCTACGCGGATATTGTCACTACAGAAACTCATGAATGAAATCCCAGAATGATAATAAAAGCAAACGATTTTTAAACTTAAAAGTTCAGTGAGATTGATAATGGTAAAATAAAAAACTAGCGCGGGCGCCCTCTAGGGGGAAGAAAAATTGTTTATAATGTTTATACTTACAAACAATAAGATGTGTAATTCTAAATTAACAATTCACACGAAGCGTAGATCTTAATATTTAAAATAGTACTTCTGTAGGGCCTGGCGCCCTCTAGTAACGGTTTTTTTCTGTATGAAGGAGAACCCCCGAGTCACGGTGGGGGAGAGCGAGCTTGGCTCTCGGAGAGTGTAGGCGGTGCTCACAGGATACCGGCCTTTTTGTATCCCGCATTTCTCTTAATACAGTACTTTAATGTTCTTGCTCATACTTGAGCCCTGTACATAATTGTCCTAGCTGTGTGTGTGTGTGTGTGTGTAAGTAAGTAATAAAGAAGAAAAATTAGAACCCGACTCGTATTCAACTCGAACCAATTTTCAGCGAACCAATTGAAAGAGAAAGACGCCGTCTTCGTACAACTTCATTTATCGATTTTGGTTAAGTATTTAGGGAGAAAAGGGGATAAAACAAAAAAAACACCTTTTATAAATAATATAAATAGATAGATTATGGATTTTTTATTAAATAATTCAGTATAATATAAACTTACATACTTCAAACTAGCCGCACTCGCGATCCACAGTTTGCGCACCACTGTTCTATGTTACGACTGTAGATCGGTTGCTTCGTCCTCTAAAAAAGCATGACAAGCACATCAGCTATCCGCAAAGGGTTCAGAATTTTTATTTTCTTAAATGTTCTTAATAAAAGCTTTCTATCTGTTGCTAAAAATTAATACTCGTACATTGCTAATCTCTTTCCAAGTATAAAAATTAATACACATCAAACATCGTTGCTAACCGCAGCAAATATTTTCCTGTAAATGTAACTTTTCCCTGCAAAAACTTCGCATTCTATAGTGCTGGACATAGGCTAAATTTTCTCCGATCCTCTGTTGGCCGGGACAACACTATGAAAATTCTTTTGAAGGTCCAGCTTTAACCACCAAAACAATAAGCCACACTGGATGGGTTTAGGGATGCGACATCGACAATAAAACATCGATGTTCAATATTAAAACATCGATGCTAGTAAAACATCGCCAAAAACCATCGATTTTTTTAAACATGGATGTTTTTGAACATCCATATTTTAAAACTGCTTTAGTAACCTCTAACTTTAATGTTACTTTGGTTAGTCGTGGGGGGTGGGGATTTAATTTTACTCTCTGATTGGGCTGACACAAATGACAAAAACTGGGTTGCTAGAGTCACGCATATCACAGAATTTCCACGATACATTTTATTACTTTTACCAGAAAATTGAGGAAGATAATTTTGCTATCAAAACAATTGATAGGACCAAACCCATAAAGAAAAATTCACGCATGTTTTCTAATTTAAATTGGTTGAATGTGAAAAATTATTTACTTCCAGGAGGCTTAAGTAATTTAGTAAAAAAAAAAAAAAAATTCTGAAGGTCATGACTGAAACACAGGACAAAAAGCATTGGTTTCATATCAGCAGAGTATAAGGCAAAATTATTTAAAAGAATTTTTGAGTTTGGTTCAACAGAGTTTAATATCAAAAAAATTAATAAGAACAATTTATTAACAAATCTTTTACTTTCAAATTAAATAATACAAAAAGAAAATTACATATATTTACATATCGATGTTTTAAAACACAAAACATCGATGTTTAAAAAAATCGGCTTCAATAAATCGATGTTTTGAAAAATTCGACATCGATGTCGCATCACTAGTTGGGTTGTAAGAGCATGGTTTGGGTGTAGGAAAGGTTTTTGAAACTTCTATATCAAGCCTGAACAACTCAAAATGTGATAAGGGCCCTATTGCTTTATGGAAAGCTGTTACGGCCCGCAACAGCTTTCCATAAATTAATAGTTATTGTTTTAAGTATGGATCATTTATAGGACAGCATAATCTACTGGCTAAATTTCATACTTGTTCAGTAATACATCGTTCGGTTAAACTTGTTCAGTAATACATCGAATTCCCGTGGCCTTTAACGATTGTTAAAACGTTATAAAGGACATACATACACAAAATTTAGTAGCAATTAAAACTGATGCTCAACTATAAAAATTTAAATGTTAGACGTACGAAAAAATATTTCGTCTTCTTACTTTTAAAATATACCGGTAAAAATATAAGTATGCTCATAATTCATTTTAAAAAATACTTCACGAGCTCTTGGAAAGCCAACTTTTCATGTATAATCAAAATTGATATGCAGTTGTCACAATGCATTCATGCTTTCTAAAGACATTTTTGAGTTATGAAAGTTTATCAACTGCCTTATGACGCAACAGAAGCTCTTAAAATAATCCGGCGGAGAATGAATAAATTTGAAAACGTTTCGATTTAATTTAAATTCTAATATAAAGCGAATCAAATTTGATGAAATTGGTTTTATGTCAAAATTTGATCACTAGTTTTATGTTTTATTTTTAAAAAATACACAATCTCAAATTTTAGGAAATTGAATTTTTTCAAATTTTCGGTTAATCTGTCCATTTTATTGTTCAACATTTTAATAGTCGAAACTAGAAATAATTTATATTTCACATAATGATTCGAAATGTCTATTTGATTTACATAGCACAGGTAAATAAATCTTGGAATAAGAATGTATTTTTTCACTGAAAATTATTTCTTCTTGTCATTTTTGCCCCTAATGGGCGGTACTTTTTTTTCATTTTAAATCTTTTATTGTATAATAAAATGTGTTTTAAATTGACAGAAAAATTGAATTCTGTATCTAAATAAAACCAAAGTATTATATTTTTTTTCTCCATTTATATCGAGAAATCTTATATTTCTTGTTGATGTACGTCAAGGATTCAGTTTCTAATCAGCGAATAATATGATACTTTCCGGATTTTTGATAAAATTTCCACTTCATCTCCAGATAAATAATTTATCAAACACTGATGATGATAAAACGTTACCTCATTCCCTTTCGTTCATTAACTCTCTATAAAAGGATTTTTTAAAACAATTTCGTACACAGGAAAATTATCTATGCCAGTTGAAAACTTTCATATCCGATAAAATACTATAAACTTCGAATGCAACTAAGAAATGCCATACCCGAACTAGCGAATAATTTCACGGTTGCAATTAATCTTTAAACCCTTTGCAGTCGTATTTATAAGGGTGACCCAAATGAAAGTGGGACTTTTGGCATTTTTTTCTGTAATGGTTGATTGGTTGGAATATGTGAACATACAGGAAGTAATAGCGATACGAATGAGCTACGTATCCGCTACATAAAGTCGCCTTGTCAGTTCAAGCAAGTGTCCCAGCGGGTACCAGATTTTGGAAGAGCGAAGAACGTCCGTGGTTGGCATCGGAACCAGTCTTGAACGAAGTTCCGAAACCCTGAATCGTAAGCAAATCGGTGGTCCTTGAAAGTCTTTATCGGTGGGCCAAAGATGTGGTGGTCGTAGGGCGACAGCTCGGGGCTCTGGGGTCGGGGAGGATCGAGACCTCCCAGAGAAAGCGCCGCAGCCAATCTTGTCCACGGCAGTCGATTCCATGGGGATGGCCAAGCGTGTTTGAGTATGCCTCGATATGTCCCGTGCTCACGCATCCATTACGAAATTCCCTAAACCATCTGAAGATTGGTGAACTGTGACAAACACTCATGTCTATACACATCCCTCTTAGGACGATAAATTTCGGCTCCATCAACACCTTCTACCGTCATAAATTGAATTACCGCTCGCTTGGTCTGTTTGAACGAATCTATGACACGACCGTTCATAGTCTCCTTACTTAAATATATTCAAACAGCACGTTGAAAATTTCCAACGATAGCAGCTTTGTTCCGTAGCATACAAAGTCATCTACAGGTGCAACGCAAAGCTCTGGGCATTTAACCACTACCGCTAAAACAAAAGCCTCTCACTTGGACTACCCTTATAGTTTATACACACAGGTGCCATTCTGGTAGTAATTAATTATCATTGAAGGAAAACCAATGATATAATGCTAGATATTCTTTCTACTGGTGCCTGAGAACAAACTTACGAATGCAAAGAGCTAACATATCTCGCCTATATTTCTGTTCTATGACTATTCGTTTAGACAGTTTTCAGCCGGACGGTGACCAAATGACATCTACTATTGTGTACGTTCGCAGCCCGCCTTTTGACAAAATTGGCATTTTATATATATCTCAAACGCAACCAGTTTTTGTGGCTTCCATACTCTATCCAAAATCTAGTTGACTGTCTATGAGAGACCTCAAACCGTTAACAGCAGCTGAATTTTTTAGCACTCATCGTGTAAATAAATGTCAAATATTTATTTAAATATAACGAACAAGCACTTTCGATTTTAAAAATTGATAAGCCCAAATTTTAAAATGCTCATAGACTAAATCTGGAAAAATTTGATTTGAGTGATCTAAGAGGTAATTTGAAGTACGTAATAAACGCTGTTTATAAGTTAATCTCCATTTTACGAAAATCATAACATATATCTTTAACTTAAGCTACCTATGGTATTTTTATGCATCTAAATTCGAATAATTCATCATTAATATCTCTAATTACCTGCAGTATGACCATCATTTTCAGTAAAATTAGACAAATCGTTTATATTCAGGTTAGCTCATAAAAAGTGTTTTCTATATGCTCAAGCTAAGAAAGAGCGCATGCCTCTAGCATTACTAATGAGCAAACAGCTCGCTCCAGTTAAAAATTTAAATAGTTTCTACATTTGATAAATTTGATTGTAATCTATGAATTAAATATTCGTACACTTTCTTGAACAGCATACTGAATGAAAGATTAATAATACCATCATTTTTAAAAATCTGAACATCATCGCGTTCTTTATATTATACAGATAACTTTTTCATACCCCTTATTAATTTTATCATCAGTTATTTCTTTTCAGAAAAAATATTTAGAAATCATATAAAATATTGTTATGAAAAGAGCTTCGGTGGGTTAATTTAGAAATGCATCCCTAATTGAGTTATTCATTTTGAAAGAATCTTTATTTCTGAAACTTGTATTCGAAAGATTTCCTCTGTCTGTAAAATTGTGATTGTATTTGCGTCATCTTTCTTCATCTGCAATGCTGTCAAGACTGTCTCTGCATTTCATAACAAATGTGTTAAGAATTTTAAATCAATTCGTGGTATGATGTAAACTGCATTGCACATCTTGATGATTCGCTTTACACTGTGTGTCAAGCTTTCAGCGTATCTTACAAAACCGTTAATAATGCACGTCATAAAAGTGAAAATTATCGGTTAGTTTTTATTTCACTCTTAATATGTGCAGTGGCGTAGCGAGCATAACTGGCGCCCGGGGCACGATACCTTTGTGGCGCCCCCCTCCTGAAAAACATATAGTAATATAATATATAGACCCTATATTGGCGCCCCCGATAAACATATAATAACATAATATATAGACCTTATATTGGCACTCCCCCCCGAAAAGCATATAGTAACATAATATATAGACCTTATGTTGGTGTCCTCCCCTAAAAACATATAGTAATATAATATATAGACCTTATATTGGCGCCCCCCACAAAATAATATAGTAATATAATATATATACCCTATATTGGCGCCCTCCCCAAAAAACATATAGTAATATAATATATAGACCTTATATTGGGGCCCTCCCCTGAAAAACATATAGTAATATAATATATAGACCTTATATTGGCATCCACCTCGAAAACATATAGTAATATAATATATAGATCTTACATTGGCGCCCCTCTGCAAGTGGCGCCCGGGGCATGATAGACCCCTTGCCCCCCCCCTTTGCTACGCCACTGAATATGTGCATTGTTTTGTCATCTCTATTTTAATGGCATTGAATGAAGCCTCTTTTATAATATTTTGATAATTCAACTTTAAAGTAGCCGACGAATCTTCTCAAGTAGCCCAAACAATACCACAATCTTTAAATTGTTTCGTGTTACTCCGTCAAAATATTTATGAATACGTATCATCATCGAGTTGAAGACGAAAAATATTCAGCTACATTTTGTACATAATAAAAAAAAAGTATACTGTAAAATCTTCAGTATATTACGCACTTTTTTTTCACATTTTAGTCCGCAAAAATGAGGGTGCGTATTATACTCGTGTACAAAAAAAGTAGTTTTAAACATTGAATAAACGAACGTACAGCAGCTGTAAGACATTGTCGCAACACGGGTGCGCGCTCATCTGCACTCCGTGATTCATCCACCCGTTTACTAAGTAGGTATTCCTTTTAAACAAACGGAACTCGCAGTTCGTATCGCACAAGCGTTCGTTTAATAACAGATCCCTTGAAATAGTGATAGTTCCAGGTTGTTTCAAGTGCAAAATTTATTATTTTATTTTATTTATTTCCCCCAAAAATTCTTCAAGACGGTCCTATACAGCAGCAGAAAAATTGCTAAACGTGAGACGTCAGGGAGAACGACATATTCGTTCCCCCTGACGGCAGAATAGCCCAGTCAAAATAGGTTTTATGGCTAAAAAAAATATGAAAGTTTTGAAAATTGGTGGAGATGTTTGTTTAGGCATGCTAATGAACATACTAAAAGTCCCCACCGATCAGACTTGAGCTTTCGCCGCCATCTTGGAAAATGTGTACCCTTTTTTGGTTTTTTGGAAATAACTTTCAAAATATTAATTTTATAAAAAATAATTAAATACAAAAATTAAAGAGCATTAAATTACGATCAAAAATCATTCGTAACATTTTTTTATATGTCTAACAGGAACAAAGATAATTGACTTTGAAAAGATCGCACTATCACACCTGGGACGCGCAAGCGCGGTTTCTCATCGCAGTGGGGGGAAATACCCGCGCATGTGCATACTATAATTAGCCAAATTAGTTTTACAATAAATGGGAAGGTTTTTTGTATTTTTTCAAATAACTAGGGAAATATTAACTTTACGTAAAAAAAGTTTATTTCAAAAATTAAAAAAACATTAAATTATGTACAAAAACGATTTTATACATTTTTGTCGTAAACCTAACAGGAACGAAGATATTGACTATAAAATGCGCGTTGATAATGGAGGAAGCTTTAAAGTCTCGTTGCAGGCCCTCTTCTTTGAATTTCTAACCTCTCCCACATTTCGGCATTCTTTAAACACAAGAAAATAGACTTTAATGTTTTTGGCTATGTAGATAATTAATCATTATTAATTTTATACATGAATGTAGTAAACTTGGGGGTATTCACTATCAGATTTCCATTGAGAATAATTGTTCAAACTTACCTACTTCAGGATTTACGCGCTTTTTTCGGTACGGGATTCTTCCCTTCGTCAGGCATGTATAGATCGTCTATGGATCCGCTAGCATAGGCCCATTCATCAACTTCTTTCATTCGATCGTCATCATCAACAAGGCTGATGCCATTCTGGCATACCCCATTGCAATTATTGCAGGCCGTTGTGTAGTTGATGCCTGCTTTCCGACATCCGCATCTTACTCCACAGTCAGTCTTACAGTTGCAAAACACCATGTTTAAAACTGAATCGGGGGCTACTGCATCCATAGTTGTGATGGGCTCAAGAATTTTCTCTTGATGCTTCCAGCCCCACAGGCAGTTGGGCCTTTCTTTTTCAGGTGCTCAAAAGTCTTCCTCATTTTAATTTCGATGACTCGTATTTGAATGTGTGCGTTTAAGGTTTCTTGCGATGGTGGTTCAGTAGCAAAATCTCGAAACAACTCACGGAGATTTTTACATTCCAAATCCGATATGTCCATGCTGTCAAAAATTATTTTTGCTAAAGCTGTTTGGGTCAATAAATGAGCTCGGACGGCCCTAGCGTATGCATGGCCAGGCAACATTTTTTCTACTGACGTAGGTGCATAAATCAAAGTGAGTATTTCTTTTAACCCACTTCCAGCCATTATGTACCCAATGCAGCCTAAGAATGACATTAAAAGATGGAATCCACCAAGCCTCACAATACAACTTGATAATAATGGATTGGATGTTGCTGCGACTATCTCTCGAGCTTTAATATATAGTGGTTGGTCAAACGTGAGTATGCAGGACTTTTGGTGCATTTTAACACACTGCTGGGCAGCATATTTAAGCACTTTGAAAATGGTGCTGTAACTTGCTTGGTGGTGAATTAACAAAAGGAAGGGGTATTACTTTGGTCTTTTCACAAGGCTGGCTTCTGGTTATACAATGGAAAAATCCTTTCCATTCAGGTATCTGTGGAAGACCTAACCACTTAGCACACATCCAGGAGATATCAGATGGCTTAGGCAGTGGCAAATCTTCCGCTAAAGGATTTAAGACATTCAAATCTTCGATAGTAATTGTTTTTAACCCAGGCCCTCGAAAATTTTCAAACTTTTCCAGAGGAATGATTCCCATTTTGCCTACGGTCGATGCGGATGTAAGTTCGGTTAATTCTTTTATCTTCGTCCCGGGTTCCACTGCTGACGCTGGAGTAAAACAAGCAATGCCCCCCATGCTATGAAACGTATTCAGGCCATCGATTGTCGACACATTGAAATCTGGATTGTCAAATACGAATTGGCAGAATGATCCCTCGCACATTTGGGGTTGCGGAGGATTTATGGCTGACATCTCAAGTGTTTGGGCTTCATAGTAAGAAAAACAAAATCCTAAATTCGAGAGCATTGTTATTAAATACTTGGAGCAGAACTTTTTGTACAAAAATAAAGCAAGACCATTGAGCAGAGGAGACATAAATGATCGTGGCCTTAAACTTACCGCGCGCTCTTCACTTTGGTATGTTGACGCGATTTCTGCATTTCTTTTTAAATCAACTTTTATACTTCCTAGGCTGGTGTAATTTCTCCGACACAACGAATGAACCGAAACAGATTTTAAATGTTCCAACTGTTCATGCTTATTGTCTTTTCTTTGGACTCTAGGTCTCTTAAAGCGTCGATCCCCTTTTCTCCTACATTCATAAAATCATCATTTGACATTAATTTTTTACATATAAAACATAGATCCGTATCAGCCATTGTTCACAGACGCACACGGAACGGTGACTAACTATTAACTGGCTAGGAAAATACTAGGTTAAGACCGATTTGGCGCCTTAAGGTATGCACATGCGCGTGTCTTCCAGCCATCGCGATGAGCAACCCCGCATGCGCGTCCCTGGTGTGATAGTGCGCTCTTTCCAAAGTCAATTATCTTTGTTCGTATTAGACTTATAAAAAAATATAATATATGTTTTTTGTGCATTGTTTTTTGTAGAAGCTACCTCCATTATCAACGCGCATTTTATAGTCAATATCTTCGTTCTAGTTAGTTTACGACAAAAATGTATAAAATCGTTTTTGTACATAATTTAATGTTTTTTAATTTTTGAAATAAACTTTTTTTACGTAAAGTTAATATATCCCTAGTTATTTGAAAAATACAAAAAACCTTCCCATTTAGTGTAAAACTAATTTGACTAATTATGGTATGCACATACGCGGTACGCGGGTGTCTCCCCCCACCGCGATGGGGAACAGCGCTTGCGCGTCCCTGGTGTGATAGTGCGCTCTTTCCAAAGTCAATTATCTTTGTTCCTGTTAGACATATAAAAACATGTTAGGAATGATTTTTGTTCATAATTTAATGCTCTTTAATTTTTGTATTTAATTATTTTTTATAAAATCAATATTTTTAAAGATATTTCCAAAAAACCAAAAAAGTGTACACATTGTCCAAGATGGCGGCGAAAGCTCAAGTCTGATCGGTGGGGACTTTTAGTATGTTGATTAGCATGCCTAAACAAACATCTCCACCAATTTTCAAAACTTTCATATTTTCTTTTAGCCATTCGTCAAAATCGGGTCTATTTTGACTGGGGTAGAACCCTTATAGTTTATACACACAGAATGGCACCTGTGTGTATAAACTACAAGGGTAGTCCAAGTGATGCTTTTGTTTTAGCGGTAGTGGTTAAATACCCAGAGCTTTGCGTTGCACCTGTATATTCGTATATGGGAGGATGGGCAGGTGTCATCAAATGAGAATGATGATTGCGTATATATTGTGACAGCACCAATACTTATGACATGGACGCAACAACAATAGATGAGCTGTATTCTAGTGAAATTGATTAAGACTGATAATTTGACAGTACTGTTTGTTTTGAATTAAAAATTTAAGTTTTTTTCTTACTGAATTTGACGTTTTCGTTTCTTTTTATTACAAATTTTATGTCTGCTAATAAATATATGTGCAATTTTTAAATAAGATATTGAAAAGTCATGGGTGTGTAGTATAGTCGAATTTTAATTTTTTTCCGAAAATGTCGCGCAAAATTAAGCATGCGTATTATTCACATGTGTATTATAGTCAAGATTTTATGGTAATGCTTCCGAAAATGATTCCGCAATAATTCTTACTACTCAAATTTAAATTATTATCTTCACAAACGTAACGTAGGGTTGGGTAATCCCTACGTTAATCAACCCAGTCTATAGTTGGGTGTCTTTAAATATGCTTGTAACTTATCTCGCTTAAACACTTTAGAATTCCTCACTATTAACTGATTTACATGTTATACATCGATAATCAATTCGAGATTTTAAAACTTCATAAAATTCCGGATTAAAAAAATTATCATAGTAATAAATTCATCACACACTGTTTGTGGTAAATAATTTCGGTTATCTCTTGTCCCGAAATCCTGTCTATTTTTAAATGAACAACTAACTTTATTTCACTTATAAATTATTACCCAATACTGCAAAGCGTATCATTTCCTTTGCGATTTAGAGTTCACACCGTCTCTCCGAACACGAAATGCTTTCTCCAAAAACTACTTAATCATTGTGCGTTTGCAACAATTTAGTTTTCCTCGTCAAAATATCTGTTCTTTGTCCCCGCGCGAGTGAATCAAGGCCACGCTCATGCCCGAAATCCAAATACTGAGCAATGCTGATCTAATATATTTCAAATGTCAAAATCACGCTTTTAAACCGAGCATGATACACAAAGTATGAATACAAATAAATCACAATTGGCTTCAACTCGCAACTGAATTATGGAGCTATATTAATTGTGATTCAAGCGATACGGCTAAGACCAAATGTTTCTGGGGCCTAAGCAAGCGCTTAGCGTACCTCTGCGATAACCCGCATTTACGTTCGGATTTGCGTTAAAACAGTAGAACCTTGGCTGTTTAGCCCTCATATAGCCCCCCCCCCCACACACCAAAAAAAAAAATGCAGCCCTCCATAAATAATCAATCACTCAACCACATCTTATATCAGTGTGACCCATGACAGTTAATCGTTTTGAATCGGAAGATTATATATTGATCAGTAAATTTCACCTAATCACTTGATGTAGATAGTTTTAGTTACCGATACGTATAAAACAGTTCCGTAACTTACTGACTGACTGACATACAACGAACAGACCAAACCGCTGGGCATAAAGGGCTGAAATTTTGCATGACGATTCTTCTTATAGTGTAGGGGTGCAATAAGAGAGATTTTTAAAAAATTCTTCTTAGATTTTTTAAAATTAAATTTTTAAGCTGTTTTTGTAATATTCTTTAAAGTTTGCATTTAAAACAATAATCCGAGGGTAATAAAATTTATATCACGAGAAAGATCATAAAAATTCCTTTAAAATGAAATCTTTTTCGAATCTTTACCTCCATTTTCTGATTTTTGGTAAATTTTTAAAGATTAATTTTAGAATTTAATTTATTAAATGCTGATCACGTGGTTTCTTTTCTTTTAATTTTGCGTCACGTGCATAACAACGAAATAGACAAAAAAAAATTCTTGCTAATGCGGCAGACGATTTTTTTACATCAATTGCATACATTGATCGTTGTATTTAATTTGAATGTACTCCGTAGCGAAGTACGGATTTTCCGCTAGTTTTACATGCAATGATGAGTACAGAAATTTTTTCAGCCGTGTATTTTTAAAAGGCTTGTTTAATAAACCTATGGGGTAATTTCGCCTGTGGTTGGTATTATAATGCACAATGATAAGTCTAAAAAAAAACTTTCTAACGCAGATGGCACTTTGTCTGAGAACACTCAGCCCTCTACACCGTTGTTTTGTAGGTTATTTTATAATGGTAGCACCATATACGTGAACAACCATTACTCCTTAGGAGGGGATAGCATGGAAACTCCCATGCCGTATCTGGGATTCGAACCTAAGCCCACTTTGTCTAAGCTTGCTGTGCTAAACCATTATACGATGTGGGCGGCAGATAAAACTGCGTAGTTTGCATCTTTTTATCGTGGAGCTGCTCTGAAGAAGCCCCGCATTACTAATGTAAACATGAAGCGCTGTTTACCTTCTTTTGCCGTCCATTTCTCCTGAAGCGTTGACGACTGGAAAGTTACTTTTTGGACAGTGGCGTAGCGAGAGGGGGGCAAGGTAGTCTATCATGCCCCGGGCGCCATTCGCAGAGGGGCGCCAAATGATCCCAAAATAACTAATCTATATATATAAAACAGTTCCATAACTGACTCATTCATTCACTGACTGACATACAATGCACAGACCAAACCGCTGTACCTAAAGGGCTGAAATTTTACATGGCGATTCTTCTAATAGTGTAGGGGTGCACTATGAAAGATTTTTCAAAAATTCTTCTTAGATTTTTTTAAATTAAATTTTTAAGCTGTTTTTTAAACTTTTTTTTACGTTTGCATTTAAAATAAGAATTTGAGGGTTATAAAATTTATATCACGAGAAAGATCCTAAATATTCCTTCAAAATGAAATTTTTCTCGAATTTTTACCCCCCATTTCCTGATTTTTGGGGAATTTTTAAAGATTAATTTTTAGAATTTAATTTATTAAATGTTGATCACGTGATTTCTTTTTCTGCTACTTTAAATAAATTTATCGTCACGTGCATAGCAACTAAATAAAAAAAAATATTTTTTTCCTTGTTAATGCGGCAGACGATTGGATATTATCCAAAAAAATATTAAAATACAGTAAAAGAAATGTTCTACAAACTGTACTATATTAACTGTACTATATTCTTTAGTATTCTTTATATTAGATTTAATTTGAATATTTTCTTCTACATTATTTTATCTATAAAATTATCCTTTACGATTTTCTTATAAATATATATATATATATATATATATATATATTCTACATCAATTGTATACATTGATCGTCGTATTTATCATATAATATATATATACACTGCTGGCCACTGTAAATGCAACACCCTGAAGGAAACATGCAAATATCATGAAATTTACAACATGCATTAGCGGAGGTGAGATATGCAAATGATTAGAATTTCAGCGCAGACGCACATCACGCGCGCCTGTGGCGCCACTTCAAAGCGCTATTTAAGGCTTGGAGATTTCGACAATTTCAAGTTCGGCAATTGTGTTTTTCTTGTGGTTTTTTCAAAAAAACGATCAATTATGCCTCGTCGAAAACAGCGATCATCTTTTGATCAAGTATCCGAGTTCGACAGAGGAAGGATAGTGGCCTACCGAGATTGTGGATTATCTTTCAGGGAAATCGGTAGTCGTGTTGGACGAAACCAAACAACTGTACTGCGGATATGTGATCGTTGGAAGCAGGAGGGTACGACGGACCGGCGTGTTCGATCGCATCCACCTCAGCGCACCACTTCACGTGATGACAGGCAAATTGTGCGCATGGCAGTGACGGATCGCTCAGTCACATTACGAACCATAGCACAGCACATGCAGTCTGTAACGCATCATCCAGTGTCTGCGCGTACCATTCGACGCCGTTTACAGCAGAGTGGTCTGTCCGCAAGACGTCCATTGCTTTGTCTACCCTTGACGCAGAACCACAGACGTCTCCGCCGCCAATGGTGCGATGACAGAAGGATGTGGACGGCAGAATGGAATGAAATTGTCTTTACTGACGAGTCACGCTTCTGTCTGCAACACCACGATGGTCGCATTCGAGTCTGGAGACACCGTGAAGAGAGGATGCTGAACAGCTGCGTTATGCACCGCCACACTGGTCCTGCACCGGCTATTATGGTATGGGGCGGTATTGGATATCACTCTTGCACACCTCTAGTACGCATTGCCGGTACTTTAAACAGCCAGCGCTACATCTCCGAGGTATTGGAGCCAGTTGTCCTTCCTTACCTTCAGGGCTTGCCCACAGCCATATTTCAACAGGATAATGCGCGACCACACGTGGCACGCATTGTCCAACGGTTCTTCGTCAATCGCCAGATTGAATTGCTTCCCTGGCCGCCTCGCTCTCCGGATCTTTCGCCGATAGAAAACATGTGGTCCATGATTGCTCTACGATTGACCCAGATTCCATCCCCAGCTGCCACAGCAGATCAACTTTGGTAACGTGTGGAAGCTGCTTGGTCTGCTGTACCCCAAGAACTCATCCAAAGTCTCTTTGAATCAATGCCGAGGCGTGTGGCAGCGGTGATCTCCAACAATGGCGGCTACTCTGGCTACTGATTTTGGCAGGAACCACACTTCACAGAAGTCTATAAATTTAATTATTTGATACTTGGTCAACATGTTATCTGCAAAATAAATTTTGTTGTGATATCTCTTGTCTTTCTTGGTGTTGCAATTTGGGTGGCCAGCAGTGTATTTGGCATTAATAGCATATGAAGAAATTTCACCAAGAAGAAATATAATCCAAGAATTCAAGTAAATCAATGCAACCAGATTTCAAGCGTAAGGCATTTATTCATTTCAAGAGTCCAACAACAACTGACTATACACACACTTCGCGCGAACCGCGAAGCAACCAGGTGGCGCTACTAGTACGCCAAAAACAAATACAATGTACTATATAATTTTAATTTGCAACATCTTGCCCCCCGATGAACAGGAGGTTCATCAAACATTTTAAAACAGTTTTACATGCATAAATCAGGGATATAAAATAATCATATATATCAAGTAATCACATAATCATTTTAAACATGAAATCAAGTAATTCAGTTATAAAATATAAGAAAATACACAAAACACAATTAACCAAGTAACTTCAAATTATATCATCTAGAAAATTATAATGAATAAATACAAAGAGAAATTTCAATTTAAACATACCTCCAACAGTCAACACAGACCGTAAATAAATGCATAACGCTCAAAAAAAAAATTTTTTTTTAAACATAAATGTATGAAGAAAATATTTACATTACATACAGTATTCAATTTAGTTTAAAATATGTACATATATACAGTTTAATTTTAATCGTTTTTTATCTTAATTTGAAATTTGGTAGCTATTTAATGGACTCGAGGGGTCTATGTGACCTAGCCTCCGATCTTTTGGGTCGGCGTCTGGGGAGATTGTGTTGTGGCGGCCAGGCATCAGTTGAATTCCGTGTGGCTAACGCCGGGACGGAGATATACTTGCATTAATCGTTTAACTCAAGATTATATAATAATTGTACAGGTCGTTTTACTACACCTGTTTCTGTTTTTATGCTACAAGATCTTATTTTGCCATCTCTACCAGGAAATACATCAACAATCCTTCCCAGTTTCCAAAAGTTTCTGGGCAAATGCTCTTGATGAATCAATATCGTTGATTTTAAATTCGCAATTATAATTTAAATTGACAATATCGTTGATTTTAAATTCGCGAATCTTATTTTTACTTACCAAATGTGTAGATCTTAAATTCACTAAATAATCTTTTTTCCACCTATTCCAAAATGATCGCATTAACCTTTCTCTATAAATAAATGTTTTAACTAATAATTTCCTGGTAGAGAACTGACCTTCACAATGTAATTTTACTGCTGGTAGATTCGTAACTCTTCTACCTAAAAGAAAATGAGCCGGCGTTAAAGGAATCGGCTCGTCACTAGTGGTGTAAACATAAGTGAGTGATCTGGAGTTTAATACACCTTCAATTTCCGTAATGACAGTCTCCAGCTGCTCTCGTGTCAACGATGATTTTCCAAGAGTTTTTCTTAGGGCAACTTTTACAGAACGGATCAGTCTCTCGTAAAATCCGCCCCATACGACGCCTTTTCAACAATATAGTTCCACGTAATTCCATGTGTAGAATAGAAGTCTTTCACCTTAGGATCACTGATTGTTGACCACTAATATTTCAGCTCGAGTTCAGCTCGCTTAAAGGTACGTGCATTGTCGGAGTATACTATAGAACACAGTCCACGTGGTGCGACAAATCGCCGAAAAGCTAACAGAAAAGTTTCTGTTGTTAAGTTTCTAACTAATTCCAAATGCACAGATCTCGTAACCGCACAAGTAAAAAGTAAAATGTACTGTTTATCAGGGCTGTCTCTGATATATAAGGGAACACCGAAATCCATTCCAACCACAGAGAAAGGTGGTGCTTGTTCGATGCGATTAGCAGGAAGAGGGGCAGTAATCTGTGTTCCAGGAACCGAGTTAAGTCTTTTACAAACAATACATTTTTTAAGTTGATTTTTTATGGCTTGTCTACCTTTCGTCAGCCAAATTTTTTCTCGTAACTGTACGATAGTATTCGACACTCCGGCGTGGAAAACTTTTCCATGAGCGTCCCAAATCAATAGTTCAGCAAACCTGTTCTTGGAAGGGATTATTATAGGATGTTTAGTATAAAACTCCAGATTAGACTTTTGCAATCGTCCTTTTACTACTATCAGATCATCATCAGAAAGCATAGGGTTCAAGTCAAGAATTCTCGATTCCCTAGGGACTTGTTTTCCTTCTTTAAGACATTTGAGTTCATCAAAATAATATTTCCTTTGGATTTGTCGAATCCACATTTTCTCTGCTTCTTCCAATTCTTCTGCTGATAACTCATCAAACTTTCGATCTTCCTTCTTATTTTTAGCGTTAGAAATAAATCTCTTTACCCATGCTGTTATACGACAAACTTTTTTAATAGAATTGTACTTTTCCAAATCCAAGATAAATTCCACTTTAGCGGTGTATTCGATAGCACAATGCAGACTTAGTTCAGGTTTTGATTTTTGTTCTTCTGCAACATTATTCATTTCTTTTTTAGTAACAACACAATCACTTCTAGGCCACTTATCTTCTGGCAATGACAAGTATTCAGGACCATGCCACCATTTCCAAGATCTCTGTAAGTCTCTAACACTACAACCTCTAGTTAAAAGATCAGCAGGATTACTCTTACCCTCACAATGTCTCCAATCTATAGGATTCGTAAACTGTTGAATTTCCATTACCCTATTACAAACAAAAGGTTTCCATTTCTTAGCAGACCCTTTTATCCAACACAAAACTATTTTTGAATCAGTCCAAAGAAATATAGTCTGAAACGAGAAAATATTCTTCAAATAACTAACAATCCGCGAAGCAATTAAAGCTCCCATGAGTTCAAGTTTAGGCAACGTTAACTTTTTCAAAGGACTAACTCTACATTTAGATATGATAAATGAGGTCAATATCTCACCACTATCATTCTCGAATCAAAAATAAGCAACCGCACCGTACGCTACAGGAGACGCATCACAAAACACATGTAGCTGCGCCTTGGAACTCATGCATACAACCCGAAAAATAATATCTATCAATTCTTAATTCCTTCAATAGACGTATCTCCGAACACCAATCCTTCCACTTCACTATCATATCTTCCGGCAAATCATCGTCCCAGTTTAATCCTCTTTCCCATATTTCCTGCATAAGATGCTTAACTCTTAACACGAATGGAGAAACAAAACCCGCGGGATCGAATATTTTGGCCACTGTATGCAACGCTGATCTCTTACACGCACTTAAGTCTTCTAAACCGTCCAATAAACTAGCTACCTCTAACTCAAATTTATCCTCGACCACATTCCATACCAAACCTAACACCTTAAAATTATTATTTTCCCTATCATTACTAACATCACAAAGTCCATTTTCAACCCATAATTTTTTCAACTCTTTTGAGTTAGTATTCAGTTTTCTCAAATTAAATCCAGCATCACCTAAAATAAACACAGCATCCGAGGACAAACTAAATGCTTTCGACACACTTTCAGCTCCATAAAACAAGTCATCAACATACAATGATGAATCCAACATCTCAACGCACTCTTCTTTACTTTCTTTATATTGTTTAATATGGTGTTTGATCGTAGCGGCCAATATAAAGGGACTACAAGTGACTCCGAATGTCACTCTTTTCATTTTGTAGGGTACAATATTTTTCTCAATGTCACAGTCGTCAAAATATAAAAAGTGTAAGAAATTCTGGTCTTCGTTCTTTACCTTTATTTGCAAAAATGCACCTTGAATGTCCGCAGAGAAAGCTATTTTGTTTTCACGAAATTTTAATATAATATCCAAAATGTTAGGATTCAAGTTTGGCCCTGGTAACAAACAATCATTCAAAGATGGGCCATTTAATTTTGAAGAAGCATCGTAAACAATACGTAATTTTGTAGTATCCCGATCAGTTTTTATCACGGGTCTATGTGGCATATAATAAGAATCATCTAGAGCTAAATCCTCACATTTTTCAATTATTCCTGTATTTAATTGTTCCTTTATAACTGAGTTGTAATTATCAACTAATTGCCTATCTTGATTAAATTTATTTGCTAGGTTATAAAATCTCCTTTTTGCGACCACAAAATTGTTTTCTAATTCTTCTTTTGATTCATTCCACAACAATGGTGCTTCATAACGCCCTTCAGTAAACTTTAAGCTATTTTGAAAATCCTGCAAAACGCGGCATTCGTCAGAGCTCTCATTTGTTTCAACAATTCCCAAAGATTCTAAATCCCAAAAGTTTTTCAGATCGTGAGAGACATTCATCACAGCAACTCTGTTACAAGCTACAGATGATGACCTCCGTAAATCGGCTTGACCCTGAACAGTGCAGCCGAATATTGTTTGGGAAATAAATAAGCCAGGTTTAATTTTATGAGTCTCCCCCAAGAATATTTCCCACAAAAAGTTTCCTCCTAACAAGAGCTGTATTGGCAACTGTTGACAGCTATTGGCTATTAAACATCTACCATCAGAAATAAATTTGTTTATATCCGGGTCCTGTGAATTATAGCATGGCAATGTGGCGCCGGTAATGTTATCTGTAACTAAAGCTTCTACTTCGATATTTTGTTTGGGATCTATGAGACTGGATAACTTTAACAACACAACTTCAAACTCTTTTTCCCAAGCATTTCGCTCACCGAAGGAATAAATTAATAGCCTCTCTTTTCTAATCGGCTGTAAGTGAAGGGCATCTGCAATGTTTCTATCTAAGAATGTTTTTTCTGAACCAGAATCGCAAAGTATTCGAATAATTTTTGATTTGCCATTCGCGGAAGCTTCAACAGTACAAGTTTGTAAAAGAGTACTATTTAAATCTTGTTTAACTTTCTTTTCACACAATGAAGCTACTACAGTTTCGTTTTCAAGTGGAGAATTATCATTATTAATCGGAGGCTCATATTTAATTTTTCTCAACAAGTTTTCTGGATTTTTCGATTTTGTACAAAATAACACATTATGAGCATTTGAATTGCAATTTTGACACTGTTCCAATTTAACCCTGCATTGAGAAGAAAGGTGCCTTCCAAAACACCGATAACACCTCCCTTCTTTTCTCAATTTAAAACGTTTTCTTTCATCAGATTCAGACTGACAATTTTTAGAATTATGTTCAGTAGATTTACAAAAAATGCAATACGTTTTAGAAAAGGTATTCAAGGCTGCCGCTGACGGAATACTATTTTTCACACGATAGTTACTTGACTTATGACTTGAATAATAGCGATCATTGTTATTATTACTTAAGATTTTAGTATTATGAATTCCTGTATGCCGTAGAGCGGCTTCTCTACATTCAATTTCTTTCTTTATAAATTTTACCAACTCTGTTATTTCATTATTCTTTTCGGGATCACGTTTTCTATGATAATCAAGAACTAAATCATGTGGTAGTAACTTTAATAATATCAGACTCAAGAGATGTCTGTACGAAACTGAACCTACGCCGCAAGAATCTAAATTTCTTATACAAATTTCAAGTTCATCATACAGTTTTCTTAAACTTTTAACATTAGAAGAATGTTTCACACTTTCGATATTCAGTATTTTGTTTAAATTACAGGATATGATATCGCTAGGCTTTCCAAATCGATCTTCTAATAAATTAATACAAGCAACATAATTTTCTTCTGTTAGCGTAAATCCGGCTACTGTGTTATATGCAGGTCCCGTTAAAAGTGATCTCAAATAGACAAATTTTTCTATTTTCGTTAGTGACTCATTCGAGTCAATAGCTGCCTTGAATGAATTAAGAAGTTCAAGAAATTCACTTAATTCACCATTAAAAGGTTTTATTTGAAGCTTAGGTAGTTTAATTGCCGGTGCATTACTTTTGATTTTACCAACAGAAGAATTTTCAAGAACAGAAGTGTTTTCAGATACGGAAGCATCTTTAGAAACATCGGCAGCTTCACGTTTTTTAAGCCGATTTTTAATTTTAAATTTTATACTAATTATTTTTTCTAAATACTCTTCGCAAAGTTTTGTTTCTTTTTCAAACTCTACAGGATCATCAATATCATTTTCGATTTCGGAATCCAATTCTTTTAAGGAAATTTCTTTTCCATTTAATTGTTCAAGACTTTCTGATTAATTATCAGTTATTCTTTCATCTATGTCAG
Source organism: Dolomedes plantarius (assembly GCA_907164885.2). Classification (NCBI taxonomy): domain Eukaryota; kingdom Metazoa; phylum Arthropoda; class Arachnida; order Araneae; family Dolomedidae; genus Dolomedes; species Dolomedes plantarius. The sequence goes on from OU015500.1 coordinate 107,263,868, forward strand.
CTTGTAAATATGATTCTATTTTCGATATTAATTTAGTTGTTCCAGACCTAATTGTGGAACGTTTGCTTTTCAGCTTATCAATTTTTTCCATTTCAAGATGATTCCGAAATCAAATCACTAAATTTCAAAAGTCTAAATACCTTACCTTGAAGTTTCAATATATCTAAAGGTACCCCAAATCCAGGTCGCAGGGGTTAGTACCATGAAGAAATTCACCAAGCAGAAATTTATATCCAAGAGTTCAAGTAAATCAATGCAACCAAGATTCAAGCGTAAGGTATTTATTCGTTTCAGGAGTCCAACAACAACTGACTATACACACACTTCGCGCGAACCGCGAAGCAACCAGGTGGCGCTACTAGTACGCCAAAAACAAATACAATGTACTATATAATTTCAATTTGCAACAGCATACATTGACCGTTGTATTTAATTTGAATGTACTCCGTAGAGAAGTACGGTTTTTCAGCTAGTTCTATATATTATATTACTGCATGTTTTTTTTTGGGGGGGGGGGGCAATTAAGCAATGTTATTAAGCAATGTTAAAAAAGCAATATAAGTGGAGCTAGTCGTCCAATTTTCAATCTCATGATTGGAAGCGGTCATTCCGATTTATTTTAGCAGAAGTCATCGTCAAGGTATCTGCTCTTTGGCACACAGTTATAGGTTGACCCTTGCTCTATGGGGAAACGGAATTTTCTTCGCAGGCGAAAGCTAGGACTAATCACGGATCCAGGTAGCAGCTGTGCGATTTTTCGAAATTCATGTTTGGCAACTGGTTTACATCGGAAAATTACTATAAGTTTATTAATTCATTATCCGTTCGGAGGTGAAAGCAGTGCACTGCTTCACATTGCTAGGAACTCCGTAAACCCTACTACCTTGACCTTGAAAAAAAAAGCAAATCTTGACGAACAAATTAATGAACTGTTGATTGTGGGTATATATTTACTTTGTATAATAACGATAAAAAAAAGTCTTGCTTATTTCTACACTTGTTTTTGACAAATCTCGTGAGACACAAACTTAATATTGAAATATTAACATGTATTTGTATTTCATTTAGGTAAAAATTAACAAAAATTACACTTTTAAAAAAATTCAAAATTATAAGTTATGTATTAAAATTATAAAATTATAAATTTAATTTATTGATATAAAATCAAAGTTGAAAAAAATAAATTTAAGGGTGAGCCTAGACCTAGAATAATATTTATTCAATATCTCCCGAAATATTTGAGATAACTACTCTCGTATCATCTTTTCGTGTTAAGTCTTAATCGTATGATTTTTACAGAAGCTAATTTTGAAAATCCAGTCTCACACAGAAGCGAATGGAAACAATGTAAGTATAACCTTGCAAGACTGTTTGACACCGCATACAACAATATCATACATATAGTTTTAACATTAAAAAGCTTCCTGCACTGCCTATAAATATATATTGATTTTGACTGATAGCCACAATTCTATCCAACACCTTCAGAACTGACCTCATATTGGTGATAGAACTTAAATCTCTGTTCTGACTTTACTGCAAAGAACTCTCAATATATCATGCTATCCATTTGCAGTGGGTCCCATCGCATATTGGTCTCAGCGGCAACGAAGCGGCTGATGCCCTGGTTAAGGAGGGAACGACAATGTATTTGACCTCTAACACTAACTTTTTTGGAGATCTGCTCAACAGTTAAATCGGCCATCGCCCTTTCTAGTCCGGTTGCTTAATGAAATTACCGTTACCTGGCGAATAAAAACACCAAATTTAGTATGAAAGTACCTTAGGGTATACTAATAAAGGTTAACCTAGGAGTCCTCTGGAATTTCTAAAAATTCTCATGTACGGCACTAAAATCCAAAATGGCCGACAAATACGACAAAATGTCACTTTTAACACAATCTATTTTAACTATTAATTTTCAATTACAGCTTTAAGCCAACTAAGTACACTACAAACCTAACTTAGGGTAGTCTACATATTAAATAAAATGGAATAAAATATATCCATGTAATTTATTACAGTAATTTATAAGTACAAATATAACGCTAATAAGTATTCCCAAAACAAACAAAAAAATATTAATAGCTGTTCATTCAATAGAACTCAGTATGCAACAGTTACAATAAATTACACTTGCACTTGCAAAGTGGTGAGCAGTCCAGATTGTCTTTCCCACATTTGTAGTTGTTGCAGTCTCCTTTGCAGTAACATTTAATCAATACCCTGCATGAAAGGGAAACCTCTGGAATCGTCATCCAAACTGGTACCCATGACTCTGAAACCTTATTCCAAGCAAAATCCTGCGGAGAAGGAATCACTTGCTGTATTTGTGTGCTGGTCGTCCAAATACCTGCTTGATAAACTGTCCTTCGGATATGTTGTAGAAGAGCATCCTCAGTCGGTGGAAATTTATCCATTTCTCGATTCTTCTGACAGAAAAGTTCCTTCCTTATCTGGTTGATACTGCTGAGTGGAGTGGTTTTATCATATGAACAACAGTCAGTCGTTCCAGCTTCTTGAAGTGTTCCGAGTCGGCTTGCAGCAGTTGGAATGGATGAGTGGCCAAATACAGAAATGTATTAGTGATGTCCTGAAATGCTTGCCATGCTTCCCAAATCTTATTCTTACCTTTGAAGATGGAGGTTGTGTCGCAACCAGAGTATGAGTGAAACACAGGTAGTGCTCGTGATTTTGGCTCCCCCTAGCTTGTACAGTTGGCGTTGATGTGGTAAAACCTGTAATTCTTGCCCATGCCAAAGGCCACCTAGATATCGGCCAAAAGTCGAGTCACTATTAGTTCATAGAATGCGCCAGCAATGATGACAATCACATCTGTGTCTACAGTACACACAAGGATACTTTTTCCCTTGCTTTAGTGAATAGAGTACATGAAAAGCAAGCCTCGTGTCTGCCTCTTCATGATTGCAGTTTTCCATGGGTGTGTTCGAACCGATTTGTGCAACTGCATTCTCTATTGTGACATATACATCATTGCCTGGAAGCCAGTTGAACTCTACAACTTTGGAAGTAAAAAAATTGAACAATTCCTTCTTGTTCATTGAGTCACGGAGAAAGTCCATCCAATTTCGTAGCACTTTGGTGTTGCCAGATACTTTCCTTCGAATCCCCTCACCTCTTTTTTCCCAGGTAGACTTCTTAAACTATCTGGAATGCAAATGTCCCAAACATCATCTAACCTCTGGGTATTCTCCAGCTGCTTATGAAGGTAAGAAATATCTTATCAGCATACTGATTGAAGGTGTCTACACTAGTAGTGGGCAGGCAGTTAACGATGACACCACCGTCCAGAAATTTGGAGTCATAGGTTGAAGGGGGCTCCGATTGACCTGGGTGCTCAAGACATTGCAGTTTCCCAGCCTTGTTTGTTGGCGAATGAAGCTTACCAAAGTCTGAAATGGAAGGAGGGAATGACTGTATCTCATACGCAAAAAACTCATCCAAATCAGATTCCTGGTTCTACATAGATATACGAGTGGTGATTAAAAACTAAGGTTACAAGGTCGATATTCCTGGAGTTTCGTCTGTTATACAGAAATTAGTTGTTTGCGGTAATTCTAATACATGCTGTCGCTAACTGTGGAGAGTTTCACCTACCCGCGACCTACACCGCTAGTTGGAGGCTAACAGAAATGGCGACTCGTTTGGAAAACTGGTCTCGCGAAGAAATCCGCTCATTATTCGATTTCTGTGGGCGAAACATGTAAGCGCGGCTGAAATTAACCGGCAGCATCTTCCTTCACGACAACGCGCGACCTCATGTAGCCTAGAGGACCACCACGCTGTTGAGGAATTTTCGCTGGGACATCATCGACCACCCTTCCTACAGCCCGGACCTCGCTCGAATCGACTTATGTCTCTTTCCTCAATTTAAGGAGGAATTAGGGGGCCGAAGATCGCTTCAGACGAGGAGGTGAAACACTTCGCCACAACGTGGTTGAACACACAAAGACAGGATTTTTACCAGGAAGGAATATTCATACTGCGGGATAACCCGCGCATCCGCGTCCTACGCGTGATTGTTCGCTATTTTCAAAGTCAATTATCTTTGTTCGTGTTAGACTTATAAAAAAATTTAAATAATGTTTTGTTCATAATTTAATGTTCTTCAATTTTTGTATTAAATTTTTTTACATAAAATCAATATTTCTGAAGTTACATGCAAAAAACCTAAAAAGTCTACACATTTTCCAAGATGGCGGCGTAAGCTCAAGTCTGATCGGTGGGGACTTTTAGTATGTTCAACAGTATGCCCAAACAAACATCTCTACCAATTTTCAAAACTTTCATACTTTTTTTAGCCATAAAACCTATTTTGACTGGGCTACAAGCCTTATTCGGGATTTGAACCCAAGTTCAGAAAGCTAACCACTATACTATGAGGGTGGCTCAATGCTATATAGCAAACAAATGCGTTAACTTCTAGTACTTAGATAGAGGATTAACGTTGTTTAATGACGTATTGAAGAGAAAGAGATATACTCTACATGACTCATAGAGATATAGTCATGTGTACTCATTATGTATTAAACATATTTCACTTTTCTAAGAGGATGTAGGAAGTACCCTACCCGTTAAAGAAATTGTTATTAGCATGAGTCAAGAAATAATCGTAATTTTATGACTGAATTAGCCGAGTTACATCTCTCGTAGTCAATAGATTAATGTATGTAAGGTAATTTTTATCCACTTGTTAACATTTTGAAAACAAATTCGTTAATAGAGAGCAGTCACATTTCACTGCAATCCCCATCCAGATTACGAGGAAAGTAATTACAGCTTTGTTGAGAAAATAATTGCGATACTTCAGCTTCGAAAAGCAAAGGAAATGGCGAAAACATACGTGAAAAATATTGAGTCATTTGAAAGTCTCCTTTCAGCTGAGTAATAAGGAATGGGGCGTTCAGGATTTAGTTGCAAAGGCGCTTAATTTTATTGCTGGTATGAGGGTTTGGGTAGAGAGTATAGTATACAGTAAAGAGTATAAATATAGCACAGAATTGCAGAAGAGAGAAGGGCAAGAAAATATTAATTCATGTCCTCAATTAGTGATGCAGATAGAAAGAGATCCCATACGCTCAGAAATGTACGCTAGGCTCAATCTTAAGAGGATGGTAATGTTGTAGGAGAATTATTTTGATTATTGAATTTGGAAATTATTCTTAATGTACGTTCCACAGAAAAGCTTCGAATCGACAACAATAGAAATTTGGGATTAAAAGCTTGTACAGAAATTGCCGTCGTAACTCATATAAACAAATTAACAGTAGGCATTCTTTAGCGGACCTAGGCATGAATGACCATCATTCCAATCTAGATGTGAATTGCAATGAAATGTAAATGCTATCTATAAACTTCCCTTTACTGAAAAAGTTGATTTGATCGATCATTGCTTTGAGCGCTGTGATCATATTTGCTACATGAAAGCTAGACAGACGGAGCATAAAGTTTAAAGCGGCTTCAAACACTCGGTGCTAGCCCAAGGAATTTTGTCGCCCCTTTGAATTGCATGCATATTTCACCCCTCCCCATAAAAAAAAACTTTTTATATGACGTCTTGAAAGCTATGATGTCAAGCTAGATTTAATCATGTCTGATCATTAGCATAGCTAATGAAAATTCATAAGTTAGTAAAAAGTGGTCATAATTTGTATTTTTACAGAAAGAGAGACACTAGTAACCGTTTAGCGGTGGAATTCTGTTCCAAAAATGCGCATCAGCATGAGCAAATATAACCAGGCGACGATAAAGAATACCCGTCGAATACAGGGTAGATGTTCCTGCTGTAAATTTTAATTTAAGTACAGTAACCACCGCTTATAGTGATCAGTGGTTATAAGAATCAACCGTTTATAAGAATCAATATCTCGAAAACAAAAACAAATGTATTATTTCCATGTTAAAATTTTCGCTTTAAAGAATCAATCCACCGGTTTTAAGAATCAGTTTACACTCTTCGCTTTCCTTTCATTTTTCCAAAAAAGCCACTTAAACCCTCAAAAGGCACGAGGTTCTTTCTTTTTTTTTTAAAGAAAGATTGATAAGATGGGATGGAATATAGTCGTAAAATTCATCCCTTTCTTTGTTAGACATAACATAATAGTTTCCCCTTAAACGCTTTAGCACAACACTGTCCTATTAGCTTGACCCAGGGGTATCTTTACCCGTCCGGGACCGATTTCCCTTTTCTCCACTGACAAACACTCTTTTTTCCCACCTCCCACATCCTAGTTGAGGCTTCCTGGACCTTGAAACACATAAATCTTCGACGAAGTGTCCACTATCACTTAGGCAAACGTGACATTAGTAGATTCAACACGTTATCAAACCGTGAAACGTAAGCTAGAAGGTGAATCTTCGTCTGAGACTATTGGCATTTAAAGAGGTATAAACAGCCTCCTGAAAACTTCATTACGTCAAACTACCATAGAAAACCTTTTCTTGCTCCCTTCCTGTAGTTGAAATGTTAAAACCGTTAAACAGGTATGTTGTAACAAATATTGGATTGTTTTTCTTCTCTTACTATAATCCTGTGTATCTACTTAAGGGTCTAGAAATTAAGTTGTATTTTTAAAATTATAAAAAATAATTTTAATAAAAGATAGATAACGTAAATTAAAGAGTATTTTATGGTAAATTATCTAATATATGTATATATATAGGTGTGTGTGTGTGCCTGTCCAAAAACCTAAATTTCGGCTATAAGAATCAACCGCTTATAAGAATCAAAAACAGTGATAACAAACGTGATTCTTATAAGCGGAAATCACTGTATAACAACGGCAGTAATTAAAAGTTACTTTATTTGAATAATCAAGAATTTTACCGCTCCAAAAGTCATTAATATCACAAATACGTTCAGTACAACTTAAATAAGACAGTTTATGAAAGACCATGAAAAATCCATGAATATAGGAAAAAGTCCAGTAGTTTGTGGTAAGATTATAAATACCGGATTTGACTTGCTAAATAACATTACAAAGTTACAGTGTGTTCGCGATCTTTTTAAAAGTTTTTCGTGGAGTTACATGGAATCAACACACAAATGAGTCGCATTTAAACTATGCAAGTTTTGGTCTTGTGCATGGCGTCTGTAATGATGAAGTCCAATTCAAAACAATTGCGCTCTGAACTTTTCGGTTGACGCAGTGTCTGTTATAAAGACTCATGGAGTATATCTATTAATATTCAGGTCTTTATAACTGTCTCTCGTAACCGCCATATATTGGCTGAAAAGAAAAATGATTTGTTGCCATGAAAGGCGATGCACGCCAAATCTGGTGGATTGAGCCCGTATTGCGCAGGTGCGAAGCACAGCTTGGCGCAGTTCATGGCTAGCTTCGTAAAATAACGACACAGAGAGCTCTTGGAAGCGTTCGAACGACTTTTTGGAGGTGGTGTTGAGTGTGGAGTGAGGAACAAGGCATGGCTGTTCACAATTAAGTATTTACCTTTTTCATTATGGTGTGTTAAATAAATTTCTTATTTGCTCCTTAACCCCTTTGTCCGTCAATTAATTTACTGTAAGAGATAATGTTTCACTACTATGAAGTAATTTAATGAGTATTGTAATATGCTTAGCACGTGGGTCAGGCTATATGTAGGGTGAAGTATTTTCTTGCTAAGTTAAGTGCAGTTAACCTGAAACATATCTACTCTACTAAACATATGTTACCTGAGACAACCTGTCTGGGTTATCTTTCATATCGCATTGTACTTGAAGTTAATTCTGTAACTTAATTTAATACACAACGCTTTTTCTTGTCTCGCCTTTTTTGGCTGGCTTAACCTTTTTTAATATGCTACCACTTGTTCCGATGCGGCTTCCCATTTGGGCGTCGTAATTTTCGGCATCACAACAGTGTCCCCTAACGCTATTAGTCGAACGCAGCGCCATACAGAATAACTAATCTTTACACACACACCCCACAATTAATACCAGGTTCTTTCCTAAATGAAACTACCAGTAAACAAAACATTTCAACCATTAGATTACAAACAAAGTATATTAACAAATATCAAACCAATGAATAAATTCAATTAAACACCATTACATGAATGAACTTTAAAGAATTGTGAAATTAAGGTCCAATAAAGTTTTAATTTCGAATCTCTAAAGGGTATAAAAGCCGGATTGGTCTTTTTAAAGTTCCATTCTGAGTTCTGAAAGAACATGATCTTATCTTTCGTTCACGTCCTGGGAACACCTCAATCACTTTTTCCAGTTTCCAAATATTTCTGGGAAGTCGTTCATCCTCAATCAGCACTATGTTATTAATCTTAATTTCATTGGGTTACCTTACCAGATGATACAGAATGAGCTGATCTTAAAATTAAAATGTATTCTTTTTCCCATCTTTGTCAAAAATGATCTAGAATTCTTTCTCGATAGTTGAAACGCTTCTCTAATACTTTCTTAGTGCTAACACAGTCACTAAACTTAAGCCTAACTGAAAATAAGTTCATTAAGGCTGCACTGTACTAACCCTATTGAATTCCCTCACCTCAATATTAACCCAGGGTGAAAATTTGTCCAATGATTGCCGACTTGGATTGAAAGTTTTTTTTTAATTCTACTCCATAATAGAGGAAGAAATTTTGCACCTTGGGGCATTTTTCGTTTTTTAAAAAAAGGAAATTATATTTTAAAATTTCAATGATTTGGGGGGGGGATCTGGTATAGTGTGTGTTAAACGCTCATCAATTCCTTTGGTGGACGAAATTCATAAAATTAATCTTGTTGCAAGGTGTAGAAAAGTTCAGGCTATCTGAAAATATCAGTTTTATTGGATTATTAGCATTTATGTAGCTGTAAATCGGAGACACATTTTCACCATAGGTTAACACTGTGGTGGGCGAATCCAATAGGGTTAGTACACAGCAGCCTTAACCGTTTACCAGTAAAGAAGTGAGCTAGTGTATTGCCTTCCTCCGAAGAGAAGATCCACGAGAAACAGGCTGTAAAATCAGTGCCATGTCTCTTCTGGCGAGAGGTTGACTATAAGTGCAAATGGTTCTTCAGGATCTGAGTTAACAAATGTTAAAGGTTTATTACTGTTTCAATTTCAATAATAAGCTGAGCTTCAAGCTTTTCGATATTTCAAGACATTTTTCCCAACAGCCTTTTGAAGGCACACTTTCAAAGAACTAACCATTCTTTCGTAAAAACCGCCCTATCAGGCTGCTAGTCCTTTAGCTTATTTTCTCTTGTACTACATTTGTTTTTTCAGTTTTGCAATATTTATGCAAAACCCCTTAAATCTTTCTTTATTACTAAATTTTTTTTGGGGGGAGCTTTAATAGATGGTTTTAATGATATAATTTCAGTTTCCAAGAATAGTATTCCAATTGCTGTTTAATTCTGAAGCGAAATTTGTTTCGACAGAAAGAAAGCACTATTTTCAACAGGTTTGTTAAAAAACTTCTTCCACATTCTTAGCTATAATTATGATATGCATTTTTGCGTTTAGTTCCTCACTTTTTTAGTTGAAGTCGATTTTTTACTTCTATCTTAAGTTGAAAATTTAAGCTCTTATTTAATTAGTTGATTTTCCCACTGACCTCAAATTGCCTAAATCTTCCCATACTAACCACGCTCTATAAATCTCTCTAAAAACTTAATATTCACAGATTTGAGCGAAGTGCATCAGATATCCTCAAGTAAGCAAAAAAAAAAAAATACTCTCATATGTGCTCTTTTATACTCTACAGCCCTATAACAAATTTTCAAAAACCTTCCTTTGTATCATTCACTTTAAATGAGTGTTCTTAGCCAGGATTTAAACATTACCCTAGCTGAGCGTAAAATATAGAGGGTTTTTTTAAAGGCCCAATTAGTACACTTGAACATTTTTCTATTTCAAACTTTTCTATTCATAATTTTTTTTTAGACTGAGAAGAACAGAGTTCACAAAATGAGATTTCCTCACATCGCCTGGGTTGCCAAGATGCTTTGAAAGCCAGAGACGCGAAGTTCGATTCCCATTTTTTGCCGACTGTCGTTATCAGCAGTGCTCAACAGATACAGTTGGGAAACATCGAACAAAGATTTACTTCCGGAAAAAAAAAACATCGTCAGAAAAAAATATTATGAAAATTAAAACGTTCGGCAAACACCTTGCGTCGATGTAACAAGCAACACCTCGTTAGCCACAGCAGAAAGTTTTTTTCTACTGCGGCTAACTTTATTTTTCTTTAAAGTTTTTTTTTCAAGAAAAACAAAGGCATTTCTTCAGATTTCCGAGATCGTGTCCTGGTACGAAAGTTGCAGTCGAAATCCAGAGACGCTTGCTTCAAATAGATGGTAAGATATGACCATGTATGTATATGATAAAATAGTATATGATAAAATATATATGTATATGATAAAATAGATGGTATACATATACATATATATCCTATACATATATTAAAATATATATACCATTATACATATACATATTATACATATACCATTATTCATACATATATTCATATACATATATATCATATACATATAATATATATGTATATGATAAAATAGATGGTAGATGGTAATCAGACACAATGTTTTTTACCGTTTTGATGTCTCATGTATCTCTCAGTGATGCTTTCCAGTAAGTCTATACTGGCCACTAAGAACACTGTTTTGCAGCTTTAAACCTGTGCAAACGATGTTCACAAACTTATCGAACATCTTACATATTTATAAATTAAACTACCGTAATTTACGAAATACCTAAACCCCGTTATGCGAATGAATAGTAACGTTCACTGTAAAAAGAAAAAATATTAATAGTAAAACGGAAAGTGCAGCCGCACTGGCGAGGCCGACAAACGACGAAAGTATTTTTTCTGTTTGCACGGAGCGGTTGAATTTCTAAATAAGTACGTACTCCGGTTTTCACAGAGAGCAGCTGAAATTACACAGGGAGAATCACGAGATTCATCGCGTAATGTTATGCGCAGTACTCTAAAATTTTGTTTACTGTCAGAGTAAGTAATAGCAGAACCTTACCTGGAAATCTGCTGAATTTCGGGAAAAAACTGGCAAAACATAGACTGAAAGCTTATTAGAACTGCGTTTAGATGTCAATCACTCAGTTTCCAAGATGACTGCCTATTTTTACGATATTTAGAGTAATAAGCATCACAACCATAAACTTATTCTAATGCATCTTGCCACATTTTCCCATCTCTTCAAAATACAAATGATTTGCTGAGGAGTCTGCTTTCCGAACATATGTATTACTCCTGTCCCATTGTGCGAGGTCATCTTTACTGGCGAGTTTTCGAGTTCTCATTCCTTAGAAAGATCTAGCCACTTCTCCTTATCCTAAATCACTTAATTTGTTCGGTACATTAATTATTTTCTTTGCCTTTCTATCCAGCAATTTGTCAACCTCTCCGTTCGCACCAATTTAAAATTGGCTAGCTGAAGAATCAAACACCGGACTTCCTGTTTACTGGTGAGAGGTCCTCTATACTAGTGGTGCGCAATATTTTTTTTTAACCGCGACCCACTTTCTTTAAATTAAAAAAAAATCTCTCGACCCCCCCCCCCTTCCCCAATGAAAAATTTTTGGTTCTAACAAATTTATTTCAAAAATTAGAAAACTGTTAGCCGAAAAAGAAAAATTTTTCCGGTAGTCTCTTCTAACGAAACTACCGCGGGTTATTAACGTAGGATTACTTATCGCTACTTACCTCCTTTGTATGTATATATGTATGTATCTGTTATGTATATATTCACCTCTCTCTCTCTCTATATATATATATATATATATATATATATATATATATTAGGGTGGCCCTTAGCATATAGGCAAAAAATAAATTTTATATTTTTATAAGTCTCATCCCCTATTTCTTTTCCATTTGGGCTAGTAAGTAACTGGTAAAAATTTTGAAAATTTTATTTAATAATAACACGTGCCGAAAGGGGGGTGAAAATTTAAATAAATGAGTTAAATTCCAAAATTTTCGCAATAACACTTTTAATAATTCTGTTTTAATTTTAAGACAAATATTTAGGAGTAACAATAACGGAAATAATGCCTAGAACTGGTTAACCACAAAAACAAAATTTTATAATATTAAATTTCAATAATAAAAGGTTCAATAATTTTTTGATAATGAATGCTTTGAGCAAGATGGAAAATGGCTCCGATAGGCTTTTACGACTTGCAATAGGTATTGCTTTTGCTCCTCATCGTGTGTTATAATATTGTTATATTCTTCCATAAGCTTCACACCTCTTTCTGCGATATCAGTGACAACTGTGAGGTTTCTGACTACTGTAAGGCCATGTTGATAATTCCAGATCGCAGGATCACGAGCAATAAAATCGGACGATATTTTAAACCGCTTAAAAAATTTGGATGTGCTTTTTGACACAAAGTTATGTAGTTCTTTGTGTGTGAATTCGGCCATTTCTTTTAAATCAAAATGGAAATGCTTAGAGTCACAAGTAGTTGATTCATTTTCTTTAAATGCTTTGGCCATCTTTACTTTTTCTTCGACAGGAATTGTGTCATCATAAAATGCTAAAGCCACTATTTCTTCAGCAAGATACCACAAATGTCCACAAAATTTTTTTGTTGTTTCTTGGGAATTTTTTCATTTATTTCATTGTAAAAATAAAGATCTTTTAAAAACATCCAATCCTGGTATGGTACTTTGCAGGCTAAGGGAGCAATGTGCCAAGCTTTTATGCATATTTTTACAATAAATATTCAAATATCTCTTATTCTTTGCAATTCCTGCTGAGTCAAATGAAATTGATTTAAAAAAATAAATATTTTCAAGCAATAAATAGCTTTCGCCATCCACCTGGCATGGTGAAAAGCACCAGGTAATTGAAATGTAATTTCCTTTGCTTCGTGTTCTCCTAAAAATATCATAACTAACTACAGCAGCTCTTTGTAATCGTCTCTTGTCTGTTTAATAACAACTTGTGATTTGACAAAATGAAGCACAATCTCTGTCTTAATAAATATACTGTTGGAATTGATGATCAATTTGTTGTGAACAGTATCGGTAACTGTTCACAACAAATTGATCATCAATTCCAACAATATATTCAGAATTATCTATATTGGCCCAAGCTTGTTGAAAATGTTTAAATAATCCTGTTTCGGGTCCAGACGACGTACCAATGCATGCTTCAAAAGCAGACTTTAAAACGAATTCATATATATGGTGTCTTCAAGGTAGGTATAAGAGATCTTTACCCAGTTTTTGTTCTAATAAAACGCAAGCACCTTTTATTCTTCCAGTATTTGACGCAGTGGTGTCACAACACAAGGCTTGCACTGTTATAAAAGTTTATTTTCAGCAAGCAAGTTGTAAATAGCTTCTGTCATATCGTCTCCACTGCAAGAATCCAATTGAGGGACTCCTAAAAGATGCTCTTGTCCTTAAGCTGAAATAATTACTGGAAGCCTGTCAAGCGTTTTGTTTCTAGTTATTGATGGAAGCAGCTTTCCATACCAGTGGACGGTAGTGAACTCTAACTGTAACATCAGACGTTCATTTCTGATTACTGAAGCACGCTCGGCACGAAGCTTTTGACGGCATCGCTGTATCGAGGTTCGATTTATAATTAGATCTTCAGTGTTGTGTCCCAAAGCTTCTGCAGTAGCCATTAAAACGTGGACAGAGTTTCTGTCACTTAACTTGCATTTATCAAGAGCTGATACCAACTTGGTGTTAGTAAAATTAATGGTCCCACGTTTACATTCTTTGGGTGGACCTGGCTGATTTGTGGGACACAACGTATCTCCACGGTCAATTTCATTTTCAGATGAACTCTCCTTTTGAGACGAAACTGACACTAAAACAAAACTTTTTGTAAATATACTGTAAAATACTGCGTTAAGATTGTAATAATTGGACAAAAACAAATTTCAAAAGTATTTAATGGTTTTTACTTACACGACTCTTCGATGTCCAAGTCCATGTCCTCCATTGTTTCACTCATTTTTGTATCCTCTTTAATTTTTTTCGTCGCTGTTCTTCTGCACTAAGACATTTTAGAACTCTTTTTTCCTTTTCATCAGTTCTTTTATAAATGCCCCCTAAAACACCAATTCGTCCTTTCTGCCTCTGGGAGATGAGAAATAGTCTGTCTTCTTATTTGTAATAATTTCCAAGGCAATAGAGTGAGCAATATCAAATAGGTCCTCTAGTTTTTCTTTAAAATTTTGTTCTTCTTGCTCCTGAGTTTTGATCTTTCTTTTAGAACTTATTTGAAGCATTCGCCATTCATTATATAAGGCTTCCAGTTTAACAATGCAATGTTGAGGTTCTCTAAATGGTATTCGTGCTTTTTGCCAAAAAATTACAGTTTTAGAAATTACTAAACGAGCACTTTCACGGAGACTTAATTTTACGCATCTCATATTATTAAATAGCACTTGCATTACTTGTTTGTTAGAAGGTAATTTTCTACCTAATATTTGATTTGTTTCTCTTTCAATCAGATATATATACGATTGCGAAGTTTACTCTTTAGCGCCATTTTTAACAAACCACGTACTACCGCTTCGTTTGGAAGACAACGCAATACTGATTATAACTAAGCGCCGTGGTCAGTTTTCCGGACAACCAGGACTGCCGACGCCGCCTGCACAGCGCCCCCTATCGTGAGTCCTACGTGCTGGTGGATTATGCAAAACTATGTTTTAGTGTATATTTGATACTATTTAGTTTATTAACGCGCATAAAATATTATTTCATTTTTTCTGTTAAACTTGTGGGAAAAACAGTAATTTTTATATAAATGGCGACATTCACAGCCTCTGCGGCACCATTTAGAATTATGCGAACGACCCGATTTTTTTTTGGGCATTAGTTTTAGACCAGTTAAAAAACTGAGGGGGTGAGACATTAAAAAATACAAAGTTGAAAAATAAGGGCCACCCTAATATATATATATATATATTTATATATATATATGTACGTATGTATATACGTATATATATATGTGTGTGTCAGTCAAAATTTTGACGCATTTTGGTACTTTTCTGGTTAACTGTTTACTGCTTGTCCACGCGATACAGACTGGGTTTGACGCGCTGCCAAAATTATGACTCTCGAGGTACGGTTGGACGGTTTTAGCGTCTGAAATTTTTCTTTCCGGAGGACCGTTATGGAGGAACGTAATCCTACGTTAAATGAAAAGAAAAAAGAAAGAAGCAAATTTTGACAAACTATTTTAAAATCCATAATTGTAGATTTTGGGTGTTATATCTACTTTGCAGAATAGCAATAAAAATATGTCTCGTTTACCCTCTGCACTGGGCCAATCTCATGTAGCTAAAACTTTATTTTTTAAAAATTAATGTGTACTTCAATTCGGCAAAAATGAACGAAAATTAAAATTATAAAAGAGCACGATTTCAAAATGATAAGCGGTGTAACGTTGAAAATCATAGACTTCATATATTGATATAAAACTAAAATTTAAAAAAATGAATGAGAAGGGTGGGCCTGGACCTCAGATAGTACAGAAGGTCGTTCGCACTTTATGGAAACGAATTTGATAGTTACGTTTTATATATAAATGCCATATTTTTTGCGGCGATTTGCTTCTATCTGATAGCCATGGTTCTTGACAATAGCTGTAGATCGAATTTTCCCATGAAAGTAAACTTTTTCTTAGCACTGTCATGTCAATTTTACACCATTCCTCTTGGACCGTTCTCCAAAGTCCGTTCAGTGTTCTTGGATGCCGTTTTCCTAAGGCTCGCTTTAATAAACTGAAAGCACAAAAGTCCCTTAGAGAAGCGTCAGGTGATTTTACAGGTATTTCATTAAATGGGATACACTTTATTCCTGTTTCTGATTCTTTCTTTGCTAAATAAGCGGCAGTTGATTTAAGGGTGTGACTAGAGGCTTTGCGCATATGAAGCTGAACTTTATCAATGTCCTTTCCATATAATACTGGAATTTTTTCTTCAAAAATTGGTTCTAAAATATTCCGTTGATAGAGTGAATTAATTTTGGCTTTACTTGAGACTTTTTCTATTTTTAATTTGCCGTTGTAACAAAATCCTGCAACTATCATGAATCCCTTTGGGAACTTTTCTGTACACTTACGAGGCCATTTCGTACGGTCAGCAATAGGAAATTGATCTTTTTTTATTACAGTCACTTAAATACACCCATGCCTTATCGAGTGTTACCACAAATTTTCATTTTTCAGCAGCTAAGTGTTTTTCATATAATTTCCTACGATTTGTTTTTCTTTCAGTAATATGCTTTGGCAAAAAGCTGATGAACTTTAGATTTAAACATCTCTTTTAACTTCAAATCTTTATAAATGATTTTACTTACAGTGCTGGAAGACATTCCTAGTTTCGATGCAAATGATCTTTGAGTCGGCGGATTTTTTTTTAGGATCAGAGACTTTACTTTCTTGATATTTACCTGCGTTCAAACGATCTTAGGATGAGATTTTGCGCTCATGTTTTCATTTTTACTTTCAGTTAGACTTTTTTCCATTCAAATTTAATATATTATAAATATTTTTTTTAAATGCCATAACCGCGATTTTTACACCGCTTCATAATTTGTTGAGACGAATATTTCTCATCGGAAAGCGCAGTTACGTAACCTTTGAGCTTTCTGTCAATTTTAGGAGCCATTTTCTAAATAAATCTTTTATTTTGCATTCCAATCAAAACAAAACAGTAGCATATGATTATTCTGAAGTTGCCAAATTGTTATCTTAAAATGCAATCGACAAAAATAAATTACAAAATCGTTTCCATAAAGTACGAACGACCTTCTGTATATGGTGAAATATGTGAGAGCGCCACTCTCGTATCATCTTCTAAGTTAGGACTTGATTTAGATTTTTTACAGCGATTTTTTAAACACAGTCTTACACAGAAAGGTAGAAGCAAATGGAAGCAATGGAAGTACTATAACCTTTTTCTAATGAGATTCTATTGTAAAACTGTTTGACTCCTTAATTAACAATACCATGCAATATTTTTTAACATATAAAAATATAAATAAATATATTAAAAGTGTGTCATTATAGAAAATTTAACGCAAGCTTATGAATTAAATAATTCAATATGATCTCAATTGACTTCAAACTATCCGCGACCCTTCCCATTTTTTTCTCATTTTTTTTACCCACAGTTTGTGCACCGCTGTTCTATGCCAGTGGTGTTCAAATTGTGGATCGCGAGTCACTGGGGGGTCGTGAAAAAAATTGGAGAGATCACGGATAGTCTGAAGAAAATTTGTCATTTTGAATCATTTAATTTTAAAAATTGCTTTACATTTTGTATAATTACATATTTTTAATATTATTATTTATATTTTTTGATATGTTGTGAGGATTGCCGAGTAATGTGTCCTTTAATCCAATCAAGAACTAGCCTGTTTAAACATATATAGTTTATTCCAAGACAGAGCACAGCACCGACAAACATAGGACAACTACATTACACATGGAATGACACTATTTACATTAACTCAAAGTTCCGAAGAACATACCAGACACGTCCGGAGTCTACAATAACCTCCGACGATCTCGCTAAGAACATACCAGACACGTCCGGGGTCTACAATAACCTCCGACGTTCTCGCTAGGAACATACCAGACACGTCTAGGGTCTACAATAACTTCCGATGTTTTCCCTAAGAACATACTAGACACGTCCTGGGTCTACAATAACCTCCGACGTTCTCGCTAAGAACATACCAGACACGTCCGGGGTCTACAATAACCTCCGACGTTCTCGCTAGGAACATACCAGACACGTCTAGGGTCTACAATAACTTCCGACGTTCTCCCTAAGAACATACTAGACACGTTCTGGGTCTACAATAACTTCCGACGTTCTCCCTACGAACATACTAGACACGTCCTGGGTCTACAATAACCTCCGACGTTCTCGCTAAGAACATACCAGACACGTCCGGGGTCTACAATAACCTCCGACGTTCTCGCTAGGAACATACTAGACACGTCTAGGGTCTACAATAACTTCCGACGTTCTCCCTAAGAACATACTAGACACGTCCTGGGTCTACAATAACCTCCGACGTTCTCGCTAAGAACATACCAGACACGTCCGGGGTCTACAATAACCTCCGACGTTCTCGCTAGGAACATACCAGACACGTCTAGGGTCTACAATAACTTCCGACGTTCTCCCTAAGAACATACTAGACACGTCCTGGGTCTACAATAACCTCCGACGTTCTCGCTAAGAACATACCAGACACGTCCGGGGTCTACTATAACCTCCGACGTTCTCGCTAGGAACATACCAGACACGTCTAGGGTCTACAATAACTTCCGACGTTCTCCCTAAGAACATACTAGACACGTCCTGGGTCTACAATAACCTCCGACGTTCTCGCTAAGAACATACCAGACACGTCCGGGGTCTACAATAACCTCCGACGTTCTCGCTAGGAACATACTAGACACGTCGAGGGTCTACAATAACTTCCGACGTTCTCCCTAAGAACATACTAGACACGTCCTGGGTCTACAATAACCTCTGACATTCTCGCTAAGAACATACCAGACACGTCCGGGGTCTACAATAACCTCCGACGTTCTCGCTAGGAACATACCAGACACGTCTAGGGTCTACAATAACTTCCGACGTTCTCCCTAAGAACATACTAGACACGTCCTGGGTCTACAATAACCTCCGACGTTCTCGCTAAGAACATACTAGACACGTCCGGGGTCTACAATAACCTCCGACGTTCTGCGTAGTACCACTTACCTTGCGATAGATGGCGTTATCGCACGTGATGCTAAGTCGCTTGTCTCTACAATGTTAAAAAATGGTATGATTGTTAAATAAGGTGTCAAACACTTTTACTCAAAACAAGTGCAGATGGATGGTAAGCGGCACTTTTTTTTATCGCTATTATGTAAAATATATATATATACCCAAAATGTAGTTTCCTTTTTTCTGTTTTTCTTTGATAACATTTTCATATATTTTTTAAATTTGTTTGTACCAAGAATTTTTCATTGAGGGTCGAGTAGCTTTTTTTATTTAAAGGAAGTGTGTCGCAGTCGATAAAAGTTTGTGCAGCACTGTTCTATACTATCATATCGCCACGACAAATGTTATGATTTTCTCTAATGTGCCTCGTATAATGCCCTCGGCTGTATCCTTTCACTACTTCGTTCGGAACAAGAAGTCAAATGAAGGCCAAATGAAGCCAAATGAATCACCACAACAGTATAAAAAAGACAAAGTACAGAAATTAGGGCCCTAAGATGAAATATTCAGTAATGTTTTTTTTAAAAACCAATTTATTTTATAACGTGTTTATCTTATGAAGTAAAACAGTGAGAGGCCCTCGAAAATATTCAGCTGGATACTAGAGGTAAATTTGACTTTATTTTTAAGGTCTCCTTCCGAATGATTTTGAATCCAAGGTAGACTGAATCTGTCCAGGTTTAAGCTTTCGTTTTTAGCAGTCGGCATAAAAACTGTGTGTTTTTAAATCAATATTACATGTACATTCATAATACTTAATACTCCTTTTACATAAAAGTTTATTCATGTATATATTTTGAGTTCCCAAGTCAATTCTATGTTCTAAATGCATCTTCAGACCCAAAGTTTACTCTAAAATGAACCCCCCCCCCCCCCGGAGTACGACACGGGACGCAGCTCAGCTCATCTCACTTCAACAGATACTCGCATTCTACTCACAATCATTAGCAATGTATGGTGACACAGGATGGTTCATCTAAATTCCCGCCTGTTATCTTCATGAATAAGCCTTGTCAATTGTTCTTAATGAGCAAATAGATTAGGAAATAACAGAAATTAACTAACTAAATTGTATCTGCCCACATCAATTCCCACCTGTCAGTTGTCTTTAATGAGCTAATAGCTAGAACACTGTTTTTTTTCTTACGGTTGTCGAACTCTGGTTTAAAATTGAGGAAATACTTATCTGGGGTTCACTGTCATGTGGAGTAAAGGAAGGAAATTTATTGACTCTTTATTATATAGGGTGAGCCAAAAGTTCGTGTGGTGTCACCGTGGTCTCGGGCACAAAAATTGTTCACTACTTTCTCCTAAAGAAGCAATTTAAAATCGGCATTACTGCGCATGCCTGATTTCATGTGAACAGATTAAAAAACCCAGTTGTTTTTAGCTCCACACACATACATACTTTTTTCCCTGCAGGAATTTTTGTGTCATTTCCTTTCCGAGTTGGGAAATCTCTCTTTTTGTTTTATGTGTAAATTATAATTTTTATTCTGACGATTAAACTCCTTACAGTTTATGCTTGCATTCGTCATTGCATTTCATCACGAATACGCAGCGGCATGATAGCCGTATATTCCACTAGCTAGTAGTCCTACCTCAGAAGAGCTACATTCGTAAAAACTTTAAAAATTCATGAAAAAGGAAGAAATGATAAAGAAGTGCGGTTTGCAAGAAAGGGCTCACAAGGAAGTGGGATTTTTTTAGCAGCAACAAAAAAAAATTAGTTAAAAAAGTCACCGGTATATGACGCTGACATGCGAGAGATTCATCAGAATTATGCAAATCAATCTTGCAATAAAAGACCGTGATACACGAGTATTTCTCATTCGCTTTCAGAATGTTATCATTACACGATCCAGCGTTGTTGGTCAAGCTGTTAAGAGTCGCCTTAGTTGTGTCGTACAATGTTCTGGAGGTCATGTTGAACAATTGTTATAGCAAGAATAAATGAATGGAATATACTGTTGTCCTGTTCATTGTGTTTCGGGTCGTGAGCGCCTTCTACTGGTAACTTTTTTAACTAGTTTTTATTTTGCTACTAAAAAAAATCCGACTTCCTTGTGGGCTCTTTCATGCAAACCGCACTTCTTTATCATAATTTCTTCCTTTTTATGAATTTTTAAAATTTTTACGAACTTTTGGCTCATCCAAAATTATACCTGAATTTTAAAAATGTAATATGTGCATATACATTATCTCAAAATGCTCTAGAAACTCTGATATATGGACACAGGGAATACGTTACAACCATTTATCTTCAACGACCTGGAAAATAACCATTCACTTCATTTTCCGACTTAAATCCAAGCTGGCAATCAATGGGATAAAAATTCCGTAGGTTAACATTGACCTGAGCAAATCCAATATGGCTATTACCCAGCAGTCTTCAGGCTGCTGTGTACTAACCCTATTGGATTCGGTCACCTCAGTGTTAACCTATAGAGAAAATTTGTGTAGTGATTGCCGAATTACATTTAACGATTTTTTTTTAATTGTACTCTGTAATAGAGGAAGAAATTTTACACCTTGAGGGGAGTCATCACCTTTGCACAAGTTGAAAAGACAGAATTTTTGCTGTTTGTTCGAACTTCTATAATTTTTTTTATATTGTCCATTATATATGAAATTTTCAGTATTTGTTCTCTAAACTCCATAGATTATGTTCCCTGAATTAATTTTATTACAAGTAAATAAGAATTTTATTTGTGAAGTAAGAAATGAGTGTATTTTCTTAAAATTTCAAATTTATAGTGATACTGTTGGGAATTTCACCTAAAAGTAACTTACCTGTAGTTTTCCCACAGTGTAGTATTGCACTCACGCTATTATTTTGATTTTGACAATTGCCAAATGCGTCTTCTTAATACCCTAGTGAGCGGGTAATCAACAGTGTTGACCAAGTAAGATCGTTTGTAAATGACGTCATCACACCAAATCCTGTTGGGATGACGTCATATACTTTCATCAACTATTAATGGGTTTTATTTGCTTTTCCCCATGATTTATTGATCACGAGTTGGGATCAACTCGCTGCGTGCTATCTTGTGTTTTATGCAAATATTCTGTGTATATATAGCTACAGTGTTGGTAAAACCCACTCATATAGGTGGCGCTGCTAGCGCAGATTTGAATGTTCTGTTTACAGAGACCTTATGGATAGCGTACGAGAAACACGCATTATGCATGAGCGCTGAGATAATTAAATATGTTTATTAAGTTTAATTTGATTGTCGTCGATGTGTGAGATTACACAGATTAGTCCCACTGAACAACACACAGATTTCAAGAACCACCGATGTCGAATGCGGACTACTAAGTGTATTGAGTCTTGTTGCCTTTGATTTTGCTCTCGCCTTCTGTTTTGCCGGCTGAGAGATTGCCTAGTACAAGTGAGATGTCTCATGGACTGCGTGCTTGAGACAGTTTTATTTTATTATGTTTGTATATCAGTTACCGTTTTATTTATGACTTTGAATAAAAGATTTTATTTTATCTCTGCCTCTGTCATCAGTACTGCCAACCACACTCTGTTTATTGTCCTTATGTTTGACAATACGGTTATGGGCCTCGGTGCCTAGGCAGTAAGACAGCAGAGTTACTACCTGGAGAAAGTTTTTTTCCCTCCGGTACTGTGGAACCATTCGAAGGCGGGCCATGGTCTTAGTCTAGCTAGGAAAGGAAGAACTGTAATACTTGTTTCTCCGTTTTGTTGTTCATCAACATGGAACCAGCAACCATTGATCCGCTGTGTGCGGATAATTACGCCACTTGGGAAAGCGACGTGAAGGTGCTTTTGATGGCCAAGAACTGTTGGAGTATTGTGAATGGAACAGCCAAACCACCAGCTAAGGACTCTGAGGGCCAATCCGATTTCGAAGCACGAAAGGCAAAGGCCTTTAGTATAATATACTTAAATATTAGTAAGCCGTACCGAGCTCTTCTTGTGGGTATAGAAGACGCTAAACAAGCCTTTGGCATTTTAAAATTACATTTTCAACCTGACTCACGTGCACGTATAGTGGGCCTAACAGATTCTTTTTTTAAGTGTAGGCCAAATGAATCGGAAAGTGTCGGTCTGTTTGCTGCCCGTTTAAAGGTTTTTGTTAACCAATTGAGAGAGGCAGGTAAACCTATTGACGACTGGTTTGTCACTTTTCAGTTAATTAGGCACTTACCTAACGAGTTTGCAGGTATCGTTCAAACCATTTACCGGTACCCTGACAAAGATTTTAAATCTGAGTTGGTTTTGAATGAGTTATTAGCTGAAGAATCAAGACTAATTCAGGCACAGGGTGACCAGAATGCTGTAGCGTTGCAAACTACCCAAAGCTTTAAAAATAAGAAAACTGCTAAAATTGAGAATCGGCACTGTTTTAGATGTGGCATGCTAGGCCACCTAATGAAAGATTGTAAGGTAAAGGGTTTAAATGAAAAACCTAAACAGCCTGAGAATGTCCCTAAAAAACGAATATATAAAAAAAAGAAATTCCCGAAAAACAGAACTGAGAATAATTATGTTGTCGAGACTTCCCTTAGTAATAGTGATAGTCGGAAAACTGAGTGGATTTTTGATACGGCTGCCAGTTCTCATTTTTGCTGTAATAAATCCCTCTTTAGTGATTACAGGCAAAAATCTGGAACCACAATGGCAGTAGCTATAGATGGAGTAGATTGTCCTATTGAAGGGGAAGGGAAGGTCTGTATGATTTTTAAACATAAAAATCGTGAAGAACTAGTTAATCTCAATAATGTTTTGTATTCGCCAAGACTACGGCGCAACCTAATATCGGGTACCCTTGTGGAACAGAATGGAGGAAATTTTGAGGGCAAGAATGATCAGATTCGCGTTTTTGGAAAAGACGGCCGCGTAGTTTTTCGTGCCCAAAGGGAGAGGCGTCTATATTATGTGTACCCCAGTTACCCAAAGAAAGCAATAACTCCCACTGAAGTCTTAAGTGTCACCGATAATTCTCTCAGTCAGTGGCATAAAAAATTTTGCCATATAAATTGTCGCTACATTGTAAGAACAGGGAGCGAGGGCTGTGTGAGAGGATTACCTAGTTTTAAGACAAAGGAGGAGGTACAGTGTGAGACATGTCGATTAGCTAAATCTAAACGTGTTTCGTTCAAGCCTATAGCCAAAATCAGGTCATCAAAACCTCTAGAACTGGTGCATATGGACCTCTGTGGTCCAATGCCGGTGACATCTAAATCTGGTTATCGTTATTTTTTTAGTATTACAGATGACCTTTCGAGGAAAATTTCAATTTTTCCTCTAAAAGAGAAAACGGAGGTTTTTGATACATTTAAAAAATGGCAGAAAAGAGCAGAAAGGTTTACAGGTCATAAGGTAATAAATGTACGTACAGACCAGGGCCTAGAGTTCTGCCATAAGCAGTTTGAAGAATACCTTAAAGACCTAGGTATCCATGCAGAACGAGCGAATACATACTCCCCTGAGCAAAATTGTGTAAGTTAAAGACTTAATTATACTGCTGTAGACGCTGTTAAAGCGATGCTGCAGGATAGTCAGTTAAAGAAATCATTTTGGGATGAAGCAGTCCTATGTTTTGCCTATACGTGGAATAGACTTTGTCACCGTAACCAAACCAAGACCCCTTTCGAAATATTCTCGGGTAATACACCTTCGGTAAAACACCTGAAGAGTTTTGGGACTATCGCTTACGTCGGAACTCCTAAACAACTTCGAGGAAAGCTCGATTCCCATGCGAAAAGGGGCATAATGGTTGGGTACGCTATGCGTACAAAAGGGTATAGGATTTGGATTCCTGAAGATCGTAAGGTCGTCGAAACTATTAATGTAAGATTCTCTGAGCCCAGTGGCCGCGTACTGGATCCCAAAGTACAGAAACCTATTTCCAGTGAAGTTGTAACCGACACAGAGTCAGAAGACGACGAACCTTATTTTAAAAGAACAGAAAGTGATCAAGGTGCTACTAGTCATACTGATGAGCCAGCTGGAGCTGAACCTGAGGTAAGTTCGTCTAAAGTGTTGGTTTCAGAACCCCCTTTAAAAGAAGTTTCCTGGACCAGGAAAGCGGTACCCCGTGCTATAGAGAATCGACATGATATTTATTACTATCCTGGTACTAGTAAAGCTCGTTTGAGATCACACCGGGAGGTAGAGTCTTTTTGTAATGCTCACGGAATTAAATATAATAGATCTGATTTTAATTTCAGCACGAAAAATACTTATTCCGGGCCTGCAGAAAATATTGATACAATTGAAGAATCGCATAGTGAGGACTCATTGTTTTCTGCATGACTAGACCATAATGCAGTTGCAGTACCATCTAATTTTGCAGCAGCTTTAGGAACCCCCGAAGCAGATGAGTGGTTTAATGCTATGAATGAGGAAATAAACGTGATGCGAGATAGAGATGTCTGGGAACTTGTTGAAAAACCTGAAAAGGCTAAAGTCATTGGAAACCGGTGGGTTTTTAGTCTCAAGAAAAATTCGGAAGGGAAAATTGTGAGGTTTAAAGCTCGTCTTGTTGCCCAGGGCTTTCGTCAGAGAAAGGGGGAATCATACGAGGAAACTTTTAGTCCTGTTGTGAACTTTTCCCTAATTAGAATATTTTTCGCTGTATTAGTTGCATATAAGAAATGG
Source organism: Dolomedes plantarius (assembly GCA_907164885.2). NCBI lineage: Eukaryota > Metazoa > Arthropoda > Arachnida > Araneae > Dolomedidae > Dolomedes > Dolomedes plantarius. The sequence goes on from OU015500.1 coordinate 107,289,278, forward strand.
TCCCACAGACAGCTCGATATTAAAAATGCCTATTTATATGCCCCACTTCAAGAAACAATCTTCATGAAACAGCCTCAAGGTTTTGTTGATGAAGAAAGACCGAATTTAGTTTGCCAATTAAAAACAGCTATCTACGGCCTGCATCAAAGCGGCCGGGAATGGTTTTTCGAAAATCAGCAACAAACTCCTTGATATGGGTTTCGAAGAGATTTCATGGACAAACTGTGTATTCACATACCAGAAACATGTAGTTTTACTGTTATATGTGGATGATATCGTGATTTTTGGGGAGCATGATAGGCACATTGATCACGTAATTAAACTTTTATGCAGCAAATTTGATTTGAAAGACTTAGGAAAAACCAGGAAACTGCAAGGCGTAGAATTAGAAGAAATAGATGGGCAAATTTTTATTCATCAGAAAAGTTACATCGAACATATACAAAAACTTTTTAGCAAATTTAAACTTCCAGTAACATCTTTACCAATACTTAAAGGTTTGGTACTATCTAAAAGCCAGTGCCCCAATACTGACGACGAACGTAAACAAATGGAGTACATCCCATATAGGAGTGCTATAGGATGTTTGACATTTTTAGCTAATCGGACGAGACCCGATATTTGTTTTGCCGTCAACGTTTTGTCGCAATTTCAGGCTGACCCTGGTATGATACATTGGAATGCCTTAATTAAGCTCTTTGGTTATGTGTGTCAAACTAGAAATTATAAGCTTAAACTATCGTGTGTTGAAAAATTAGATCTGACATGTTATAATGATGCCGACTATGCATCTAATAGAGATGATAGAATATCGATGGGAGGTATGCTGCTATTAGTTGATAAGGCCCCAGTTGTTTGGAGGACTTTCAAACAAAAGTGTGTAAGCCTATCATCAATGGAAAGCGAATACGTTTCCCTTACCGAAGCATCTAAAGAACTAATATGGATCACACGGGTTTTAGATGAAGTTTTTGAACACGGTATTTTAGCATCTAAGCCATCTACAGTAACGTTATTTTGCGATAACCAAGCAGCCATCAGCTTCTGTAAATCCCCCTTGGAAAATCATAAGACTAAGCATATATCAATTAAGCTGCACTTTATTAGAAAACTAATTAGTGACAAATTATTTACTTTAAAATACGTACATACAAAGAAGAACTTAGCTGATAGTTTCACTAAAGCTGTTACCAAACTCGAATTAAAGAAATTTACTGACTATGTTTTCCAAATGATGAAAGCTTAAATGTCCAGATGTGTCCTGGCACCTTTTTATTATTTGTGAGTACTGATATTATATTTATATCTTTGATATTTTGAATTAAGTACATGTATTAATATTGTTTGGGGAGTGTGGCCACACTCGTTTATAACATGTGTATATTTAATCATTGTTAAAGTTATGATGATTTTCCTTGAATATTAAAAGTAATTAGTTCTTTGCAAATGTACTTTCTAAATTGTTGTAAATTCTAGTGTGTGTTTTGAAATTTCTTATAATTCATAGTACGTTCATGAAGTTTGATAATGTACGGGGGAAAAATGCATTTACTGAAATGTTTTGAATAGTAATTATACAATTTTGCTCGCACTGTATACACTTAAATTTATTTTAGAATGCTTATCACTTAAATGTTTGAATAGTAGTTTCATTCTGAATATTAGGTCACATTAGTGAAACATTAAGGCTTATAATGAATACTTACTGTTAGAATTTAAGCCAGGTTGTTAACAGTAATATACTAAGTTTAAAGTAATTAGGATACGAGCGAATGTCTTATTGTATTTACATTGTTGTTCTGTGTGAACGTAATTCTTGAATAGTAGCTATACAAAGCTCTGAATTGTAACTATACAAAGTTCTGAATGGTAATTATACAAAGTTCTGAATGGTAATTATACAAAGTAAACATTTATCTATAATTAGACTACTTTTCTTAAGTTATAATTTCTATCTTTAACTCAAAATGCTGCAAGTGCAATAGGCGGGCCACTTGTTGGGAATTTCACCTAAAAGTAACTTACCTGTAGTTTTCCCACAGTGTAGTATTGCACTCACGCTATTATTTTGATTTTGATAGTTGATAAATGCGTCTTCTTAATACCCTAGTAAGCGGGTAATCAACAGTGTTGACCAAGTAAGATCGTTTGTAAATGACGTCATCACACCAAATCCTGTTGGGATGACGTCATATACTTTCATCAACTATTAATGGGTTTTATTTGCTTTTACCCATGATTTATTGATCACGAGTTGGGATCAACTCGCTGCGTGCTATCTTGTGTTTTATGCAAATATTCTGTGTATATATAGCTACAGTGTATTGAGTCTTGTTGCCTTTGATTTTGCTCTCGCCTTCTGTTTTGCCGGCTGAGAGATTGCCTAGTACAAGTGAGATGTCTCATGGACTGCGTGCCTGAGACAGTTTTATTTTATTATGTTTGTATATCAGTTACCGTTTTATTTATGACTTTGAATAAAAGATTTTATTTTATCTCTGCCTCTGTCATCAGTACTACCAACCACACTCTGCTTATTGTCCTTATGTTTGACAATAGATACACTGCGTGCAGACTTACGACAACACTAAGTTTCAATAATAATTTTTGTATTTTTGTGATGCTAAAACATTAGGTATATTTCTACACCTATTTAAATTTTAAAACACCCAAAAATATTTACTCCAGGGCAATCGGATTTAAAAAAACTGAAAAAGCCCATTAAAATTACAAGTCAAATGCTATAAATTCATAGTAAAATAATATTTTAAGAGAAAATTAGGTGCATATTTTTGGTATCATCATTATACACCTATCCTGAAAATATGAAAGCAATATCTGCAGTAGTTTCCTTTATACAGTGCGCGCAAGTATGAAAAGGATCATTTCGGGGGAAAGGCTTCTAAAGTTCCCACGCTGGTAATGTTTCCATTGGAACTGCTTCTTTCATGTCTTAGTTTTTATTGTTCTAGTTGGAATATTTTAACGCGCTTTGTTTTAAATGATTCAGATATGTTCAAATATTCTAAAAATTCAAAAAAGTAAAATTCTATTTTTTGAAGGTTCAAAGGTGATGAGTCCCCTTGAGGCATTTTTTTTAAAATGCAAATAATATTTTAAAATTTAAATTATTCGCGGGAAAAAATCTGGCAAAGTGTGTTTTAAACGCTCGTAAATTACTTTGGTGGACGAAATTTATAAAATGAATCTTGTGCAGAAAAGTTCAGGCTATGTGAAAATACCATTTTTATTGGATTATCAGTAATTGTGTAGCTGCAAATAGTAGACAAATTCTCTCCACAGGTCATCACTAAGGTGAGCGAATCCAATAGGGTTAGTACACAGCAGCCTTAAGTGCAAATACTGCTTTGTTACAGACTTTGGCGAATCAGCTAGGTGCACTGACGTCGTCACATCCACTCATACATTCTAGTAAACTAAACTGCCGATCATCCGTTGAGCAATTCAGGCATTACCAAAGAAAAAAGTTTAGAATTACAATACAAATTTTTCGGCAGAATGCCGATAGTACTTCTTAACAAAGGAATATTATTGACTTTTTCCAAATAGTATACTGTAATTGATGTAAGTTATAATGTTTTAATGAAACCCGACTTAAATTGCAGTATGTTGAACATTTTTAACCTTTGAATAGTTAATTTTTTTTTTTTTACTATTTTTATTTGTGCTTTTTGAAACACTGTCCTTTAATTGATACGGATGATATGGATCGTAGCAGTTCAAGATATCCTATATCATCCGTAGTTTTTCTATAGAGTAGAATTTAGCGTAGTTATAGAAGCTACTGTAGACGAACCTTCTCGGATTTCTGTAAATATCTGATGGCTGCTTTTCTTACTTAACTGTGCTTTTAAATGTATTGACAATCCATTGTGTTTTCAATATCAACTGAAAAAATAGTTCTCTTGGCAAGAATTAAGGCCTCGGCAGTATTTTTTGCAATCGTCAAATCCACCTCGGCCCCCTCCGCTAGTGCGTATCGACCATGAAAACCCTGAAGACCAGAAGCTGCGTAGCAAAACCTGCAAACTCAGCCGACGGTTGATTTCCCCTGTTCGGTTTATGTTTCATATGGGCTTGGACGCCGGATGGACAGTACAGATCTGCCGACCAATTTGGACAACCCGGGGCACGAATTTCAAATACGTACATGGATCTTGCAACCGAAGGCGGGGCTAACCGTAACAGCCAATGAGCACTTGTTCTTTACTACGCGTGCATTTGGACTTTGAAACTTTTATGTTTGGACTTTTATATTTATTTATATTCTGTTTATCTAGTCACTCACCCTGTGTGTAGCGTTTGTTAGTTTTCTCGCTCGCTTATAAATTGGAAAGAAAATCAAGTATTTTTCTGTATAAAAAATAAATTAATTAACCCACCTTTTTAATATCTAATAGAGACTTCGAATTTATGTATATTTTAGTAAAAAGCTACTTTCTGTTAACATTATTCAATTTTAGGCAGCAGAAGAAAATTTTCAATGTAAAAGTTTCTTAATTATCTTTAAAATTAGATGTTACTTGTTGAAATGTTGCATCCACAAGAAATTTGAAAACACTAAGAACCATTCTAAAATTAATCAGTCATAAATAGTAATCCCTACAAAGGAATTACTATTGAAAAAAGTAGAATATGTTGGATATGTTTTGAAAAGGTTCAATTAAATTTTGACAATCTCCAAAAATACCCAATTGAAATATAAACAATTGTCAGTATAACAGTCCGAAAAATTTTTCACCCAGGCAGAAAATGATTCTTCATCCTGGATATTCGCTCTTACTTCACATTCAAAGTTATCTTCAGGTGCTTTTGAAAACAGAAAGCCTGCGCTCGCGATCATTGGCCGTTACGGTTAGCCCCGCCCTCGGTTGCAAGATCCATGTACGTATTTGAAATTCGCACCCGGGGCCGCAGTATTTTTTGTAATTATAATAATAAAAATTTGTAATATTCTTTTTTATGTCGCTCAAAATCGTGTATTTTCTGTGAGACAACTTTAATCGCATTAGTTTTTGGAACTTAATAAAGAAGCTCGTTTGTATCTCATCGACCTTTGTATATCTACAAATCATATAGGCGGCTCCTGGGCCATTGACTTAGATTCAGATTACATAGTAGCATAAGCATAGCAGACGATTCATAGTAAACTTGTCTATGCAAAATCTATAACCTAACAAATTTTTAATAACATAGGCCAGTGGTTCTCAAACTTTTACGATCCACGTACCCCTTTTTGTGTATCATTAACCATGCGTACCCCCAACAAAAACACTTTATTTTTATTAAAATGTGTTATATTAGTTAAAGTTTAATTACGAATAGGTAATTTAAATTAAAAACAAGAAATTTTATTTTAATGGACATTTTATTACAAAGTTTTTATTAATCAGTCATAAAATTAAAAAAGTCTCTGAAAATAATTAGTGGGAACGCTGGGCTTGTTTTTGTTTACAAAGTTCATCAATGTTTGGCCCCAGCTTGGTCAAATACAGCCGTAAATCATCCTCAACATTAAGCAGGTTTCTATACTTGTTCATCAGGTAAGTTAAACTCGAAAATCCTTTTTCACCCAAGTAAGTTGTCGTAAACTCCAAAAGGTACTTCAGAGCAATGTATGCTGCTAGTTATTTCTTTGTGTTCTTTTTCAATACCAGTCCAGAAGTTAATTAACAAAGTATTGCAATATTTTTATTTTTTTTATTGGTAGGTAACCGTGTACCCCTTACAGATTTTCGCGTACCCCCAAGGGGTACGCGTACCACCGGTTGAGAACCATTGACATAGATGATGAATGAAAAGTTTTTAGTTTTGGGGTTCTTGTTAGAATCAAAGGTGTCGAGGGTCAACGCTTGGAACGAAGACTTTTTTTTTCCAATATCCTAAGTTTTTAACGTAGGATTACGTGCCTCCATAAAGGTCCCCCGGAAAGCAAAATTTCAGATGTCTTGCGTCGCGAGTTATAATTTTGGCAGCGCGCCAAACCCAGTCTGTATCGCTGGGGTAAGCAGTAAACAGTTAAGCAGAAAAGTACCAAAATGCGTCAAAATTTTGACACACACACACACACACACACATATATATATATATATATATATATATATCTTATTAATAAAAGCGAATGTTTGCGTGTGTGTGTGGGCGGCCCCCAGGCGAATCTGTGAAACTTACAGCCGTGAAATTTAGCACACAAGTAGTGCAGACTATGGGAAAGTGCACCTTGAAGCCCGAATTTTAAATTTTATTACCGTTAATTTTTAATTAATAAAAATCCAACAATTTTTGAAGGGTGAATCCAGAGATGGAAGAGCCTCTACCAAGAAATTCTGGTTCTACCTGCTCGAATTCAGCCATATTTGAAAATTGATTTTGGTGGTCATTTTGGTTGAAAATCAGGTGTATTTTTTTCATGAAAGTACATAAATGTTACATATTTGGAAAGAGCTTTAAAAACTGATAATTTTTTCTGAGTACACTTAATCTGTTACTGCAATAGTTTTAGAGTTATTTGGATTCTAATCTTGAGATTTCCGATCATTCATGTAAACAAAGCGTGATTCTTTCACAGCATGATTCTCACTAAAAAATGAATCACTGAAAAGATGTGTCATCGTGTGTCCAATTTTTTATTCTTTTTAATTCAAACTTTTTAATCATAAATAGATCATTTTTTTAATTTCGAGTTATTATTTACGTTAAAAATGTAAACAAACTGACCTTTTGAAATTCGGCCATGTTGTTTTCGATATAATTTTTTTTCCATTAAATGTTGCATATTTGAAAAGAGCCTTAAGAACTTTTAATTCAAATTTTTTAATCATAATTAGATCATTTCAAGATGTACTGATTTTTTGGGGGATATTTTGCCAGTTAAAAGTGAAAAGAAATTTTAATTCAAGTAACTGTCATTCGAATGTGAATCGATTCGGTTTGGGTAGATTTTTCGCACCATTCTTAAACCATTGCAAGAATACTGTTGGATTCGTAAGTTGAAATTTTTATTTGAAACTTTTATTTTTTAATATAATTGCATACTATTTAATAAGAAATATAAAATATGATTTCAACAATTATATTAACGAAGTAATAAGTATTTTCATTCATGAAACATACTATTTAATAAGAAATATAAAATAATATTAGATGGTTTAAAAACATTATACGCACTTCAAATTAACGTTTCTAATCAGTAAAATTTCAATTGTATATGATTTCAACAGTTATATTAACGAAGTAATAAGTATTTTCATTCATGAAACACATTATTTAATAAGAAATATAAAATAATATTAAGATGGTTTTTTTAAATTTTTGGTTTAAATGTATTACATATGCATTATTTTGTATACAAATTTGTGCGTGGCATTTGCTGAAAGCTCAAATTAATATTAAATTCATTATTGAATAAGATTTTAATAAAATTTATTTTTTTTATAATAGAAATTTTTTTCGGTGTTTTTTTATTGCATAAAATATTTTACATTTCTTATTAAATAGTATTTTTCATGAATGAAAACTACAACTTGATTTTTCTTATTTGATTTTTTTAATTTTCATGCTTTTACAACCTTACAGAAATTTTTTGATGTTAAAACATGGTTTAAATGTATTACATATGACGGTAATAAAGAATTTTTTTTATTTATTTATATTTTTTTTTTGTTGCTAATTCATCTCATCTGATCAAATGCATTTCGTACACCTTCTTCAGATGCACCCCCCTGCCAAGTTTGGCGATTTTGTGTGTGTGGCGAGGTAACCATGCGATTTTGGCGAGATTTTATTTTAATGTGTTGATTTTTTAAATAATTTTTTGTATTGGTAACTCAATTCTTTTTTCTTTGCAGATTCATCTACCGTTGCATGCTATTTCATTTGGTTCTATTTTTTTATTTCATTTTCTGTAATTTTGCAGTTTTGAGTGGAACACTGATGTGTGGTTTTCAAATGATTTTAGCTTTTACTGGAAATTAGCAGAACATTAGCTTCCAAAGCAGTAATTGCTTGGAAAGTTTTTATACATATTATTACCATTAAAATGTATATCATTATATTTATATTATCTTTATAAGCTACACAACTCACTACCATAATACTCTTAAAATTTATATTTTAACACATTTCGGGTACTGCTGTTGTTTGTAAACACACGATCTTCATTGCCATGCTCATTTCAGAAATTTCTCATTTAGATGATGCTCATTTAATGCGTGTTTTCAAAAGTGAAATATACCATGTTCTGTAAATGCCCCGAAAATATTTCTATACTGGAGATGTAGACAGATTAAAGAATTTGAGTAAACTTTTGTTTAATTTATACATTTGTGAGTGTTTAATTATTTAAATTAATAGATTTATATTTTTTAAACGTTTTGTTCTTGCATTCTTTTAGGGGTGTATAATGTTGCGTGTGAGTGGAACACTGGTGTGTGGTTTTCAAATGATTTTAGCTTTTACTGGAAATTAGCAGAACATTAGCTTCCAAAACAGTAACCGTTTGGAAAGTTTTGAATTTAATTTATTAAATGCTGATCACGAGATTTCTTTTCTTTTTGTGATACTTTAAATTAATTTTGCGTCACGTGCATAACAACGAAATTAATTGACAAAGAAAATATTAAAATACAGTAAAAGATAAAATTTAACCACTAGACTAATTTAGATGGAAATTTTTAAAAATTTAGTTCAAATTAGTATGTTTTATGGATATTAAATCAAATCTATATATATAACTGTAATTTCCTCTCAAAATATGCTTCGCCATGACGATAAATAAGTCCCAAGGCCAAACTTTAAAATATGCTGGAGTAGATTTAAGAGAAAATTGTTTCTCCCACGGCCAGTTTTACGTAGCTTGCTCACACGTAAGTTCGCGGACGAGCCTGGTAATACTAGTTCCGCCCAATGAAGAAACAAAAAATATTGTTTGTAAGAAAATCCTCTAAAAAGCAATGTCATTACTTATTCATTGTAATTATCCTAAAAATTGAGTATGTACCCCGTAGCGAAGCACGGGAATTCAGCTAGCATATAAATATATATATATATATATATATATATATATATATATATATATATATATATATATATATATATATATATATATATATATACATACATATATAATACAAAAGAGGTAAGCAATGATAAGTAATCCTACGTTAATAACCCGCGGTAGTTTCGTTAGAAGAGATTACCTGAAATTTTTTACAGTGGACTTCTGAAACGCATGGCATTTTGTTAAGATATTTTTATAATGGTTAGTTGACAATCATATGTTGTTAAAATTTGTTTGTTGCGAAATTAGACTTTGTAAAGCCGACGTATTTTGGCAACATCTTTTTACCAAGTTTTTATTAACTCGCTTTCTTGTTTGTCCAGTACAAATCTTACAATCGATTATTAACTAACTTCCCGACTAGCTAGACATTTGAAACTTTAAGATTAGCTCAGAACACGATGACAACGCATTCTTTTAATACTTTTAGCGATCTTTAAGCAGAATTGAATTCATTTTCAGTTAATTTTGTTTTCTATGGAATGTTAGTTTGGAAAAATCCGCAAGGTGGCGCTTCGATTGAATTCAATGCTTGCATTTTTGCGTAACGGCGTTTTGCGATTTTGAAAACTGAATACATGTGAATTTAGTTTGTTTACAAAAATATTGTGCGTAAAATTTTAAAAAAAATTATAAGAGTTAGCAGTTTATAAAGTGTGTGGATAGTGGAAACGACGAAAAAGTGATTAAAATTAAATAAAAGAAAGTGAAAAAGAATAATTAAGTGAAGGTTTGTGCAATTAAGAGAGAAAAGGAGAGAAAAATAAATACCAGTGAAAAATAATTAAATAGGAAAATATTACAATTGTGATTTTGCGAAATAAGAGAGGAGGGAGAAAAGGAAGGCAAAAAATACATTTTATAATTTAGGGAAAAGTGAAATAATTTAGGGCAACATTCCAAGAGCAACATATCCTTTTTCCTAATGATTGATAACTTCTTTTCATTTCAGCAGTCCATTTTTGTGTGAGTAAACTGTCCATGGTTTACCCATTTGTCCTTTGTCTAATATTTGTGTTTGTTCGCACATTATCCGAATAAAAACTTGCCTTAAAGGGACAGTGTACCTTCAAACCTAACTTTTTTTGTTTTGAATGGATTTGCTTGAAATCTGAATATGTGATTAGTACCATAGATATGTAAAAGTGGTTAAAATTTAAAGATGAAATATTAATAATTTATGAATTATGAATTATATAAAAAATTGGCCTAATTAAAAATGTTCCATGCGCATTTCTTTTGCACATAATATGGTAATTTTTATTTACAGGATACCTTATAGAACTAACAATGAAACTTATTGCTTATTTTAAGCATTCATTAAAAATATAAAGAGAAAAAAATAATAATAGTGAAAACACCCTTTTTACTACGCAAAATACCTCTAAATCATCTTTTCAAGTACAAAATTTAGAAATTCTGAGCTACGAAGCATAATTATTTTCAATAAGATTTATTTGATATACAGTTAAGTGTATAAAACTTAAATTTAAAAGCAATACGATAATTAGAAATGCGCCTGGAGCAGTTTGAATATTCGTATGACATGAAACTTTTTATTTTGAGAAAAACACATTTAAAGTTATCGCTATTAGTAACCACATAATATCTAAATTAAATACAAATGCCTATAACTAGAAAAGTAATCACAGAAATTAAAAATTCTTTTTGAAACACATTCCTACTCGTCCGTAGTTTTACAATTCGATAAAACAAAAAAAATCGAATTTTTGGACAAATTTCACAATTTTGAAAGTCTACTGTCTCCTTAAGGCTCCGCTGGAGTTATTTTTTTTCCCCGCGTTCGCTAAAACCCACAAGAAAACTCCACAAGGAAGGCAGGGACTATGTCGACTTGATTGACAGAAAAGCAACCAATCAGAGAGGCAATAGTTTTCGAAGTTGAGAAGGGGTAGAAAACCCCCCTCGTAATTTGAAACTGTCAACAAAGCTATCAATGGTTCTTGCCTACACTTCGACTGAACAAGGGGATGGGGTCAGGTATCTTCCCCTATTTACAGCCTTTCACATTCAATTCTCTCCCCCCCCTCCCCCCCCACACACTAACTTCCTGCATTTTAGTGATAAGACAGACAGTTAGTTGGGATTTGGAAATCTACCGCTCTAGCTATGCGACCAGAATTTTGATTTCAAAGAAAATAAATTTATCAGTTTTGCAATTCCTTATTTATCATTTTTTTTATTAATATTAAACTTAATTTTAATTTTTAATGATGTGTTTTTATCAAGTAGATCGATTAATAAGCTTTCCGTTAACAATTTAGTAATGAGAAAAAATAATTTAAATAGAAGATTGAGTTTTCTTCCTACAACATTTGTTTAAAAACAGTTAAAGTTACAAACACGTTTCTCACAAAGTCTTTTATGAAAACTACACCAGGAAAATTTATGCATAATACACCAGGAAAATTTATGCGGAAATACTTTAAAAATGGTCAATTCTAAAGCAAATCGCCGACAAAACGGTGAATTTTTAAGGGCTCGGAGAATTCTATCATCACCAATTTCAGGAATTTCTTAAAAGCTTGGCTGCTGAGTAAGGTGATATCGTATACTTCACAGAAATAAGGTGACTTAGTTGAGAGCAAATTTTTAAAAGATTTAAAAACCTACTTGATAATCAAATTGTTTATAACACTGAAAAAAAATATATATACACACACACACACATATATATATATATATATATATATATATATATATATATATATATATATATATATATATACATATACATATACATATATATATATATATATATATATACATATACATATATATATATAATATATATATATATATATATATATATATATATATATATATATATATATATATATATATATATATATACATATACAGAGGCTGTTCACACATTTTTTAGACGATGTATATTGTATTCACAAAACTAAATTACATAAAATTCTTGTGTTTTAAATGTTCTATTTGACATCCCTCATTCTGAACTATCTTTCGACACCGCAATTTCCAGGATAATAATGCCTTTTGAAGTGTCAGAAGAGGTATTCTATCCCATTCTTCCTGAACAGCTGTCCAGAGTCCTGTAAGGGTTTTGGGACGACGTTTGGATAATGCAGATTTTAAAAGTCGGAAAGCACAAAAATCCATAGGTGATACATCGGGAGATTTAGTAGGGATATCAGTGAAGGGTATGGCCTTGATACCAGTTTTTGGTTCCATTTCTTTTAGGAAATTTACAGTGGATTTTGATGTGTGACTGCTAGCTTTGTCCTGATGGAGTCTCACAGATTGATGGTACTGTGAGTAAAGCGATGGTATTTCATTCAGAAAAATTGGCGATACAATATGTTCCTGATAGTATTTGGAGTTAATCTTGACATTTTTTTTCACTCTCTTTATTTTTAACTTTCCATTATAAGAAAAACCAGCAACAGTCATGAATCCCTTAGAAAAACTTTCTTTCGATTCTTTGAACCATGTACTTAAATTTTTTTCTCCCCTTTTTATGATAATAAAAGGCTCATTTTTTGTCGCAATCATTTAAATACACCCATGATTCATCTATTGTGACAATTGTTTTCCATTTTTATTTGGATAAGTGTTTCTCATA